>VXBO01003057.1:168987-182464 GCA_013400135.1 Rhinoptilus africanus
AGTATCTGGTTTTCAGCAAGACCCAAACACTGCAGCGCCAAGCCCTAACACATGCTCCCTAACACATGCTTTTGTCTAAGGACTTGGGGACACTGGTGGATGAAAAACTGGACATGAGCCGGCAATGAGCACTCACAGCCCAGAAAGCCAGCTGTATGTTGAGCAGCATCAAAAGCAGCACGGCCAGCAGGTGAAGGGAGGTGATTCTGCCCCTCTACTACACTCTGGTGATATCCCACCTGGAGTAGTGTGTCCAGCTCTGGGGCACCAACATAAGAAGGACATGGACCTGTTGGAGCAGGTCCAGAGGAGGCCACAAAGATGATCAGAGGGCTGGAGCCCCTCTGCTGTGGGGACAGGCTGAAAGAGTTGGGGTTGTCCAGCCTGGAGAAGAAAAGGCTCTGGAAAGACCTTACAGCGGCCTTCCAGTACTTAAAGGGGGCCTACAGGAAAGATGGGGACAAAGTTTTTAGCAGGGCCTGTTGTGATAGGACAAGGGCTAATGGCTCTAAACTAAAAGAGGGAAGGTTCAGACTAGGCAGAGGGAAGAAATTTTTTTTACGCTGAAGGTGGTGAAACCCTGGCCCAGGCTGCCAGAGAGGTGGTAGATGCCCCATCCCTGGAAACAGTCAAGGTCAGGTTGGATGGGGCTCTGAGCAACCTGATCTTGTTGAAGATGTCCCTGCTCATTGCAGGTGGCATTGGACTAGATGGACTTTAAAGGTCCCTTCCAACTCAAACCATTCTGTGTGCACCACATTCCAGCAGAACTTGAAGTCCACTTGAATTCTCCTTATGATCACATGCTTTTACTCCAAACCACACATTCTTATGCCTTCACATGAGCTGTTTCCATAGACTGATTCTGAAGGGATTTTTGATGGGATAGCAGTGACAGGCTGGTTATTCACGAAGGGTGTGAAAATAGATCTGGCTACAAACCAAGCCCTGTCAGCTTGTAGGAAGTCACAAACCATTCTGACTTTGGGCAATATCAGAAGCAGCAGACTGAATTTGAGTTAGTTCTCCTACAGTTCCTCATATCGTCCAAGAGAAGGGATCTCCAGGTCATCTCTTCCGTCTGCTTCATAACAGCAAAATCGACAGTAGGTGTATCATTCCTGGCAGACATTTGATCATCCTGTTTCAGACGGCGTCCAGCAAGAAAGATGTCCCAACTTCTTTAGACACTCCAGTACTTAGTTTTCCTTAGCATTACTTTTTTTTCCTTAGCTCTAACCAAAGTGTCCTCTCCTCTAATTTAAGTCTGAAATGTAGCAGTTCAGGTGATTCACATATACAGAATCAAACTCAAATTCCAAACATACATAAGTCAAAGGAGGACCAGAGCTGCCCAACTACCAGCCTACACAGCACGTTTGAGGGCCTGCAGGGTAGCCATAGACATCAGTGAGGCTTAACCAATATATAACACTAAAGGAAGTAATATGACTTAAAGAATCTACTATGTTAGATTGGGACTCAGCTCAAAATATCTTACAGATTTAGAAAGCACCTTATTCAAAAGTAGAGCTGAATCACTGCTTTCTTTAAAGGTGTCATGGACCCCCTCCTCTCTATAATCAGCTCAGCGGGCACAGGAAAGCTGTTCCCTCATCCTTCTAATACACTAGAACTGGCCTGTCAAGCTTGTGGCTTCATGCTATTGGCAGTTAGACTTAGTTTATGAAGTTTGGCCTATACAACAAAGAAAATATACACAGCATGAACTATGATTCCTGCAGAGAAGTTCAAAAGCTCTAGGCCTCCAAGAGCCAGACTGGAAAACCCAGGGCATCAGAGTGTGATCCATATCAATGCACATTTTGGCTAGAAACATCAAGGCTCTCAAAGCTTTATGAGACTGAGCATGACTCCCAAACCAGGCTTTAACATCTACCAAATTGTTGGTGATTCCCAGAGAGATGCAGACAGTAGTTGCTTCATGGTTTCTTTCCCACTCACACGTCAGTAGATAAACATAAGGACTCAATGTGTAAGTTCACCTGAAATTGGCCAGAGCCATAGGATCACTGGACATATACAGCTGGATGTTATTACACCACAGCATGCTCTTACTGTCTGGAAAGGCCAAAGCTACAGTATGTTGTTAACTGCATGCCTGTGGCTCAGAACCGTACAAGAAGGTCTCATGCCCTGGAGAACTTGCAACTGACTTTTTTTGGATTTGAAGGTCTTGGCACCTCAATTACAGTATTATCAACACAGGTGCTTTCCAGACAATCCAAATAGAGACTGTTGTAACTTTGAGGACAGGTAAGTTACAGAAGCATGTCAGAGAAGGGCAGTGATATAGCAGCAGGAAGCTGCTAAATGACATTTCTTTTTTTTTGGTGATGGCAAATCACCTGGGCAACCTCTTCTTCTGCATCTTGATGTTGACTAACAGGAAGTCCCTAAAGCAGAAAACCAATCCCTTCCTATTCAAATCTATTCCTAAAGATCATCATTTCCCCAGAGATTTGTCAGTTCCTCACACTTGGACCTGAACTTCTAGAAAGGACGTGGCTTCTAGAAAGTTCTTCAGCTTCCAAAGGTGAAGGTAGAGCACAATGCCAACATCCCCAAGTGGACACTCTACACCCAGATTAGCCCTAGCAGAATGGCTCAGGAAACCAGTGCTGCGCTTTCATTTGTTTTACCTTCTTGTTAACAGAAGCACATTACTGCGGAGTCATTTATCACGTATTGCTTCAGCTAAGTGAAAATGAGAGCTCTTTCACAGGTTGTGTTTGCTATTTATGTTCTCTATAGTACCATTAATTTCAGAACAGGCCATTAGTTTGAAACACTTGAGTTATTTTCATGCTTTTCCTAGCCCGGGAAAGACAAGCTGATGTTTGCTGTGTTTAAGCCAACACAGGACATTACAGCAGCACTGCCAGCTAATTGCTCTATGTTGACTTATTTGCAGGCCAGAACTAATTTGTCAGCTAACAGAAGTAGACCCTCCTTTAAGTGCAAGTACAGCGATGACAAGACAGAAGTCATCGTGGGCGACGCTACTTGAAGGACTTTAAGGAGTTTCTCAATTGTCCTCTCTCGCTACACTTTCACGGTTGATCAGTGAAAACATCATTAATGATTAAAGGATCCAAAACTTCAGCCATGTTTTCCACCAAAGGTTTTCTCCCTGCATAGAAAAATTCTTCCATAAGTAAGACAGTATACAGACACAATTCTAAAATAACGCTTCCTTGCTCTCTCCGTTTTTGGTAGCCAGTATGACACATGATGAAGGGCTACACACACTTTTCAAGAGATGTAGCCTATACTTCTTACGAAAATCAGGCCTTTTAAGATATCCCAATCCATATGGTAAAAACCAGTGCCAACTAGGAAGGTGGAAAGAAACGTCCTTGAAAATATTCTTGACAGCAACAACCCGACAGCTGGAACAATAGGACCATATGTATTTTGCAAACTGCACAAGAAAGCAGCACTTGTGTCCATACCATAAAACTAAATCCATAGTTATACAGAAGAAGGCCTGAAGAGCAGAAATGAAAACATCACAATCACATTCCGGCAGATCTTAAGCTACGTGAGAACTGGAATTTAAAGGTTATATAGTTTGAAGGAGATATTCTATTTTGTGTCCCTGAAATTGAACACTTATTAAGTAATTTCCTCTCTTTGAAAAAAAAACATATGGAAAGGCAGATTTCCCTTCCTAGAAACTGTTTACTTCCTCAGAACTTTAACATCCTCTGTTTTTCAAAGTCATCCATCTATTAATAATAAAAGCTCAAAAGACCATTTTTCGCCTCAAGGCTTTTCAATTTTTCATCAGCTTGCTCCTGTGTTCAAAACAGAAATTCTCAATTCTAATCCTTAGACAAAGACCACTACAAGCAACTATGGACTAATGAATGTTTGCAAAAAGAAAACTAAATAATTAAGTCAGTGACTTCCATGATCCTCTGCTTCTAAAGTGGCTTAAAAGCTTTACGTATATGGAAAAAAAAAAATTAGAGGTTGATATGTGAATTTTCTCTAATAAATTTATACAGGATAGTTAATCATCACAGTTTTATATCTTATCTCCTGAAAGAGAACACAGAGGTAAAAGTTGCCAAATTACAATGTTAGCAGAATTTTAACTATTGCAAATTTAGTGTCCAAAACACATTAAGCACCTCACGTTTCCTTGTCTTCTGCTATGAATCCCTTGACTTGCAATTTAACCTCAAGCACATTTTATTCTTATGGCAATTAAAGAAACTGCTCATAAGGAAAGCATTAGAAAAGCATTGTTCACTTTTTAGCCTTTGCATTCTGACCAGCAGGATGAAAAGCAATGACACATGATTGACAGCCATCTGAAGACTAGAGTTTGAAACTGGAGTACAACAACAGAGTGGGGGAAACCACTAATAGTTTTACGGAGTATCTGTACAGCTTTTGTTTATTTATAACAAAATCAGCTTACGAGAGACTGGTGGCATGAACTAGAAACATGTGAGTCGAGAGCAAAGTCTAAACTGTCCGTAAGGCGAGTGCTTCAAACCATTTCTATAGTACTTAAAAAAATAGAAATAGTATTGAAATATAAACAAAACAAAACTCTATGCTAATAATTGTTATGTGATCCATACCTAAAGAAGTCGACATACAAAATATTTTTATGATACAATATTGAAACGTTGCTGCCTTTGTAATGACAACATGGTATCTATTGACAACTATTTTGTGTTTCATCCTCTTCATGAAACTAAGGTGACCTCTTACTGTGGTTTAGGTGATGACATTTCAAACTTGCAGGTGTGTCTGATATGAACAGCACAGAAAGTTCAGCATGACAAAACACCAAAACCACACTGACATCACTTTCCAAGTCTGGTTAGCAATTCTAGGATCCCAGCTTGAAACGCACAGCATAATTTGAAATGAACTTCTGATGTTCATCAAGTTTTAGGAGGTAGAACTAATTATCTGTCTATCAGGACACCAAAAAAAAAAAAAAAGATAAAACGTGTATATACACAAAGAGCTATTTCCAGTAATAAATATACTGTAAATAAGGTTAGCAGATTCATTCAGATGTTCCCGACCTTTTCAGCACAGATCTTACTAATGATAATAAGACTTAAATGCCTATGTGAATTAAAAACAAAAATTATTTTAAGTGGCAAAAATAGACACAGAAATAGACAAACAAAGGTGTAACCTTTTTCCCCCCATCTTTTATGTAAACCTTTCCAGTATTCTCCAA
The DNA here is from genome assembly GCA_013400135.1 of Rhinoptilus africanus. NCBI lineage: Eukaryota > Metazoa > Chordata > Aves > Charadriiformes > Glareolidae > Rhinoptilus > Rhinoptilus africanus. The sequence continues at coordinate 174,224 of VXBO01003057.1, forward strand.
AAGGCATTTACTAGGCATTTTGGGATGAACGTAAAAGTAGAATAGTAAAAAGCTGGATACTAATGCTTTTTCAGTGGGATTTTAGAAGCACACAAATTTCCTGTAACTATTTTTAATTAATTCAGGGAGGACCCCTATCACTGCCTTCACAGGGAGGATGCAAGCTAACACCAGCTCCTGAAAAATACCATAGTCTATAATCATTTAATTTGTTAGGTTCATTTTGCTAAACTTATCTCTGCCTTCTGCAGAGGAACAAATATTTAAATTCTAAGTTCCTTGTTTAGAATGCATCTTTGGAAAGAATACTACATACACACAGCTTTGAGGTAAGTCACAGAAGAACAACTACCTTGAAGACATGACCTTGCTTTTAAAAGTCTTACTCAGACTAGATTCTTACAAGCCTACACTTGAATCTGAACTTCAGCACTTGCAGCAGGAGATACTAATTTAGAATTATGAGAAGCAGGAAATGAGATTTCACAGTTTTCCAAATTCAAGGGTACAAATTTTACAATTGCATAGTGTACACACCAAAAGGGGGTAGGAATCCCAGAGTATAGTTCCAAACTTATCCCTGAAAAAGTTCATTAAGAAAACTGTTTGCTTTTGGGCACCCTTTAAAAAGGTTCTCAGTAAAAACTACCCACGTTTCAACACTAGAGAAAATAAATACAGTAACAAAAGGAGTGGCTTCTTTTAAGATTTAATTTACATATACAATTAGAATGTTTTTACAATTTTAAGTATTGAGTGTGAAACTTTCACAGCATTATCTGCAATGGGTTAAGAAAACCACCCTTTTAATGAACATAAAGAGAACCTGTTCCTAAACATACAGGAAGATAAAGTCCATAGAAATCTAACTAAAATTTATACAATACTGAAGACAACAGTAGTTACATAGATTTCTGAGAGGACTACACACAAGAAAGCTTGCAATATAATTATTCCTTTAAGCCATGTTTGCACTCAAGCCACCTTCCGATTCCCAGCTCAGCTGATAATTTGAAAACCAAGTACGTGCCCTGAGAAATGGACACGTTCCATAAAGAATCAGCAAGTCCAACTACACAGGTGTATATCAAGCAAAACACACAAGATACCCCGCTAATATTCCAACACAATTTCCCCCAGTTAAAATAATTCAGTAGAAAACCAGTGGACAGGAATCAGAACGGAGAATCAGCAAATACAGAGAGATAGCAGAAGGAGCAGATAGCTCAGAGTGTCAATAGCTGTTTCATAGACGGTGTGGGGTACAGACTTCAGAATCAAATGAAGCTCCCTCTTTTACGACGGCCAGCTAAACTGAGCACCACAGCAACTTCGTTTATGAAGTGTTACACTTGCCTCCAAACTACTTACTGCCTGACCCCATCCCTCAGATATTTCACATTATTCCATTGCTGGTGGAAGACAGCTAGAGAGAAGCTCATTTCTGTACTGGATATTCACATAAATACTGATTTGAAAACACAGGCCAAACTTCTAATCCTTGATCTAAAGTGCTTATTAACAGCCAAGACTTGACCATTTGGGTGTCCCAAGAATAAAATGCAACATAAAGAATAAAACCACAGAAGGGGAGCAATTTGTTTTCAAATCTGCAAATTGGGATTGGAATTTGTAAATCTACAGATGAAGACTAAAAAAAACAATTAGAAAAATAAAATCCATGTGATGCCCTGGTACGCTGTATATAGGTTAGAAATTTGACTAGAATGCAAATATAAATGACTTTAAGAAGACCAACAAAACCCCAAAACAACAAAACCACAAAAGACCTTGGATATTCAAGCATGTGAATTCTTCAAGGACCTGGATCATTTTTCCCCTCACACCTGCTTCCTCTTCACTCTCCTAAGCGGTGTGTTGTAGCTTTTCCTGAGAGGACTCATTTCTCCACAGCATTTTTCAAGTCTGATCTTCCCCCCCCCTCCCCCCCTCAGTTTTTTGCTTTGAAGCCATTGTATGTGTCCCTGCCCCCAGAAGAGCGGGCACATCCAGCTGGGTCCTTGTCTTCTCACTCCAGCGAAGATGCCTTTCTCCTCTTCCCTTTCAAGCATTTCTATCATTCTCTTTCTGTCTCCTCTTGCAACCCTGAAAACTCTCATCACAGCTTCGGACAATAACTGCTCAGATTTTCACACACACCTTTCATCCATTCATAAGAAGCAGTCGCCTTTTATCAAAAGAACGCTTCCCAAGTTTATCTACAAAGCTACTGTTGGCTTGTTCCTCAAACTGCTTTTAAATTTTGGCTTCTGCTATAAGAAATCTGGAAACCATCAATATCATGGCCAAGTGGTGGCCAAAGCCACCTGTTAATAAACCTGCTCTTCACTTTACCTTTGCAATCAAGTGTGTTTCCTCTTTTATGTTCAGCACCTATTGCAAAGTGAACTAGACCCTAACCCCTTCGGTGCATTCTGATGATCTAGTATCAATAGTAACGATTACTTAAACACAAGAGTTTTCTTTGAATAGCAACTCAGATGACAGGCCTTTTATCCATTCAAGAAAGGATGGTGAGGGACTTTTTAGGATGTCGGGTAATGGTAGGACTAGGGGGAATGGATTAAAACTAGAGATGGGTCATTTCAGAATGGACGTTAGGAAGAAGTTCTTCCCCATGAGGGTGGTGAGACACTGGCCCAGGTTGCCCAGAGAAGCTGTGGATGCCCCATCCCTGGAAGTTTTTAAGGCCAGGCTGGATGGGGCTCTGAGCAACCTGGTCTAGTGGGAGGTGTCCCTGCCCAGGGCAGGGGGTTGGAACTAGATGATCTTTAAGGTCCCTTCCAACCCTGACAATTCTATGATTCTATGATTCATTAGGAAAGAATTCACCTGCCCTTTCTCTTCTGATGGCTAATGACACAGAGAGCGAACGCCAGAACTGAAAGTGCACCTACATAGAAACAGCGTAACACCTATTTGCTGTTGTCCCCTTTTGTAGCTCTTTTGCAGCGATACTGACATGTTTATTTTCATTTGTGGTTTTTAGCTCAGTAGTGACTTATTTGCACTTCAGCAAATTATATTTAAGATAATTACACCAATAAATATTACAAAAAAGTAAACAAATTCACACCTGCATTAACTTAGCATAACTTCTCTGATATTTTTGCCTTGCTCATAAGAAAACCACTGCATCGAGTTGGAAGGCATCCTCCTCATGCTCTGTTATATTATGCATTAACTAGAAGAGGTGCAGACTTCCTAACAATTTTCCTATAGTTTGCAGTCTTGACAATACAGTGTGTCCTGAGTCTGGCCTTTGCTCAAGTCCATAAATCAGTCATCTGTGAATCAAAGGCCGCTGGCAAAAGCATGTGAACTTGTAAATCTACAGCTATGCAAATAAGGAATTAAAACCCTCTCTCTTGTACTTACTTAAAAGTAGAATGATAATCTGCAAGGCTCAGATTACATGATCCGTATCAGTAGAGTGACCCTTACAGAAGAGGTCTGTTAAAAGACTTGAATTTGCCTGATTATCGGCATGTATGTCAAAACAAAGTCTTTGGTTTGGTCTTTATTCCCCTGTCAAACCTGTCAGCGTCTCACTTAGCTCTCATACAGTAGCACTTCATTTGATTAGCCTCTTTTATATGTAACTTATTCAAAGTAAACCGTTTGATTGCATCAGTCACGCTGAAATTATTATTTCCTCGAGATTCCTAACAAATACAGATTTCTCCAAAGGAAAAAAAACAGTGAAATTGCCATGAATTTGATTATCTGGAAGAATGTCACTGCTTGGAGTTCCCTGTTCATTAGAAATTCTCTATAAATTAAATTAAATAAAAACTGTGCTGGCAACCTCTGGCTTCCATCAGAATTTGCTTATTAAAGTGTGCAAAATGCGTAACTGGCTAGAAGGAGCAGTGTGATGTACACCATCAATATATGACTTAAATGATACATACTGAGTGTTTTCCACTGGCATCCCTTTGGGTTGCTACTGTTCGCTTGTCTCCAAAATCATTACAATTAGCAGGAAAAAACCACAGGGTTGATGCCTAACTCAGACAGTAACTGCTCAAGATTTTAAGAAGTGTAAAGCACAAAACACACAGAAATCAGTAGTGCGACTTCTACGTTCAGAAGGGAATTATTTATTACATACTCCATCTAGGCCAATCACTACAGTTTAGGATTGCCTTAAAAGCTACAGTCTTTTTGAAATACCAAACTTCCACAGATGTCTCACAATGTTCAAAAACAGCAGCTGAAATACCAAGCCAGCGCTGGGGCCATCTAATCCATTAACCCACACGATTTGTATGATGGCCCATACTGCCTGCTTCATCGGAGAGAGTAACACATTCTGCACTAGAGATTTACCAAATAGCCTTCAGAAAATACAATTCTTTGTAAGTCTCACCAATCAGTAATCACCTCATAACAATTATTTATTCATCCTGAATTATCATAGTTCAAGGAACTACAAAAGCTCTCGTTGTCTGCATAACAGAATAGAGAATCTGAGGTTCTCAAATGAACACGAAATTCCGTGAGAAACAGGCATTTAGTACCTTACAAATGTCTTTTTGCACCTGCTTGAAAACTTGGTGCCAACAATATCCTGATTTCAGATTATGTTTATGCTTATAAAAAAGGAATATTTTTTCATTTTATAATTGTGTCTAATATTTTAATTTTAAGAGAAAATGAACATTCAAAGACAGACAACATTCAAGCACACGATTTAACTGTCTACCCTCCACTTTGTCCTATTGCCCTGAATCACTGTTTTTCCCCTGTGGCTGCCTCAAGTAGTGAAAATGCTGTTCATACACACAGAGACCTCTGCAGTAATGCATAATTTCTAGATCATGCATTTTTGAGACACCAGAATTGATCCAGATAGCTGAATCATGGCCAGCCTCCGCCCCATTTGCTAAAACTAAACTTTGTCAAAGGATTTGGTTTTAGGAATTCAGTCCTACTAAGTATCGGTCAGTCCTAGTCAGATTCAAAAAAGTTTATGAGATTAGCTGTAAACAGCCATGAGATGCTCTGTTTATATTTGCATTCTATTCAAATCAAAAGACCAAAAGTGATCTTAAACCTAACTGTTATGAGTTGAAACTCTGCTTTTGCACTTAATTTCATTAATCATAGTAAAAATACATATCTGACCACTCTGCTTTCATAACTCATTCTGACTTGCTGTATATGATAAATTCAAGCACTAATAGCTCTTCTAGAATTTACATTTCAAAAATCCTTGTTTCTATTCTTTTATTGGTATTCATTATTGATAAATCTAGAGATAAGTCACTAAATTTCATCAAGAACATGCATCAGGTATCTCTCTAATTTGCCAATGTGTCTCTCAAATTCTTACTTTGGGTACAAATATTTATAACTTGCTGACACAGGAAAACTTGTTCTACCTTTTGCACCTTCATCACTTTAACTACTGACGTGATGTTTAAGTAATATCTATGCCTTGTTGCAAGGCATCACACTGCGCTTTCTGAGGCTTCCCCCACTTGTGCCTATTCCTCTGAGAAATACGTGGCTTTATTAAACATGATAACACTCAAGGTACACTATGGTGATGTAGCTTTACATTCAGGTGACACTTAAGGAGTCCTTGGACAACATGGCAACGTGCTGAAAAGAACGCTTCACGGCTGTCCTGCTCTTGATACAGTCCCTACCTCATCTCATCACGGGCTACACCATCCAGCCCCAAGCCTCCCAAGAAGCTTTACATCTACCTTTAAGTTTTACTGCAGTTGAACTAGGGCCTCACCTATTGATGCTGCTAGAAAAAAAAAAAAAAAAAAAAAAAAAAAAAAAACCAGACGCATTACTTATAAAATTACTTATAAACTGTTCGAAATATGACAAAGAACTTTCCCACCTATTTTGACCTTCAGTTCCAACTATTGATTTCCTGGTAGTATAACTGTTGATCCTCCAAACAAATGCAACCTTTAGAAATCAATGCATTTTACTGTTTTTATAAGCCTCAACGAATTTGATTTTCAGATACGAGAATTGCAGTTACTGATTCCATTCCCCTTGGATTTCCTCATGCATCACTGCCTTTTCTTTTGGGTCCTGAAGAAGCAAAAAAGTAAAACCACTATGCTTGTGGACAAATTTAGCTAACCAGCAACTGCTGCTAAAGTAGGAACAGCTTTAGTTACCCATCAGACAGTTGAGTTGTACACTGCTTTAATACTTACACAAAAAATGCAAGACAAGTGCGCTAAAATACAGTAAGGCTTTCACTGTTCTATGCCTCAGCATTATTTAACAGTTATTTTCTGAAAAGACTAATGAAAAAGTTTACTGTATAGTTTGATCATAGTAGAGATTGAGAGGAAGAAGGGTTGCTTTTCCTGCCATCGTATTTTTCCCCCCCATCCTTTGAGGCTTGGGATCTTCAGCATCAACTCTGACAACAGCGTACTACGTTACTCAGGTTACTTAAGAACACAGAACCACATCTGCACTGTTCAACCCCCTGATGGTGGTTGGTGAGGGTTTTAAGGGTGGATGAATTAGAACACTGTCTTTATTCAGTTCAGAAAGAAGAAAAAAAAAATCAATCTATTTAGGGAGAGAAGTTAGAAATAACAGAAGAAAAGGCTGGGCTTTGGAATTTCCTGCTTTACAGCAGCATTAGCTATGATGTATCACTGTTATGGAACAATACATCTGAACAGAAAAATACATTTCATGCTTCAAAAAAACTGAAAGCAGGAGCAGATCTAGAATGTGGTCATCCAGCATGCCTTTACTCAAAGATGCATGCTGCCCTTTTAAGTATTTACTTCTCTCCCTTCTCCCTCCCATATGTGAGGTTTTTCCATTACATCAGTGCCTTTGAAAGTCTTTTTAGCTTTTGTTTTAGCCTTGGAATATTAAGAAGCTTCATAATTTTTGGAAGGTCAACTTTTGTTAAAACACCTTCATGAAAAGTTGCCATACAATTTGACAAAAAATGAACACAGAGTTTTTTTTGTACAGTTATCTCTCAAATAGGAAGCTACACACTACGTTCAACAGTAAAGTAAAAATACAAACTGTCAATGAGTAACACACTTAATGCCGTACTGAAGCAGTGGCATGGGAAAGGATCAATATCAGAGTAGAAGGATGCAATACCAAAGTATATGTTTGTAAAATTCTAGTTTACAAACAAGGAGGAGTTGTCAACTTTTATTTCCATGTTTGTGCAGACAGCCTCACTGGAGCAGAAATACTCTTCCAAGGTCACATCTGACGCAATTTGCCCGCTCCAGATGCAACCTCAACATTGGTGTATTATATTCAATACCTGATCCTTCTGATACAGAAGTGACATTCGGCCGTTCCACAGTGTAACACTATACAACGTACCCTAATTCGATAGCAGAGTGTGTTCCCTGGGCACATGCCATCTGTATTGTTACGCACAGGTTGGTCATACATGCAAGTACGCAGAGAACAGTCCATAGGCTGAGGGTAGATAACACATTCCTACACTACCTCTCTCATAAGGTTATTGTGCTCCACAGACCACATGGTTGTTTGATGCTTATCACTGTTTGCTCAAAGCTTGATTTTTATTTTTTTTTTTTTTAAACAAGCAACCTACCAAAAAACTGCTCCACCACTTGATTCTACCTTCTTAGGTCATCCTGTTCTCTCATTTCTATTACTATTTGCACCTGCTACCATGATACTGCACTTTCGGATTCATCTGCCTGCTTTTGCTTTGTTGGTATCCCGTTCATGAGCACAAAACACGGGGCCCAGAGTCACCTTCAAAGGCCATCAGTCTAAAAAAAATGTCTGAAGTGACTGTAATGTTAAAGCATGACAGCTGATGTTATTTATTTACATCACTGCTGACCAAGGGAGAGCCTGACTTTGCATAACCTACAGGCTTTCAAAGCACGTATAATCATCTCTTGGATAGAAACCGTGACTCCTCTGAAAGCTGAAAAAACTTCTAGACTTCAATTGGAACTTGATGTCACCCTTTCCAGTGCAAAAATACCCAATTTGTCCTGTGTCATATTACTGTCAAGGTCTTCTTGTAAACCTTCTGTTTATAAGTACGCTTCAGTTCACCGTAAGCTGAAAAATGTCCCTTCTCCCTTCATGCCCATTTGATTTCTACATCAGTGACCCAGTTCTACACCGTTATACCTTACATCATAGAATCATAGAATCATAGAATCCTAGGGTTGGAAGGGACCTTAGTAGATCATCTAGTCCAACCCC
>VXBO01003057.1:185380-268118 GCA_013400135.1 Rhinoptilus africanus
ACCGCCGGGCTCCGCGGGGCGACCGCCGGGCTCCGCGACCCGCTGAGGGACCGCTGGGTTCCGCGGGGCCACCGCCGGGCGCCACGACCCGCTGAGGGACCGCTGGGCTCCGCGGGGCTACCGCCGGGCTCTGCCAACTCGCCACTAGGCCACCACTGGGCTCCGTGGGGCAACTGACGGGCTCTGCAGGACCACTGAGAGGCTGCCAGGCTCTATGGGGCAACCCCCACCAGGCTCCACTGCGGGGCCAGTGGGCTCCACAGGGCCACGACTGGGCTCTACAGGGCAACTACAGGCTCTGTGGGGCCACCAAGAGGCCGCCAGACTCCGTGGGGCAACCACCAGGCTCTGCCAAGGTGCCACTGGGCCACCACTGGGCTCCGTGGGGCAGCTGCTGGGCTCCACCGAGGGGCCAGTGGGCTCCACCAAGGAGGCCAGTGGGCTCCACCGGGCAGCTGCCAGGCTCCACTGAGAGGCCACCAGACTCCATGGGGCAGCCACCAGGCTCTGCCAAGGGGCCACTGGGCTCCACTGGGCCACCACTGGGCTCCGTGGGGCAGCTGCCAGGCTCCACTGAGAGGCCACCAGACTCCATGGGGCAGCCACCAGGCTCTGCCAAGGGGCCACTGGGCTCCACTGGGCCACCACTGGGCTCCGCCGAGGGGCCACAAGGCTCTGCCGCTCACTCCCCCCTTCACAACCCTTGGGGGTTGGACTAGATGATCTTTCCAGGTCCCTTCCAACCCTATGATTCCCAATACCATCTGCCCCCTCAGCCTGCTTGTGGCATTTTGGGGTTTGAGCCGATTTCTCCCATGTTTTCCCTCAGGGAAAAGGCTGCAGCAGTGAGGAGCATCGGCTGCCAGCAAGGCAGGCCAACAGGGTGCAAATCGCCGTAGGAAGATGGGCTAGATTTAAGCATAAACGTTATTTGACAAGGCGCAGTATAAGCACTCAGGATAGGACAAAACAAAACAAAACAACACCTTCTTTCTACAATAGTCAGCTTGTTTTGCAACAGTAAAAGCTAAACTCCCACTCCTTTACAAAAAAGCTAACCCCTGCCGTCATCCCCCCCAGCCTTTGTAATAATTGCATTTCTTGAGCTCAATGGGTTAAAGGCTGCTGTTTATTAGATGAGTTTCAAAAATTGTACGCTGCAATCACCCCGTAAACCAATTTTACCCTACTTAGAATAACACAATTCTTCATTTCAATTAAAAGTAGGAAGAAAAGGAGACATTTGTGAACAATTTAAAACTGCCTGTAAAAATTCCCCCTCTTCAGGAGCTGTCATTATCTCGTATCTCAACCACCTAAAGAGTCGGGAACAAAAGCTAGAAAGCACTTGCAGCACACCGCAACCTAAAGTTCTTTGAAAATAATTTAGAAGTGTTAAAAACATCTAACTGAATGCTGCATTTCACGCACAAAAATTCTGAATATTGGTTTGAGGAAAATTTTTCCATCCTTTCCTTGTCATTAACAGGGATTGGCTTAGTACCTATAACAAAGCATGGCATTTCCTTGTTCAGTGTCACACTTCTCTAGGGCTAACAGCAGGTTTTTCACCTCTGAGCCCAGCTTGCAGATGAAGTTCTGCTGTTCCACCACTCCAAGTGGAATTTCTGCTCTTGGAGCCTAAGGGCAGTGATGCCTCAGTGGTGTCCCAAGCTGAGAACTAAGGTCTGATGCCGTGGATTTTACACCTTTCTTCCCTCAGCATCTTCACCCTCCTTCCCCTGGGTAAAAACTAGTTTCTCCGAAAGTCGGTGTTACAAAAGAGAAGTGGCCTGGGTGGGGCTCACCAGGAAACAAGTAGGTAAATTCTGGTTAGATTGCTGATGTGTCAAAGCTGAAAACATTCCGGTACATAAGTAGATGTTTCAACAGTAACACTAATTTAGTCTTGTTCCTTCCGCTCTTAGCCTTCTTTCAAAAGGTGGATGGATGGATGGATGGATGGATGTCCACATCTCCCAAACTGCAGGTGGGGCTCAGAGCCTGTGAGCCATCAGGCAAAGTACCCCCAGCTCCCATGACTCAAACATAGACTTTCCACATGCCATGATTGCTGTCCAACAGTATGTTTTTTGAACAAAAAGGGATGCCTGCTGATTTGTTAACCTGTTTCTGAAGCTTTTGGCTGGAAAACATTAAACTACTGAAGTAATTATTTACGCATAAAGTAAGTTTTAAAACAAAACCTGTCTGCATTACAAGAATACCATTTCACCATGATTAGTTCACTAACTTTTTTGTTAATAAGCAACAGGAGACAGACAGACACAAATCCCTTGCTTTTTAATGCATCGATACAGTCACTGACTCTACCAAATAGTCTAAAGTAAGTAAAGAGAGAAACATGTTTTTCTATCACTTTATTGCTCTAACCTACTATGGTTACTGTCATAATGCTCTCTACTGACAGGCTTTTGAAAAAGTAGAGGTCATGAGTTCTTAAACAATAGGTTAGAGCTTGGAAAGGTTTCAAGATGTTTGTCCATATCTACGTATCTGTAGATATACAAGTATCTTGGTCATGATTTTTTAAACAATAGGTTAGAGCTTGGAAAAGTTTTGAGATGTTTATCCATATCTCTATATCTGTAGATATACAGGTGTCTTAACACACAGTGGAAGCACAGTATATTCATTAAAATGTTCTTGAACTTAATGTTTTTTTAATAAAAAACCCATTTGAAGGCATACAACTTTACAATTCAATCTTTAGGGATCTAGAACTACGTTTGTAATGCAGGCACGCTTCCATCCAGTTAAGAGTGATGGAGCTTTTTCCTGTGCTATGGACATAGGACTTGATGATATACATGCACGTGCAAACCTTTCCTTCTCTTCAGCGACATAAGCAATTAGGTAGAAGTTAGAAGAGGCTTAATCCAAGTGCAGATTATGGTTCCAATTCAGCAATGAAAGCACAAAGCGTGAGAACCTAGCCTGTCTGAGATTCCCTAAAAGCTCCTCAGAAGTCCTAGAAACAGTGTCTGCCGCATGTTCTGCGCACAGCCATAAAATTTCTCCTGGCAAAACCCACTGAAATCATGACATCAAGAATGGGAACTGGACCCACAGTGCAGATGCCAGAGACCGAATAACCTCCGATAGGCCCCCAAGGCTCAGTTACTGGTATGTCTGCATGTCTAGCTCTAGGAAAAGTCCAGAATCAGGCAGCTGAGATGGTGGCTGCTGGCCTGCTCCCCTTAAATAAAAATTTAAGTGCAAGTCATAGAGTCATACTGACCCTACAGTGAGTAGTTAAGTTCTTAAAGATAACTGCTTGCCTGCTGTGCTAGAACAGAGCTGAAAATAGAACACATCATTTGGTATCTCTGCTCAAATCCTACTCTCACATGAATTCAAATGAGCTTCCTGATCCCACTGCAGTACCCGGAGGACAGTTGCTCACATCAAGAACCATCAGAGCTGAAAGAAGAATAGTACTCACCGATCCTTCACCAGAACATCGCTAACAATCTTCAGTTTTGAGACAGAAATAGAAAGCATTATTATCAGCCTTATCTATAGATAGATACTGTAGCAACTTCTCATTCACCATTTTAATTTAGCCCTTCCTGTGGTTTTACCTTCCAGCTGTCTCAAACCAGCTCCACAGAATATAAAACGTATGCCTCCATTCAAGCAACATTTCATTCTTACGGACTTCTTCAATCAGCTCAAGAACAGTTATTTGCATACATTTCATTAAAATTCATTGTTTTATGAAAAATGAAATTGCATTCTGAAAGTGTTTTAAAAGCATGAACTATAACAAATATTAAAAGATATAGGCATCCATGGACAGGAAATGTCAAAAGACCAGATCCTAGTTAGGAAGCAATTACTATATTAAAATCCGCATTTTATTTCCTACATTGCGTTGTAATTGTTCCCTACATATATTTGACTATCTGAATAGGAAAACACCAAGTGTTCAGACATCCTGAATATCATTAATAATTACAGATCTTTCTGATCCTCATTCAATTCCTGTAATCACTTGATGGTATATTTAAATGAAAAAGACTCTATTATAAAGGCAAATTGAACTGCTCTAATCATAAAGAAAACATCATCTACCAAGAAAACCCACTGTAAGATCTCCAATTTAAAAAGACTGTAATTCTGTTTTCATATTGGTTAGTCAACTTGCTTAGATGCAAAGCAGCCGGTAAACAGAATGAGTATTTGTAGGGGAGTATGCTGAAGTATAGACTATTTAACACTATTTTTCCAACATTCCAGGTGACAACAAGCCTGGGAAAAAACCCTGAAGTCCGATTACCAAGACATCACTGTCACTAACTACCCGAGACACAACCCACAGAAGAGTGAACTGTAACTCAAACAGAAAGAGTTAATTTTATCCAGGGTTAAACTTGTTTATTGCTTCTCCGGCTACTGAACGCTGACAACTCCAGCTATTATCTTTGTATTTTCAGGTTCTCACCAATAACTCTGACCAATTTTCTGCACTGTGGATTCAATCAGATCCTTGGTGAAGATGCTGACAGAGAATTCTATGTAGATTGTACAGAGCAATGAGTTGATTTAAGTATTTAAGATGTGGCATACACTTAAATAAAACAATCACGAAATAATTTTAGAAACATTTTCTAAGGAGCGTTTGGGAAAGTTTGGGCAGTATAATTTCAGAGTTACCTTTTTCACAGTTGCCCTTTGAGAATGTTGCTTATCACAAGTAAATCAGCCATAAAATGCTATAGAAAAGATGAGAAAAGTAACTCTGATTTTCTTAAAAGCAAATATTTAAAAATTTTAAAAGGAAACCCTGAAGCCCATTTGTAATTAGAGATGAAAGTATGTTAACCTAATAAGAGTAGATCCCTCATGTTTTACAGCAGTGTTAAAGATGCTACTGCATTCCTGGAGCAATTTCCACACTATTCCCATCCCATATTTAGTGTTTTACTTTGATATAATTTAGTAAAAAAGCAATAATGAAGGTATCACTGCCTAATCTCAAATATGAAATCTTACTAAATTTACATTAAGCTACTTTTTAGCTGTTTGTACAGAAAGTTTTAGATTACTTAAAATGCAGCTAAAATTAAAGGTGAAACAGAGCCTGAAATAGAGAGAGACTCATTATCTTCCTTTTCTATTTGCTTGGTTACCAATTGGGTTCATTAACATATGTGTTACAACACTGATCTATTTTGTTGCCGCTTATCCCAAGAAAAAATTTCAAATTTGATGATATATTGAGCAGACAAAAAATCCTCTGAACTATAATATGGATGAATGTTCTCTTCTCAGGTCTTTTGGACAGTATTTCAGAGAAAAAGGTGAAGTTGAGCTCATGAAGACATAGTATATGAGGCTGTGCCAAAAATGTGTGCTTTAATATCCAGTTTTAACAGAAAATAGCAAACCTTCAAAACAAAACTAACACACAGATGAAAGAGTCTTAAAGGTTACCCTCCCAATTCTTGAAGTAACACCAAGACATAAACTGCAACCTAAAGCGAAACGAAAAATGAGAAACCGCTACTGAAATGCACTATGCCAAGAATATTGCCAAGACAATTAATAGTTTATCTGGTCAATTTGTACTTGAAAGTTTTCCAGTCCTGATTGTGCTGTGTACTGACAGCTCCATTAAATAGCTACATTAATTCATAGACCTAAGCAAGAATTCAGATTAAGTTGATTTAAATTCTGAAGAACATCCCAGGCCACCTGGTTTCCAGCACCCCTCAAAATTCAAGTTTTGCCTCCATTCTGAACTGCGGATCCCTACAAGCCTGTGAATGTCAAATGTCAGTCTGAACAGTAATTCACTGTCAAATTGCACAGAGGCCAGACCTCATGCTAACAGTGCCAGAACTTTAGGAATTTACAGCAAGAAATTAGGAACTGTATAATAAATTTTCTGCTTCCCAATTTATTAGAAAAAACACATTGGCAGATACGTTATGAAGACTTATTGTATACTCTACACGTGTGTATAAAAGTACAAATACAAGACTGATAGCTACCCAAGGAAAATGAAACGTTTTCACATCTTTTTTGCAAGAGCAGGGCAATTAGAATTTTAAAGTGAAAATCTTATTAACTTCTCAGTAAGAGGTTCTTCACACATTACATTTTATAGAGGAAGCAAATAGACAAATACCCAGGATAAAAAGCTCCTCCCAGGATAAAAGTTCTTCCGCCTGCTTAGGCACCAACAGTCAACTCCTCTAGTCTGAGAGGACGCGAGTATTTCTCAGACATCACTGTTAGATAATTCAGAAGATGAGCTGTCACTCAGCTGTCTCCAAGCCTCCTCTTCCCTCCATTTATAATATGTAAATCCAAAACTTCCACCTCCTTTATTTTCATCCTTCTTTACCTTCTCCTTCCCTGTAAGCTAAAGCCATACCCCTGAGCTATTTGCCAGTGTTGTGCCAAACTGCAGCTTCTGACCAGCAGCCCTTCCTCTTCCGTAAACCGCCGCTTGGGATTTGCAACCCCTTGAGAGCAGCTGCCAGAAAGGCTCAGGCCCATTGTCATGGTTTCACCTGGGACAGAATTGACTTTCTTGCTAGCAGCTGGTGTAATGTTATGTTTTGGATTTGGGATGGGAATAGTGTGATAGGGCACTGGTGGCTTTGGTTGTTGCTGAGCTCTCAAGGGCTTTTCTGCTCCTGACCCCATCCCACCTGGAGCAGGCTGGGGGGGCACAAGAAGTCGGGAGGGGACACAGCTGGGTCAGCTGACCCCAACTGACCACAGGGATATTCCATACCATATGACATCATGCTCAGGCATATTAATCTGGGGGAAGAAGGATAAAGGAGGTGACATTTGGAGTGATGGCGTTTGTCTTCCCAAGTCCCCATTATGTGTGATGGAGCCCGGCTTTCCTGGAGATGGCCACACACCTGCCTGCCCGTGGGAAGCAGGGAATGAATTCATTGTTCTGCTTTGCTTGCGTGCGTGGCTTTTGCTCTACCTTTTAAACTGTCTTTATCTCAACCCATCAGTTTTTGCTCACTTTTACTTTCCTAATTCTCTCCCCCATAACAACTGGGGGCAGTAAATGAGAAGTTGCATGGTCCTAGCTGTCAACTGGGATCAAACCATGACACCCATGTATCCCCATTTGGCCATCTACTGTACTGCTGTCCATTTCTAAAGCCTGCCTTCATGTAATTTTTTTGCACGCACCTTATTACCTCTACATTTATAGACTACTCTTTCATACTGTCATAGTTGGAACGTGCATTCCTTTTCTCCTATTTGAGAAACAATCCTTAACTTCTAATCACTACATTTATAGAATATACATTGTGAGAAATGGAAAAAAAAATTGGTAGGAAGAAGAGTTCGCTAGTAGGAAAGTGGAGCAGGAGCACAGATTTTCAAGTGTTGCCCACAATTCTTGGCACAAATGCTTTGCAAAAGGCTTTCAGAAGACACCTGGAGCTCCTTATCAATCCTACTTCAGGCCTGCTTGGAATAAAGGCCCAACAAGAATCCATTCAAACCGCTCTATTTTCATGCAACTTGAAATATATACAGACAGCTGAGTCACTGCTAATAATTGGTGTGTTGTGTTATTTAATTTTTTTTAAAGATCCATTTGTCCATATCTATATTCCTTATCCCCTGTAGCCTCAATCTCTTTCAGCCACCTGCATAAGTAACAAAACCATCCCCAGCGGATCTCTTCCCAGCTCTCCCACCCCGTACTTTCAACATTGCAGGATGCCGAGAGCCAGATGATAACCAGGCTGGCTAAAAATAGAGAACACTTCCCGAGACACACAACCATACTTGTGGCTCTCAACTCAAAAGTTGTTCTTGGCTGATCAGATTGGCTTGCGAAGAGATAGAAAGCTTGTTGGGCTAGTCCTATCTGCCTCTGACACACATCAGAGCTAACCAGAGGACATTTAAAAGTTTGCCCTTCCGTACGGACTAGAATTCATACGCTTTGCATACAGGATTTTGCTCTCCTGCACAGTCCTCCTGGAAAAGCGGCCGTTCGATACCTAAGCATCTGAAAAGAAAATGAAATCTGAAAAAGCATCTGAAAGAAGTGCCATCAGGTACGATACTTCAGACCACCATTTGTTAAAAGTAGCAAGATTTGGGAAGAGTAGATGAGTAAGAGCATCAGTAGCAAACAGGTATGATAAAGCTAGTAAACCATCATGTTTTCCAAAGTTCTTTGAAGCCAGGAAGTTTTAAATAAACTCCACGTAGAGTGGGTTTACATTTTATCAATTCCGAGAACTTGGCAGCACCTCTCCGTGCCAGATGAGGTCACAAATCAATCTCAGAACACCTCTGACAAAGTATAAATACCGGAGCAGAGAGCAGAGTACGTCTAAACATCACTAACATGTCTGGCTGGCATAACTACAATAGCAAAGTTGATAAGGTACCCACCAGCTTATCCACAGCATTCTTTTCGTGAAGAGGTCATTTCGTCTTTTGTTCTGGGAAGTGAAACAATGCCAAAGCATTCCAGAACTGCTTAAACAAACAGCACCAGCATCTACCTCCCCTTAGAGGTTAACAGGTTGTACTTCTTTTGTAGCTTATTTGCTTTCTTTAAAGTGCAGCATAACACATTAGGAACTTTAGCAGATCACCTGCCAAATACATCCTTTATCCTAGGAAGTGAATCAACCTTTTGTGACAAGACTTCTCTCTAGCTTGAACCATGATTGGTCTTTTGAAACTTAACATTTACTTCCCCTTTTCCTTAAGTGATTTTCTACTCTGTCTTAATTTTTGGTTTTGAACAGTGTTAAAGAGTAGGCATAAAATTACAAAACAGGATTATTTTAAGAAGTCTGCTACCAGTTTTACATCAAGTACCCAACGCGCATTTAAGATTATCATAGAAACTGAACCTGGACTTGGCACTGAAGAGAGGAAAGCTGAAACATCCAAAGAGGAATGTGATCCTTCCCTTCTCCGCAGTGCTGGTGAGGACACACCTGCAGTGATGCAGGACTGGGTCCAGTTCTGGGCTTTCTCTACACGAGAGACACTGACATCTCTGTCACAGGAGATATTCAAAAGCCTTCTGGACATCACTCTGGACAATTGGCTCTCTCTCGCCCTTCTTGAGCCACAGGGGGGGTTGGACCAGACTGTCTCCAGAGGTCTCTGCCAACCTCAACCATTCTGCAATGCCACAAAAAAACCCCAATTGCCCAAGTTTTTACTTTTCAGTCAATATTGGTATTTATCCCTCTCCAGCAGAAACTCGAAAGACAGTACCAGAACATCCAATATGAGAACATTCAGTTACTACATTCTCCTAGCATTTCGCTTTAAGAAGGTAAGAGTGAAGAGGTTGCACAGCATTACTTTCTGAAACAAGCTGCAGATGTAGCGTGGGAGGAAAAGAACAACTGTATTCACATACAAGAGGAAAAAAACCGAGAGGACTCACATGTATTCAAGATTTAGAAGCTCATAACACTGATGTTTCCATAGCAACTAATATACTTCAAAGCAGGGAAAAAACCAGGGTGAGGATTTTAAAGGACAGCACCACGTACAGATTAAAAGCAGATACTGCCTACCAACTGATGATCTGGGGTTTGGACTGATGAACTTAGACAGTTTATCACAAGAAGTATCACTTGTTAAGGAGTCAAGATCCAGTGAAATTACCCTACTAACAAAATAAGCGTGAAAGAGTGAAAACTGCACAGTAAAACATCGCTGGTACCTGACAGCCTATCTCCCAGCTCTTTAGCAGCCTAAACCCAAGATGAGCAGGACGCTACAATCCGGTTGCACCTTGTGCGCTCACCACTCGCTGTCAAAGGCAGTTTCAAGGGTTATCTCCCTCCTTGGTCAGAATAACTGACCTACGTGACCCCAAGGAAAAGCAGGATGCGGTAGATAAGCAGCAGCATGCATGGCACTAAGCTGAATCGGATGATCCAATTGGTTTGCAATGCTCACCTTTTTATAACTTCCCTGTCCATGCAGCTGAGAGAGTTGATGTAATTGGCCTTTCCATAAAAAAAATACAGGCAAAAGGGTGAATTGAGCTTCGGGAGGAAAAGGAAGACAGTATCAGTTCTAGAAATAATATTTAGCATTGGAAGAGTGCTTGGTACAGAGAAGACAGAACTATAGTTCTGCCGGATAAAAGCCTTAATCAGTCTCTTTCACAGGAAATAGTAAGTGACAGGCATACGAGAAAAACTGATTTTATATCCAGTCGAACCCCACCCCCCAAAAACTAAACCCCTGTATACAGTTCTCCCATTTGCCACCATTTCTGAGAAATGAATCAACAACATCAGCTTGTGATTTACGTGCTGCCCAGACTCAATAAATAGCTTTTGTGTCAAAGGCAGAAAAGCATTATGAACTGCAGGTTTCTATACTACATCAGGCTACATCTGACGCACAGTACAACTTCAGAAGTTTCAACTGCATAAACGTCATGCGGGAGACAAAATCCAATTCCAGGTTATTTAGCCACTTAGTACAGTTGTATGCATCCAGGTTCATCCTCGCACATGGCAAGGGACATGGCCAAAAGGATTTAGAATCACAAGTGCCGGACTTCTTGAAAAACTCAGCTGCAAAGGGTAGTACAGGATCGCAAAGACTTTCTTCCTTATCACGAAAGCGAAACATCATGGGAAGACCAGTCTGCAGCTAAGTTTCAGAAGGGTGTTAACAAGACTCTTAGGATCTTCAGAGGTGCCCAGTTCACATCTACGAAGTGAAATAAGTCCAGTAGACTATTTTCAAATACTTGGTTTGGTGTAATAGTGATTGTCAAGTGTTGTGCCAATAATCAAGAGGGAAAGTCCTCACCTGGAATTCCTTTCAAGTACCTTTTCCTTTTTAGAAATCAGCACCCTAATATTCATGCAAGAGGTAGAATACCTGAAAAAAAAATAATTCTCCAATAGTTTCCCAGCTGACATAATTCAGTACTCTGGAATTATGCAGAAAATTCTGGCACTGGGCTGCTAATTTTACTGCTGTCACCAGAACAAAATAAGGAAAAGCATGATGATGTTTGGTTTGGTTTTTTTTTCCCCCACAGTGGAGAAAAGGATGTAGGTGGGGAGTATAATTGACACTAATTATTTGTAGGAAAGGTCAGGGTTACCTTTTACCAACTGCATGAGGCAGCTGATTATCTGTCACATCTCTGGAGCACAGTCACAAAACCGTCAGTGACTAAAGGACAAACAGGCCTTGGCTAGCAATCAAACTTGGCAGCGTTCAACAACACAGCACAGCAGATGTCTTTTTAAAATAGGTAAATTGTAAGGCATTAGATAGCGTAACACTAGATCTTTGCCACACTGAAAAAAAACCCCTTCAATAAAGACAACTGTTTAAGAACCTAATAGGTGACTTGGGAGCATGATCTCTGCAATCGAAGCTAAAAAAGAGCACCTACATCAGAAAATTCCAGCTCTCACAAAGTCCTTAGTTTCTAGAGGAAACGTATTTTAAATTTGTTGGTACAATAAACCTCAGCTTGAGCAAAACCTGCATATACAACATATAAGACAGACAGCTGCGTCAAAATACCTGGAAATCAAAGAACAAACTGCATAGTTTTAAAAACTAAAGTACCTCAAAAATTTGGGAATTTGCTTGCTGGAGTGCCAGGAAATGCCCCTTCAGAAGATGAAAACTGTCATGCCATACTATAACTATTTTTGTTGATGAAAATCCCAAACCATGATCTGATACATCTTGTTTGAGCACTGATTTGTTACCAGGATACTCAGTGTTATATAGTATGTCCCTTGAGAAGTTTGCTGAGCATTAAGTGAAATGAAAATTCCACCTCGAGATTCCCTTACTGGCTTTCCAGAAAGTGGAACTTGCAAGGATGAGGCAACTCAATTCCAAATAGCATTGGCTTCAGTTTTAACCTCAGAACTATGGGAATGGAAGAAACCTCTATGCCCATATAACCCTGCTTGACAGGTTAGCTTTTTCTAACAAAATCCTTAAATGAAACAGCATAAGAAGTTTAGTGGAATTTCCCTTTATGTAATTTTAGACATGTACATTGTAATTGTTGCAAAACAAGGTAGGGTTGGGTGTAGGTTTTTTGGGTTTTGTTTTTTGGGTTTTTTTCCTTTTCAGTTTTCTAGGCAGTTATTAAGGTACTGCAGAAAGATTATCATAGAAAGTGTTGTGTTGGAAGGGACCTCTAAAGCCCATCCAGTCCAACCCCCCTGCAGTGAGCAGCGACATCTTCAACTAGATCAGGTTGCTCAGAGCCTCATCCAGCCTGGCCTTGAATGTCTCCAGGGATGGGGCCTCCACCCCCTCTCTGGGCAACCTGGGCCAGTGTCTCACCACCCTCAGGGTAAAGAACTTCTTCCTCATGGCTCATCTAACCCTGCCCTGCTCTAGTTTAAACCATTGCCCCTCGTCCTGTTGCTACGTGCCCTTGCAAACAGCCCCTCCCCAGCTTTCTTATAGACCTGCTTCACTCTAAGGTCTCCCTGGAGCCTTCTCTTCTCCAGGCTGAACCACCCCAACTCTCTCAGCCTGTCCTCATAGGAGAGGTGCTCCAGGCTTTTATGTATAGACTGAACTTTGTTTTGGGGTATGAACAGTTACTTTGCAGTTCATCTAGGCAGTTCTGCAGCAGTCAGTTTAAGTGCCATCAGCTCCAGCTTTTGCCCTGCACATACATTCAGCACAGTCCTGAGAGCCAGCAGTGGAGAATCCTGGCACCACTACTCTTGATACTGAGGACTGGTGTGTCCAGGGAATTATAACAGCCATCTGAGTGTTTGAATTCTCCGAAATTCGTTAGGTAATTCTGCAAAAGTTTCATGCCAGAGCAGCAGCTCTGGGCAATGTTTCTAGTTTCCTCAAATGAGCCATATTTCTGAAAATACATTTTGCTTGGGAAAAATCAAAGACTCGGGCCCATCCAGATAATGCAAATAGTTTTGATTAGTAAGAATTCAGCCTAGCAAAATAGGGAGAAAAAAAAAAAAAGACTATTAGTCCTGGTGCATAAAGTTGTCTACTTTCCTTCCTTTCTGGCCCAAGCACACCGCGGAATCACGCTGTTCAAGCTTCACAAAGCACATTGAACCCCCAGGCACCTGTTTTTGCAGAAGTTAGAAAGAAAACAGCAGTTTGCAAAGTGATACTTCAGAAAGAAAACACTACAGCCTCGCTTAGTTCTCCCCAGCAGAGACTCAAAGATATTTGGGAATCGAACCGCAAGCATTTTTAAGTGCAAATCTCTAACTGCAACAAGCAAACTGAAAGGTGCCTTTGCGTTTATGACTGACCACCTTTGGCTAGAGCGTTTTCATTGCTGATTGGAAGCTGCAGCGCTCTCCTGCCTGTCGAGGAACTACTTTTAATTCCAGTGTAGCAACGTTAAAGGTTAAAAGGCGGAAAAGCTTTGACTTCAGGCAGTGCCACAGCACGCACTACCAGTTTTGTGACAGGCCTGTAGCTTTACTCATAAAAATATGAAATTGGCAGGGAGTTATCCGGTTTCTATTGAAGGTATCTGAGCAAGGAGGAAGTTATTACAACACCTGTTCCCGGGGGTCACAAAACAGGACACGCAAGAAGAAAAATCCTGGCATCCTTTCTGAACAGCTTATCTTTCATTGAGGAACAGAAAGGAAGAGAAGTCTCAGTGCCAAAAAGTGAACAGAAAAGCTTGACTTCAAATTTTATGTCAAGAGATGACAGTCAGGATGACGGTACAAGGTTTCTATAATATTTCTTAAATTGCAGATCCCGCTGCTAAGTATGCAATTCACCAGAGCCAGGCTAAACTTAGTAGCACCCAATTTACCAATCCTATGTAAGGGTTTCACTAGGTTTGAAAATACATTCTGTATGAGTGTATCTATAACAGGTGTATACCTTAAGATACCATCTTCAGACTAGCTGTCAGTATCTGAACTCCGTTTTGACATGCATTCAGCCTGTTTCTGTAGTAGCTAGCATTAACACAGCTCAAGATTCCTGGAGATAGAGATTTTCAGTAATTGCAAAACACCTGAAGCTGAAAAAAAAAATATATATTTAACAATGTTTTCATCTTAGGTGCTTTGCATCTTTAGCACAATGGAGAAGCACTTCAAAGACGATAGGCAGGTGAGTAAGAGCAGACAAGCAACATGCCCCAAATAATCTTATGGGTCGATGACTGCCACATTGAGAAATCTCAGCTTCCTGCATCTTTCACCGTTTTTCTGTCCACCTCCCCAGGCAGCCCCTGCAACCTGACGCTACCCTAGTGCCAACCTCAGGTCCCTCCATCAGTCTGTACAGCGAGATACGTGACTTGCTTTATTACCTCTTCTAGTCAGCAAACTTCTCTGTCCTGACCAAGGCCTTAATCAATAATCCCAGTTGCTTGCCTCTAAAACCATCACCGCCTCCAGTGGCGGCTCTTGGCATTTTAACTTTGCCACCTGAAAGCTCTGATGTACAGAGTAAACCTGACTTTATATTTAACATGACTAAGGTAAGTATGCAGGAGAAATCTTACTACATTTTAGTCTGGAAGGAAATTTCCTAGTATTTTCCTCCCTTTTAATTATTTATTGAGTTATCAGAAAGCTTGATGAGTTGTCTCCTCCTCCTCCACAAAGTAGTATTTGTTTAAATAGAGAAACTCTCAATACCCTATTGTTTTTAGAAGTTACAAGATTTTTTTTCATTGGCCAAGGTCAAAACTGAATAAACGCTCAAGCTTCTAAATGAAACAAGAGCTTAGAATTTTGAAAATGCATAAGGAAATGGAACTATAGTATTTTCAGTATACTGGTCCAAATTGAAACAGAATTCAGTTCCCCAGTTACAAGCACATAGCCTGTATGCATTTGTACTCCCAGTTCCCATTCCAAAGTGCAAATCTTTAAGCTACCAGAGTCTAACTCTAAATTCAAGGACATGAAAGAAAATAGAAGTCGTATTATCTCTCTCCACCTCTGACCTGTACCTTTTCCCATGCACAGAAACCAAGACCTACTTACTGCACAGAATCATAGAATGGTTAGAGTTGGAAGGGCCCTAAAAGGCCATGTAGTCCCCCCCCCCTGCCCTGTGCAGGGACCCCTCCCACCAGCCCAGGCTGCTCCAAGCCCCGTCCAGCCTGGCCTTGGACCCCTCCAGGGATGGGGCAGCCACAGCTTCTCTGGGCAACCTGGACCAGGGGCTCACCACCCTCACAGCAAAGAATTTCTTCCAAATATCTAACCTAAATCTGCCCTCTTCAATCTACCCTTCTTCATTTTCTCCACCCTTTCCCAGCATCCCTGAAGGGGAAGGAGAAAGGCCTTGTACAGTCACTGCTCACCTTGAACTGGGCAGCAGGGTGCAGACCCAAACGCTGACTCTTCTGCTACTGGCAGCAGCAAAGCCCATGACAATACTCCATCACACTGCCCCCTTTTCACTGCAAAGGCACAAGTAATTACCAAGTTTAGAGGCGGTCAGCCATATTACAGCTTAAGGACTTGAACCACAGCTCCAGATCTGTGGTTCCAGATCCTTTACTATTATGCCAGGAAAGCCCAAAAGGTTGGGGAGCAGAGCCAGAGTCACTCTAAAGCATGCAGTCTAGCATTTGGGATGGACATGTTCTACCCAGATTTATTAACCTCTTCCCACTTATTTAACGCCGCTTTATCAAATTGGTCCAAGCCAGGCTAGATCATCTGAATTATGTGGATTTACAGAACAGTAGCGCTGACACGTAAGGCCTTGTAAGCTTCTCTTATTTGTCACCGAGTTCACCCAGAACTTATTTGGGAAGTGAAAGGTCTAGTTGCAACCATGTGAAACAAACTGCAACAGTTCACAAACTACACCACTAATCTGCTTTTAAAAAACATTTTGCGGCTTTGTTGGTGCAGAGCGGCCACGGCTTTGTCAGAAAAAAATGACAGTGGTGAAGCTTGAACTTTCCCCCGACATCTAGTATTCCCAACCAGAATAACCCGACACATGCTTGGAAAAGTGAGACTTCATAATTAGTACTATGAAGAACAAGGGATGCCAAAAGATGTGAAAATAAAATTCATGAAGAATGAAAGTTTTATTGCCTATGGAATGACTCATGGGCTTTGAATAAAGACAAATCTCAGTTGCCTGTTTACACATTGTTTCTTGTCTGACAATTTACTTTTAAGAACCGTGGTATCAAGAAAATTAGTGGTAGTGAGTCAGTCTTAAGAAAGCACAAAAAAGAATTTTGTTTTCAGCCATTGTGCAGTATATTTTTGTAGATTGCAATGAAAAACACATTCCACAGCCAACTATTTTCAGTGCCTCTGCACCAAAAGTTCACTTACAGCTAATTATTAATAGAGTTTATTTTTAACAAGTATTTGAGGCATACCTTGAGGTACACTTGAGGATTTTGTTCTGACTATAATCGTGGAGTCCCCAAAGTAAGTGTAGGTGAATCAATTTTATTTTAATTGAAAGGAAATGATTTTCTTTTTATTCAAAGGAAAAGAATATGAAAAGCATCATTCACAGCCTAGAGAAGAATCTTAAAAGTGATAGTATGGTGGTGATTTTCACCCTATGGGAAAAGCATTTTTCAAAAGCCTGTGGGAAATAGATGTTCACTGCATAAAGATGCAGATTTCCTTCTTTCAGATTTAGAATTTAGGCAGAAGTTAGAAACTTGAGGAAAAATCATTCCAAAGCTGTGCACTGCCATCAGGTCCTTAGTTTGAGTAGATCCTTCTACTGAAATAAAAATTTAAAGCAGGAAAGGTTTAAAGGGTACCTTCTTGAATAATCAGACAGGCTTGCTTTTTCATGGTTTTTAAAATATATATATAAATTTTATCTGTTTCTGGTTTTTGTTTTCCAAAACTTTTAATTAAATCCCCTAAGTTCTAGTCATTTGACAACATAGCTAAAGTTTAAGCAACAAACTCTTTTACTACTTCATAGGCGTTTATTTCCTAAAGAAGTGGCTACAGTGAGTAAGGGAACAGGTGAACATACATGTCTGACTATAGAGTGATATGTGAAGAATTTCAGTGATTTAAGGGAGGCCATGGTTTTCAGGATTCTTCTCCAGGTTTTTTTTCTTTTTTTTATATTTTGCTTTACATTTTATATACCTTTATTAATGAGAGCTGGCAGCAGAAACTGATGAAGCGAGAGAGACAGAAGTTACACTGATAGTTATATGTGATATAGGTATTAAATGAAAAGTCAAGACCTTATAATGTTACAGATGTTTTCATAAGGCATCAGGATTTGTATTCCAGGAGTACTACAAGTGCAGCCTATGTTCAACCAGACTAGCTAAGGACTTTCCTAGGTCATGATAAAAACCTTTAATTGTAATTAGCAGCTACAATTGAATTACTGATAACAGCTCTAAATAGAGCAGTTACTCTGATTCTGGACAGTTAACACCTTTCAAGGGAATACTAGGTGGGTATACGTGTGTTCCCAGGCTCCAAGTAAAACTTGGTCTAGTTCCATACTGACGAAGATAATTTTCAAAATGCTGAGAACTTGCATTTAATCTCTTGTGCAGTAATTGAAAACCTTTTTTACGAGGGAGTTGCTAGACAATTGCACTACCATCATCATTGCCACCCTGAAGCATGCTGGACTCAAACTTGAAGGTCTTTTCCAATCTAAACGATTCTATGGAAATTGCTATGGATAAAGCCACATCAAAACGCTTTGCTGTCTATGGATTAGCCATATCCTATCACATAGGACAGGTGAACGACAGGAGAAAGATCACATACCAACAATTAGATTAAGTGGAGGATAAATTCTCTTGGAAGGAGATAAAGCTTTTTGTCTCATGCACCCACAGGAAATGCCAAGGAAATCACTGCATTTCTTAGCGTGAGCTCCTTGCTCCTTATCCCTGAATAGGAACAGCCAGCAGTCCCTGCACAAGATGTATGGAGCACGAATACAGCCATTCCATCTCTGCTCTTTCATAACACAGTGGTGCCCCAGGTTCCGCCAGCAGGACCCCAGTGACCAAGCCTGCCTACGAGCATCTACTTTGATAACTTGAAGGTTTACACTTTGAGAACACCGCTGAGAGTCAGAAACTTGCAGGAACACAGCAGCTAGCTGCCCTTCTAACACTTCCAGTGAGAGCTGGGAAATATTCAGAGCTAGTTTCTTGACCTAAGGACTCCAACAGGCACTCTACAATGGGGGAATAAAGTTTGAGTGATAACATATGCCCTCCCTCGTAAGGAACTCTGAATACCTTACTGTGAGCCTTGAACAAAAGGAAAGCTGTAGTGTTTAGAAGGTTAAATGACAGCAAGGTGAAATTTTGTCATAAACATAAGGAATTTTCAAGGAAACCAAAGTCTGTCAAATTAAATTCCAAGCTTTTGAAAAGCTAGACTTACTGAAATCTTTTATTTCCTTATTACTTACTGTAGCTTGCCCCACACTGCTATTCTTTTAGAACACGAGCTGTTTAAGAAAAAGCTCCTGTTCATTACTAGCCACGTCTTGAAGGACATGCGTCCACTACATCAGCTGAGCTAAAAGACGACACTGCTCTCAAGCACTCAGCCTCTAGGGAATAGCTGCTTCTTGAATGGTTTTCCTACCTTTTCCTCTTGAAATTCTTCAGCAGCCGGAACTTAGTGTCAAAACTTCATAGAGCTTTCGCTGCCAGAATCAGAAGCATTGGAAACCTCTAAGTTTATGTTGATAACACTACCGTAAAACCACTAAGCCAAATGCATTGTCTCATCTTGGATATTTGGAATACTACATATAGACATTATAGTCAGAAGCGTAGTTTGTGCGATTGGTCACCAATGATGTCACCTGCTCAGCAAGTTCCATAAGGGCATACTGTACATTCCAAACGGGTGAGCAGACTCCTGGCTTTTTCAGATCAAAAAGTTACCACTTCACACTTTGTCAATGATTTAGCATTCATTGAAGGCCTAGAGACAGCGCGATATGTACATTTCTGAGACTCATCAGCTTAATTTATATATAGTGTGTTGAAAGACTGGCTTGCTAAGAGCGTACTTTGGAAAAGAACAGAAAAACAACTCAGCCTCTTCTACTGCGAGGGCTCCCACCTACAGGAGATGCCAGAATTAGCAGTAACATTTGGTTAGGTGGTAGGTAGGAGCCCTAACTGGGTAAGCAGCTAGATCAATGCACAGAAAACTGTACGGTGAGAAATCAGGTTTTGATGTGCTAAACTCGACAGGACCCATTCTGAATGTCTGCAAAAGCCTTGTACTAGTTTTAGTACCTTCAGGTTTCACGCACTTCAGAGTTGTGTTAATTGAAGGTTATCATTAAACTCTCACAAAATTCCTCTCAGCACCATTTCATCAAGAGAAATCAACGTCTCCTTTTACACTCAGCTGTAAGTCTTCCAGTAAAAGGGCACCATCGTATCTGCCTTTCATAATTTCACACTGATTTACATATCACTATAAGGATGCTCAGACTACAGCTGAACAGCTGATGATGCAGTTAAGATCCCTTCTGCTAGTTATTAGAAGCTATTGGAGAGTCTCTGCTCTTCTTAATAGCACCTTCCTATAGCGAATTTATGGTCAAAAATAAATTTACACGCAGAAAAACACTTTAAAAAGCAGCTCAGCCATAACAAAGTCTTCTCATTGTGCCTCGTCTGTTTTAACAAGAATTTGGTTCTGTAATAATAAACTGTCTACAAAGCTATATTCTCACACGTTTTTAGCATCTCAAAGCTTGCAGCAAATACAGGAATATAAGCAGATTTCTTACCAATGTGACAAAACTTGCTTGTTGGCTTCTTTTGGTTGGGGTGAGCTGTGAAACAGGACAGGAGGGACTGGAGTAGCCGTCACCCTGAAGAAGTGGTAACAGCACACTAACATTTCCCCATCAAGGTCAGCTTAAACCAAGCTAACAGCAGTCAGCCAGAGACACGGCGCTTCTAAGATCTCTAAAGCTATTATTTACCTGCTTTAAAGGAGTTATCCAGATCTTGGTGTACCAATTCTAAAATTTCCCTTTACAAATAAATTTGTCCAGTCTTCTCCCTCCCAGGGGAGCTCTGCTACCCTTGAAAGCAGTCGTGCGTCTCTTGCCTGCACTATATATGGTCTGCGGAGAGAAGTCAAAATACTGGTGGTACTTTGAATCACGTTGTCTGGATGGGGTCTGTGTCACTTATTTTTCAGTGCTATGAAAAACAGAATGCAGATTTTTTTTTTCCTAAAGAAGTTGTACGCAGCCTTATTGTGACACTCTCCAATGATTTTTTTTTTTAAATCAGATTCTCATCCTATTCTAGTTACTTAGTTGTATAAGATAAGACAAAGCACAGGATGGCAACTCCTCGCACGCTGTTAATTTTAACCACCATATCAATTAGGAGCTGGCATTCAAGTTAATCAAGGAATTCCATTATTATTATCATCAAGTTAAGAGAATGAGATCATTAGCACCAGTCAAGCTATAAAAAGCTGTGGCATAACTGAACGCTGATGCAATCCTAAAATGTACTTAGAAATAAGTTTGCCTTTTTCCAAACAGATAATTTAATTCTCTTAAATATCGATAAATACACACTTGAAAGAGTTCCAGTTCCATTAAAAAAATACAGATTACTAATACAATGAAAAACAATCACTGGGTACCCAGCATTCATAACGGTAATGTTCTACATGTGGGAGTTATGAAAAATAGTTGTAAAAGTAATATTGTAAGGTTCCGTTTTTATTCTGGATGACTTCCACCACATTTTATCCATACATTTGTTTTCTAAGATGCAAGGTCTTATGCCATAACGAGATTGAAAGCGACAGTCATGGTCAAACAGATTTGCATGATCACGGAAAACATCCTACAGGTCAAACATCATCCCAGCTCCTATCTGTGCAAATCACTGTCCTTAGACAGGGCAAGTATTTACCCCTTTTCTCAATAGTATATAATGAGAGGTATAATTTCAGATAGTGGGGTTGGCCAAGGTATTACTGCAGTTAAATACATCAATTGATTTAAGGCGCAGGAAAAAAAGTTTACTCCCTTACAACACTCATAGCTCAAGAACAACTAAGTGGGGAGATATTTAATGGAGTGTGCTTTGCATAGTCAAATTAATCAGTGTAACAATCACATTTAAGTATTTATTGTAAAAAGGATGCCATTGCGCTCTGTACGGTATGAATGGATCATCACTTACCTGCTGTATAAGGAACCCCATTTTTGGGAGAGCTTGTACACTCAGAATGAGCTAAAAAATGAACGTTATACTTCAGCTCTGAATTTAATTCTTCTCTTTAAAGCAATTAAGTCACTTTCTTGCTCCTGTGCTCCTCTAAAGAGGTAGGACCCAAACCTTAACAGGAGACAAAGGCTTTTAGCTGTAGAAAGTGAGAAAGAATTAGAAATACAATTCCTTTTTTTCTGGTAGTACAGCACCTGTTAAGGGTCAGAAAACAGACATCGCAAGCTTTTAATATCGCAGTTTCTAGCACAACAAATGGTTTTGCCGAACATCACTAAAGTACAGCATTTCTCTTATAGGCACTGCACCTTTCTGTGCCTCAGGGAACAGAGTATGTTTGGGGAAGACGAGCAAGAAAATCTTTGAACAACTTTCAGCAGAAAGTCAAGTCACCCCCTCAGTGATTATTTCAACCTAGCCAGTCTTGAATCTGAGTCAAAGTATCTTAATCTGAAGGTTAAAAAAAAAAAAACAACCAACCACAAAAAACCCCATGGAAAACAACACTAGAAAAACCCTGAAGTGTGTAACTAAACTTAGTCCTGCTTAACAGAACTCCCTTCAGGAGTCCCGTGCTGCCAGTGTGAAATAATAAAGCAACAACACGTCCCCTCCCATGAGAAGAAAACTCCATCTTCTATGGACTTCAGGCAACAGGATTCCCAGCGGTATGATTGCTGATACAGCCACTCTGGTACCATCCATCACAGAGATGTTTACTTAAGATTTTTCCCTAATAAATTTTGTTGGCAAGAGCCATAAAAACCGGAAGAGTCTCTGCTCAGTTGGAAACTGCCCGAGCCGTGGATTCTTATCTCCACTCGTGTAATTGGATTACTGAAGTCATAGTTTGTGACAGGTAGCTCTAAACCAGCCATGGTCATAAATCATGGCCAAGACTCCTCTATCTACGGCGTAGCATCATAAACCACGATACTGATATAACAGGTGTTTAGCAGTTTCCTCGGGCAAGATGGATCGCTGTGTCTCCCCTCCAATCACACTAAGGTTTTAAGAACTTTATTATGAAGCATTTTCTAGTCAACCATAGCTGCTATTTCTACGTTAATCTCATCTCTGAGGAACACGTACAATCAAGCTTTAGCCCTCAGCAAGCTTCCAGTGCTGAGAGGTGCTCATGGAAACAAAGCAATCCCGAAGGCTTTCAAATAACCGCTACCACTCAATGACGCTATACCATTCAAACCACTTCTTTTAAAGAATATACACGTTTCAGAACACTGAAATACAAATATTAGGTGCACTAAAATCTGTGTTAGTTTATGTTCAAGTAGGGACTCACATGAACACAGGCAGTGCCTATTTTGCCTTACAAAGCGTCAGGCTATTCAGATGTTCGAGTTAAGACAAATATCCTTTATACCTAAAGGAGTTAACATGAATTGAGGGACTTCAATATGTCAGGAGAAATATTCAGCAGCTTCATCAGGCTGAAATTTATAACTGTGTAGGTCCAGAAGGTCTGTACTCATGTCAGAACTTTTGACACACCGGCTTCTTTTCGCTTTTCTGTTTTATTTTGATGATGCAAACACTTTTTTGTTTTATTTTGACTATGCAAAGCACATTACATTTTCATATGATAAATATTTAAGTGAGTAACTGGTATTAGATGGCATACTGAAAATTCTTATCAGTGTTAATCTGCATCCCTTAAACACCAAGGCAGCTTTTCTAGGGAGTGTATCACTGTGCCGGGCAAATCAGCATTCCTGGCTAAGCAGCTCATTCCTGCCATTCTCAGCACAGCTTTTACAGAAGCAGTTCCAAGAACGAAGGCAAACGCGTGCCAGGTTTTGCAGCAGGTAGTCACTGGCATGGCAGCAACTCCGCTTCTCTAATCCTGATCCTGAAAACACCGCCCACGTCTGAAAAACCTGGGCGTAAGTGTGACTGCCTCCGTGGTAATGTGAGAAATCCAACAAAGTTAGTTTGAATAACAGAAGATGAAGCGGACTGCGTTTTTCAGAAGGCTAAATTGCATTGTTGCTTCAGCTTTCATGCATATTAGATTTTAATTCTCTAGTTATTGAATATGTTAATTATTATTTAGTTATTGATTATGATATACAACATTCACTTCCACCAAACCAGCAAGTTAGATTTCAGGGATAAAATACATCAGTACACCAGCACACCCATCATACTCCCTGCCAGGCCCATCTCTAAGGTTTCCTGTGGTGATACAAGGTTTCTGTTTGCTTTTAGGTTTCGGCTGTTATTTTTACACAGTGTGTAATCTCAAGAAGTACAACAGGAAATTTACAGTCGGTATCTTAAAAGTCAGTAGAAAAGAATGCATTGTAATGGCCTACCAGCTCTACCATAACCAAATATATCTGATATTCTTGCTAACACGATTTGAGATCAGTTTACTGAATGCAGTTTTCCAATTTTAAAAGGAACTTTCTTAATAGCATTTTCGATTCCACTTAGGCTTTTGTTATACTGTTGATTTTTAATATGCTGAAGCATATTTAAGGAAGTTCCACCTAAACATGAGGAGGAACTTCTTTCCCTTGAGGGTGGCAGAGCCCTGGCCCAGGCTGCCCAGGGAGGTGGTGGAGTCTCCGTCTCTGGAGACATCCCAAACCCGCCTGGACGCGTTCCTGTGCAACCTGCTCTGGGTGACCCTGCTCTGGTTAGACTAGATCATCTCCAGAGGTCCCTTCCAACTCCTACTATTCTGTGATTCTGTGATTAAAGATAGGTGTTGTAAGTGACCATTAAAATATGTAAATGTAACAACCGTGGTTTTGAAAAATAACAAGGCTAACCTGGCTAAGTGTATGGCTGCAGAGAACATGGTTAGTCAAAGCACAGAGGTTGGAAGACATCTCCATCTTCCTTCCCCCTAGCCTTCTGAGAGGTATCCAGGGAAAGAATGATAAAGCAATAGGCACACACTGAAACACTGGAAGTTCCATTTAAACAAAACATTGCCGTGACTGAACACTGGGGGAGGTTGCCCAGAGAGGCTCTGGAATCTCCAACCTGGAGATGCTCGAAATCTGTCTGGACAGATGAAGTTGTACTGACAGAGTTTTAGGTGGAGGCACTGGAAGAGATGTTCAGTGCATTTCAGAAACCACAGTTAAAATCACCTTTCAGGCTATCGGATACCCGGTATAACTACAGAAGACATAGATATTTCCTCAATAGAGGGATTCTTCATTGTAGGAATGTAATTCCAGGTCAGAGAGAAACAGCTCATTAGGTCTTGGAACTCCTACGACTCAAAAATAAAGAGCACAGCCTTTAAAAACTGTAGCCTTTCCTGAAAGTATTATTTTCTTCACGCTCATATGGTATGCTCAAACACTACTGGAAACTGGTAAAATGTCAGTTACTGCTCCCCAGGAATCCGCATTAATATTAACGTCCCTCGATAGGTGACTTCTGAGTGTGGGACTAAGGCACTGAGATCATCATCATCATCATCTACACCTCGGCTGCACTCTCACAATAGAGGTAAATTGCTCAGCTCAACAGAAGGTTTGGCCAGGTTACCTTCCCCCAATTTAGGGATGAAAAAGCAGAGAGGAAAACCAAGAGAATGCCTGAATTCCAGAAACCTGAGACAGGAGGTTTTTTTCCCTAAGGGAGATTGAATGGTTTGGCTTCACTATGTTGAGGCTATACAGAACTTCAGAATATGACTGAAAGGTAAAAGTTTTGGTTTTTTTTTTTGTGAAACATCAGGATTTTTTTATTTGATTTTTTTTTCTGCCACTCCCAGACACAAGCAAATATTTAGAAATTTCAGAAGGGTGCTAAAAACTTCTAGAACCAGTTGGCTGTTCACACAGCTAATAAAGTATATAGACCAGATAAGGCACCTAAAAACAGAGTTTACAAAAACAGAGTACTTGGGTACCAGAGATATCCCTTTACCCTTGTGAAAAATCCCGATACTCTTTGTTGCTACCAATTTCCACTGGTCCTTAGTCATGAGAGAAAATATGCTTACATTGCATACTCCAAAGCAGCCCAAATTTGCTTAGCTCATGATTGAAGCTGTGAAAAAGCTCTGTGGTTGTAGTAGCGTAGCCTGAACCTCAGCTAATCAGGGTTGGTCTCAGGGGGTTTCACTTGCTTCGGTTAGTGCTAAACTCACCTGCTTATCTCCCTGGTGCAATAAGACATCCTTCAGCTTGTACCACGCGCCTGTCATTCCTTAAGAGCGCAGCTGAGGAGTCATCACAAGTTCGTGACAAATGCTATATTGAGCCGAAATGCATGATGCTGGATAACTAGATGCTTTCACTCAGCAGCTTGATGATCTAAAGTTACAGCCAACCTGGAAATAGGTGTTCTCTAAGGAATCCCTCCCAGAGCATCACTCCAACCCGTGACCTATGGATCAAAGGGACCCCAGTGGATTCACTTAAGACCAAACCACTGTGTCAGTTCCTCATGTAGAATTATCAAGCCTTAAAGCAGTTCAAAGGCTTCAGTGCATAGCTGGTATCTTGTGCTATCCAGTTCCTTTTATTTAAAACAAAATACAACAAAACCATAGTATAACCTTAGAGCTAGTAATACTACCAATAATTCTAGTTGCAGTGCTCAAAACTCAGTTTTACAAAGTAACTTTGTTTCTTAAGCTTTTGTATTTTCTAGGGCTCATTTTAAGCTTTGCCACAATGGCAGAAAGGAAAAAAAAAAAATTTCTTTTCCAACTGAACACTAATATTGCTACGGTCACCACACATAAGAAAGCAGAGACTTAAAAAAAATTCTAAACACTAAATTTCAGAAGAAAATCCCTAGACAACTAGGGAACTTAGAAAGGAGAGGCCTTAAAAAATAATCAAAGGACTCTTCATAGAACATAATGAACAAAATGAATAGAGCTGCATCATACAACACAACAGTCCTCGGATGTTGATGGTTTGTAGAATTCAGGCACGTTGCACTTAAATATCAAAGCTTCAGAAGCCTTTATAGTTGCTTACATAATACATAAATCACAACTCTATTGTAAAAATATCTTGTGCTTGAAATTGTCTCCACAAAAGCAGCAATATTTGCTAATATAGTTTGTCGTAAACAGACAACTTGCTTTTTCATCTTAATGCTGAGTGTTACACTTCTCAAAAATAGGATTTGCAATGTCTAGGTTCTTAAAATGAATTAGTGTATATTGATTTCCAAATTAATTTGTTTTACAATAAACTAATCTTTACAGTTAAAAAAATAGCTACTGTATACAAGGAAATCATCATGATAACTTCTCTTCTCCTTTTTCTGCTGTAAAGCCTTAGTTTTTATGACTGGATGCCATTGAGCCCTATGTCAAATATTAAAGGACCATTAACTGAGATGACAGTATTCAAAGTCATACACCTGACCTTGATCAAGCCTATGGGGATGGACTACCTGCACGTATTCCATTTATTTTGAAATATATCCATAAACAGCATTGTAAGCTGAAGAAACCTAACAGCATGCTATGGTTAGTGTGTGTACACACAATTTACGATGTTCCCACCCACCTCTGCTTTGTCCACAGAACATGGACGAAACTATCCCTATTTTTAACTGCTCAATCTTACAATACTTACTAAACTTCTGGTGGTGATCACTATAAACTACACATTTGCTCCAGAGAGCTGAGAAGTACCTGTTTCCAGGCTTAATAATTAAAGCCTCTGTTACCTATAAAAGCTTACTGATTATTGTATCTCCTTATTTTTATTAAGAAACTATGTTCTCCAGCATATTGATGAGATAGATGCATTTTCAAAAAGTGTTGCTTACTACAGAAACTTCAGGGCTTTTGAGTTCAAAATTGAAAACACTAAATTGACATAACTGATTAATGAACTGAGGAAAGGAAAAAAATCAGTATTTTTTTTTCTAAAAAGAAAGTTCTGAGAGGAATTCCAATTAGCTACGCTAATCAGCATGAACAGTAGAAGTGAAAGATTCCCTGAACTATGGAAATAAAGCTACTACTTCAGACAAATAAGCGTAAAGTTGTGCCTCAGGGGAAGAACCATCTGAGTCTGAGCAAACACCTGCCTACTCACAGAGTATCAAGAGTAGGGTATTTACGGTCAACACTCTCCTGTGCGAGTGTGTGCAACTGCCTGTCTGAGTCTGAACCAGAACACGAGTAAACACTACGGCACTACCTGCCTCACTTGGGAACTACTTCAGTCATACTCAGCCTGGTGGCGTTCAACATCTTTGTTGGCGGCATGGACAGTGGGATGGAGGGCACCCTCAGCAGGTTCGTGGATGGCACCCAGCGGAGTGGTGGGGTGACATGCCTGAGGGACAGGATGCCATCCAGAGGGACCTGGTCAGGCTGGAGAAGTGGGACTGTGTGAACCTCATGAGGTTCAACCAGGCCAAGGGCAGGGTCCTGCCCCTGGGTCGGGGCGATCCCCGGTGTCAGCACGGGCTGGGGATGGAGGGATGGAGAGCAGCCCTGCCGAGAAGGACCTGGGGGGTGAAAAGCTGGACGTGAGCCGGCATTGGGCACTCACAGCCCAGAAACCCCCGCAGCCTGGGCTGCATCCCCAGCAGCACTCTGCCCCTCTGCTCTGCTCTGGGGAAACCCTACCTGGAGCCCTCAGCATAGGAAAGACATCATCTGTTGGAGCAGGTCCAGAGAAAATCACAAAAATGGTCAGAGGGCTGGAGCACCTCTCCTATGGGAACACGTTGAGAGAGCTGGGGCTGTTCAGCCTGGAGAAGAGAAGGCTTCAAGGAGACCTTATAACCCCTTTCCAGTGCCTAAAAGGGGCTACAGAAAAGCTGGGGAGGGATGTTTGATCTGGGAAGGGAGACATAGGACAAGGGTTAACTGTTTTAAACTGAAAGAGGNCTGGGTTGGGGCAACCCCCGGTGTCAGCACGGGCTGGGGATGGAGGGATGGAGAGCAGCCCTGCCGAGAAGGACCTGGGGGGTGAAAAGCTGGACGTGAGCCGGCATTGGGCACTCACAGCCCAGAAACCCCCGCAGCCTGGGCTGCATCCCCAGCAGCACTCTGCCCCTCTGCTCTGCTCTGGGGAAACCCTACCTGGAGCCCTCAGCATAGGAAAGACATCATCTGTTGGAGCAGGTCCAGAGAAAATCACAAAAATGGTCAGAGGGCTGGAGCACCTCTCCTATGGGAACACGTTGAGAGAGCTGGGGTTGTTCAGCCTGGAGAAGAGAAGGCTCCAAGGAGACCTTATAACCCCTTCCAGTACCTAAAGGGGCTACAGAAAAGCTGGGGAGGGATGTTTGATCTGGGAAGGGAGACATAGGACAAGGGTTAACTGTTTTAAACTGAAAGAGGAGAGATCGAGATGAGATATTAGGCAGAAGTTATTGGCTGTGAGGGGGGTGAGCCCCTGGCGCAGGTTGCCCAGAGAAGCTGTGGCTGCCCCATCCCTGGAGGGGTTCAAGGCCAGGCTGGACGGGGCTTGGAGCAGCCTGGGCTGGTGGGAGGTGTCCCTGCCCAGGGCAGGGGGTGGGATTAGATGGTCTTTAAGGTCCCTTCCAGCCCAAACCATTCTGTGATTATATGAAACAACATTTGATAACCATGTTTTGAGAGCATGGTTCATGCTCACTACAGGACTTAGGCTTTATGACCTAGAGCCAGAGCTTTCCTGGAAGGTGCACACATTGTACTACTCAATTCTTCAGTCTACAACTATATTCCTTCAGGTGATCAGTGCAGAAAAACCCCATTTATGTTAATTCCTGAAAAACTGATTTTATTTCATTAGGAGCAGGAATATAACTGACATGTCGTATATTTCAATTTTCTTAAGAAGTCTTACAAGAATTAGCACAGTTACACCAGATTTAGGTTTTATATTTTTACAGTTGTCACCAGCAAGCAATATATGGAGACCTCATACGCTAGGAGACGCCAGCCCAAGAGAAGGGAGTGATGACAAAAA
The DNA here is from genome assembly GCA_013400135.1 of Rhinoptilus africanus. Classification (NCBI taxonomy): domain Eukaryota; kingdom Metazoa; phylum Chordata; class Aves; order Charadriiformes; family Glareolidae; genus Rhinoptilus; species Rhinoptilus africanus. The sequence continues at coordinate 214,550 of VXBO01003057.1, forward strand.
AAAAACCTACAAGGCATGAAAGTCCTTATGTCCCTTCCTATTTCCTGCACCAGTATTTCCTTCCTAGCTGTTACAGAAGCCTCAGAATCCACACAGGAATTTCTGCTTATGTGTAGGCTGTTACACTTCATCTTTTGGGAACTGAGAAATGCTTATTCTTTTAAGCACAGCCTAGGCGAAAACAGCAGTTGGGAGTTAAAATAATTGCATAATTACTCAGTGGTGAAAATGAAGAATCTAGACTCTTTCCTGGAAAATGAGTGAGAACTCAGGTCCCCAGGAGATCAATTTTAGTGGAGAAACAGCTTAATAATTGGGTAAAGACACACTGTAATCAATAAACAAAAAACTAATTAGCAAGTTAAGTCAAACTATAGACTGGCCACTTCCGAAACACTACATCTCCAGAATCTTGCCTCCAGAAGTATGTCATGAAGAGATGAGTACCAGCACTTCCCAAGTGAAAAAAACCCCACAGCAGCATTTTTTTTTTTCTGAATGATCGTGTAAATGGTGATTACAACTTACTCTAAAAGCACAGTAGTTGAGGCCTCATCAGCAAGTCGGTATCCAGGGGCTAGAAATTTTTTCGGTTCAAAGCAAAGTTCATAAATATAAATGCAAATTCATAAAAATAATTGACCAGAGCAGAAAGGAGTGAAGTGATGCATGTTTGGTAATTAGCCTGATTTTTGTTACTATCAGAAGGAAAAGAAACAGTTTTTAAGTCCTGAAAGACCCAAATATAAACTTTGCACAAAGCTTTGCTAAGTGCAAAGCTTAAGTCCCAAACAATAAAATAATATCCATGTCTATCTGGATGTAAAGTGTTCCAAAACAGCTAATACTTTTTGTGTCATTTTCTCATATGCAACATGAATACACATCTCATTTGTATTTAAAAAAGCATATGGAATAAACTCCAAACAAAAAGAAATAAAAAAAGTATCAAGGCAAGATGTATATGCAGTGGAAAGATGATGTAAAAGTCCAGGCATAAGTCCACCCCTTCTTTGGAAAATGGAATTCATTCTCTTGTCCCTACCAGTCTTTGCCTTTAATTAAATAACTGCTTTTGGTTGAAATTCTGATGATTTATTGTATTAGAAGAGCTTTCAAAGGTATTAGAATTTCTTTAAGTGCTTAGTTTACAAACGTTATCACATCAGTAATTGACTAGTACCACTGAAGACAAGCTTTTAGGTTTATGAACCCAGACCAAATATGTACCAAATTAAAACCATAAAGTTGGAACAGAGCCACTAGTCCAAACCCTTCTGTGAGTAGGGTGGGAGTATTTCACTAAGGCCACTGGTTTTTTTTATGTTAGAGGCCAAAGAAAACATATTCTCAAGTTGATCATCAGGGGCAGCTTACAGAAATCTATACCCAACTACATTTGTAAACATATAAATACCTTTAAATTTGTACTTTGTATAATGAGGACCTACTTAAAGAGCGCAGTTAGTGTCGTCCTGATCATGTTTGCTATACAGAAAGTAAATTCAAATTATTTATTTCTATTCACAGAACTCTAGAGTGATTCCAGTAGGAACTAACCTAACCAGATCTGGAATTTGTCTCAAGATACACTAAAATGAATAGTTTAAAAATAGCTGATCATCACTGCATATAAATGCTTCAACTCACTTCCTCACAAGAGCTACAAAAAACCATGAACTTGAACAAACTCTTACCAGCATGTCTATACTAAAAGTCCTTAAAGATTACTTAACTTTCAGTTTATTCAGATTACCAAGGCCTGAGAACATGCTTGCTATTGTACAAAACAGGTTCAAGTTATGTCAGGGCAGTTTTAGATTAGATTAGATTTAGATTGGATATCAGGAAACACTTTTCACGGAAAGGGTTATTAAACAGTGGAACAGGCTACCCAGGGAGGGGGTGGATTCCCCATCCCTGGAGGTGTTTCAGAAAAGGGTAGATGTGGTACTGAGGGACATGGTTTAGAAGGGGTTTTTGTCAGGGCAGGTTAATGGTTGGACTTGATGATCTCAAAGGTCCCTCCCAACCTCACCCATTCTATGATTCTGTGATTCTAAAAGAAGTGACCTGTGCCTTGCCCAAGAGGCATGTAATGTAATTCAGATGAAGTACTAACAGAATACATCAAACACATTGTCAAAAATGTATACTAGTATCACATTTTGAAGTTTGGTGCACAAAGTAGTAAATCCCATAATTGCCTTTAGAAACTGGAGGCAACACAGAGAGAGAAACTGCTTGAAATTTGCATGCAACAAAATAGCTAGAAAAAGCAAGAAAGCATGAACTAAAAATATGAGCTCAAAGAAGTAGAAAACTGAAGAGTAGTTTAATCAATTTCATATCCTGTGCAACAGTTTAACTATAGAATATTCCCTCCAGGAAGCCCACAGCTTGTTTGAGCTGGGAAAAATTATCCTGCAGCATATTTTCCTATTACAACTTAAAAAGTACATTGCATTCCCTAGGGTTTTAAGGATTATATTTGATATCTTTAAGTTTAAAAATTCAAACATAATATGCAAAGCCGGTATAGAAATTTTTCTTCAATGCCTAAGAGTGTTTTAGGATACAGTGATATTTTGAGGTTACCATTTTTAAAGCTGTTACTCCTAATGTTAATTATGTTGTCCGCTAAAAAAAAAAAAATAAAAAAAAATCAATCAGTATCTGGAAGTTCACATGCTATATTTTTATGTCAAACATTACCATGTAATTCATCCCCAGATGAAGATACTGCAGTATTTGCTTTATTCCCACATCAGCTGTACTCATTTTTTTTTCTAGGAGTACTAAGGCTTTGAGCGAAAGCAACTACAGGAGCACCTAGATGCAAGAACTGCCTTACTTTGAAGCACTACATGCTTTTTAGTTCTCTTCTGCTCCTTCTTCAACCCTGAGGATCCCTATAAGGTATTCATGGAATCACAGCAAAAATGAGGTTGGAAGGGAATTCTGGAGCTCATCCAGGGCAGGGTGGTCAAGCTAGAGCAGGTTGCCTGGGACTATAGAATCACAGGGTTGGCAGGGACCCTCGGGAGATCCCCCAGTCCACCCCCCTGCCAGAGCAGGGTCACCCAGAGCAGGGGGCACAGGAACGCCTCCAGGCGGGTTTGGGATGTCTCCAGAGACGGAGACTCCACCACCTCCCTGGGCAGCCTGTGCCAGGGCTCTGCCACCCTCAAGGGAAAGAAGTTCCTCCTCATGTTTAGGTGGAACTTCCTGTGCTCAAGTTTGTGCCCGTTACCCCTTGTCCTGTCACTGGGCACCACTGAAAAGAGCCTGGCCCCATCCTCCTGACAACCACCAACTATGTCCAGTTGGGTCTAACAGCTACATGGATGGAGATTTTACAGCATCTCTGGGCAGCCTTTTCCAATATTTAACCACTCTCGTTAAATAAGTTGTCTTGTGATCATACAGAATTTCATGCTTGTGCCCACTGCCTCCGTTCCTGTCAGTGAGCATTACCAGAAAGAATCCTGGTAAGATCCCCCAACATGTGTGTTATCGTCTCCTGGCTAAACAATCTCAGCTCTTTCAGTCTCTCCTTGCATGAAAAATGTTCTAGTTCCTTAATCTTCATGTACTAGCTCTAGCAAGTCCATACCTTCCATGTAACTGAGGAGCCCAGAACTGGACCCAATACTCAAGGTGTGGCCTCACCCTGGCTGAGTGGAAGGATCACCTCCCTCAACCTGATGGCAAAACTCCTTCTAATGCAGCCAAGGATGCTTTTAACTTTGCTATGTGTGCACTACTGCTGGCACATGGTCCACCAGGCTCCCAAGGTCCTTCTCTGCAGAGGCGGCCAGCTGTCTGGCTCCCAGCGTGTACTGGTGCACGAGGTTATTCCCTGCAGGTGCAGGACTTCGCATTTCCCTTTGTTGAACTTCACCAGGTTGCTCCTCTGCCCAATCCTCCAGCCTGTCTGCATCCCTTATAGCTCCTCCCATGGCCAGCTCTTGCTCTAGACTGAGAGTTTCTTAAACTGTTGTAATAGCGTAGGTCTGACATGACACGTAACGCTGAAGTAAACTTGCTTGTTAGCTATACGAGGCCTGGGGGTAGAGTACGCATAGGACAATTTGAATGGCTTGACCAGAACTGTCACCCTTACCCGTCATCTAAGCCTAAAGGAACCCAAATTTTCTAATAATCTTAGGTTTTGCTAATTAAAAACGCACAGGCACAACACACACCTCTGGAGCTGATCAGAAATCTCGTCAGCTGAACAACACAGCAATGATTTCACAGCGGAGTTCAGTCAGGATTCAGGAACTATGTATTTCTGTTTCTTTTATTACCTGTGGGGCTAGAGACAGTCAGCACACCCTGAAACATTCCCACCCCAGCTAGCTGAGGCCCAAAGCTCAGCACCACTGCACTACCTCCCGAGGTGTCAGCTTTTTACCCAACTGCTCAGTGGTTATACACAGATTAGGGGAAAATCCTCCTTAGTAAGTTCATTTACTGAAGTGCCAAAGACGACAGTATTTACGTAGCCCTTCAGGCAGATCAAATCCTGGGACTGGCCCTCCCAGGTCAGTGCTCTTGTTCTTGTTCCTTCGCTGGACTGTGGAAAGGCGAAAGGCCACCTTAAGGAACACAGAAAGGCACGTGTATCTTGCAGCAGTCAAAACTCAATCATTAGAGTATTCTGGAAGACAACACACTGGACTACAACCCACGGCAAGGGGGTGTTGAGTCCAGTTCTTTCGTTTCCTGATATTTTATCGTGCTGGAAGGAAAGATTCTACTATTTAGCTGCATCTACTTAAATGTCCACCACCAGAAGAACCTCAGAGTTACAAGCCTTGACCAAGTCCCCTCTCAGAACCACAGAGAAGCAAGCACAGCCCTGTCCTCAGCATTCAAGGCCAGGCTGGATGGGACTTTGAGCAACCTGATCTAGTGGGAGGTGTCCCCGCCCAGGGCAGGGGGTTGGAACTAGACGACCTTTAAAGTCCTTTCTAACCCGAACCATTTTATGATTCTCCATTGGCTAGCTCTCCCTTGTTGAAGAAAACTGTACCCAAGTCTTTGGCCGGTAAGTATTTCTTCTAGAACATAGAATTGATTTCCGTATGTGCTTCAAAATTGCATGTTTCCAGTCTTTGTTTGGCCTTAAAGATCTGTCTTGTTTTACTCACCCTACTGATTCCTCTCATTCCCAGTACAAGCTGAGCCAAGGCTGCCTTCCCAAAGGCCCAGATAGAACAAGGACACAACAAATGCTTCTATTTTTGGCCTTGTTGCATAAACAATTGTACTAGAAAGGCTCTTTCTCCTTGTGTAGATAATCTTAAAGCAGACAGAACTTGCATTAATAAAAATCCAGTTTATGCCAGAAATTAGGAATTGCTGTGTTTAAATGTTGGAAAAAGTCAATGACCAAGAGGTTTGGTGGTGTGATTTGGGCTGGGCTAACCACTGAACATTTGACAAAGGATTCCTTGTAGCAGTGTAGAAAAAGCAGCGCTTGATTAGACAAACCATGGCTTCAAGAAAATATCTGATTTACATCCTTCAGGATGTAGTCTAATCTATTCAGTATTCTTGGGCTAACAGACACCGAGTAAGAAACTTTGTAATAAAATTTGAAAAATGGCTATAACAAGTGGTGGCGCTTCTGAAGTGACAGTATTGGTAAGTCAAAGACATCTTTGAGTACACATCATTCCAAAATAGTGTGAAGAACAAATAAAACCCATAGGATCAAGTTTGATGTAAAAACCATCTAGCAGGAAAATTCAGTTAAAAAAATTAAATTAAGGTGTCCTCCTTCAATATCCTAAAAAATTACAGTAGACAAGATTTAGCTCACCATGTCTATAATAAACGGTCAAGATAAATCTATGACCTTAGAACTTTAGTGTCATGGGACCACAATTCTCGGCTGCTACATGCTATTAGAAGCAGCATGAGGATATCAAGGTATTTATGAAAATCTCATCAAACAATTAGCACTACATGCAGTTTTTAAATTAACATTTGCAATTTAAAGCACAACAATAAGAAAAAATTATCTTGTGACCTGCCCACATGGAAGATACCCAAGGGATTATTGTATCTTTATATAAACTCACAGTATAACACCTTATACCCAACAGGTTACACATACAGAAGAGGACAGAAAAAGTAGTAAGATTGATAAAATCAATTAGATAACTAAACTCATAGCTGCTTACACAAGAATTGTTTCCTCCAGTTATGGAATTTACACAAGAGTAAATGGAAGCATACTTCTGCAAATTATAGCCTTCAAGCTTTGCTAGGTTTGACACATAAGGTTACATCTCTAGTAACTGCACAGAAGGAATTAAGATGAAGACACCCCACAGCTTTGCTGACTGTTTCACTTACAATTCTGTGTCAGGAGAAAGGAAGCAGAGGTGCTTGCTGCTGAAATATTTTGAAAGGGGAATTTAGCCTTCAGTTCATTGAACTTGTGCATTATCCCATTACAGGTGTGATATAAAACAATAATTGTTGCTATGAAAATAATTTGTGTATATTTAAATAGGGCCATCATGATTTAGTATATTATTAATTTATAAGTTTTCAAATACCAGCAGCTTCTGCGTAAGCCACTGGTCCACAACCGCTAATAAAGACATTTAAACATGACTTAACATCCTCCTCACGATAGAGAATTTACTGTTTGCATTTGTGAGGAGACCACCACCAGGTATTTTCTCATTAGTTTGGTGCGTATACAGGTTCAGAGCCCATATGCATGTACACACATACATACACAGGCGGCTCTGAACGAGATACAGCTTTATCTTATCTCCCAGTATTACAGTGTGTTTAAAACAAAGCTTTCCCTCCAAGAGGATTTTTAAAACCTTATTTTGTTTCATCTTCACTTTTCCATTCCTTTGGAAAAACCTAGGCATAACTGTGCACAGCATTCCATGGTCTGTGCAATACGTAGAAGTAATCCCATCTACTGCTATCAGAACCTAAAAAGAGATTTAAAGCTTTTAACCACAACATTACCCAGGGAGTTCAAGTTCAGGTCAGCATTCATCAAAAGCTGAGGTCCACTTTTTAGTCAATCAAGTGAGTATTTTTCAGGTTTTTTTATGGTTTGTACAATTTTCCCTCTCCATCTGAGCTTGTGATTTGACTACATTAAGACATCATTGAATTCACCTTCATTTTATGAATGTATGTGGATTATCTTGCAGGAGCGATGATGTACTCATCTTGAGTACCTATCTTTGGTACTATCAAGATGAGATTCAAATTAACTGAATTTTTAGATTTGATATATGGAAGGTTTTCTGTTCTTCCCTGTATAGCTAAAAGCAGAGGGTAAAATGCATGCGCAGTAATTGGGATGTATCTAAATTTGGGGTTCAGGCAACTCAGTGTTAAGTGTAGAGAAAGTATAGCAAACAGCACACAAGTATCTTGTAACGCCGAGGGTGTTGCCAAACAAAAACATTTTATGAAATTATGGACAACATGACCATCAAAAGAGTAAAGAAAATTCTGTAGCCACATTTTGGAGGCATCAGAGTGACAATTACAAGTAGAGAACAAAATAAGCACAAAGGACTGTAGGGAAGCAGGACATTCTGCCAAGGACCTAAGAAAGATGACTGAGAAAACCGTAAACAAGACAAACAGTATTGAAGTAGGTGAGATTCTGCTTTTTGGAGTGGTGGCAAGAAGTATAAAACTAAGAATGAAGATGAGAAAAAGAAATTCACTTTAGTTCTGAATTCTCTCAAAGTTAAAGTCTGATCATCTCAGCCTCCCTGAGTAAGGGCATCAAGGACCACGGCCACCAGTTCTACCTACAGAGTTCATCAATTCTCAGATATAGTAGGCTCACAGCCAGCACAAGATATGATTTAAGACTATTCTGGTGCATATAGCGATTACATTATGATTACAGGCAAGAACTGACCCTGAGCCATGTTAATGGTTGAATTTAGTAAAGTTTTGTTCTAGAGTTTGGAGCTGGCCTCACTAAACAGTTTCGAAACTCTCTTACCACAGCAATCTCCAGTTCATACAACTATACACACATTTCAGTTCTAACACTAAATTTCACACTTTTCTAAATAAAACCAGGCTCTCATCAGTGTCCAACAGTATCCATAAAAAGGATAGTCTGAAAAGAGGGATGTTAGTTTATTCTTGAGAACCTGATCTGCATCTCCCCTGGAGATACTGTTGACTTCTCCTCACTGCTTCATACTTTCCCATCAGCAGCATTAGTGCAGGAACCTGAACTGCTCAGACTCTGCATTCATGCAGACTTCTCTCTCGAGGACAGAAAGAGAAGTGCTTGCTTGTCTTTCCATCACAAAACTTAAGCCTACTTTAAAGTAGAGGAGAAGACTATTGAGAAACCGTCTGATTCATGACATTGGCTTAATTAAGTCTCCGCTAAAAGGAAGAAGTTCGGTGCTATATTACAAAACCTATGCTCTTGGTGCTCATGGAAAAGCTACAAAAGCAGCTATTTTATAATTTCAAGTGGGATATAGAGACCAGCATTTTCCATATTTTTCCTTTTGAGGTGTTTTTTATTTTTAGGTTTGGTTTTTTTTTAAACAATGAGAGCTTGATTTATGCGTGTGACCTGCTGTGACTCTCAGTTACCTTTGCTTATACATTTGCCATATTTGGCACAGTACATCCAAACCAATTTTGCAACAGTTCTCGGGTCCCCACTGTTTTCCAGGATTCCTTAAAAGCTGTACTGCTGAAAATATATCAGCCCTCATCAAGAAACACTAAATCTCAGTTCAGCATGGGTACTAACAGCCACACATAAGGCTGTGCCACACGTCTGAGGCAAAAGACTTCTTCCATTACACTTTATACTGTGTCCTTTCTAGAATCTACCCATTTAGTTAAAAAGCTAGGTGAAATAGTTTGGGACTGCCCTTGGAAAATCACCTGAATTACGATTAGATAACAGTATCTCGGCCCATGTGTTCACGCACTTAAAATAGTTACAGATCAAAGTTCACCTCCTTAGTTTTTTAGAAACTGGTCTGCATTTTTGACATTATGAATCATTCTACTATTCTGCTATTTGGACTCTCATCATTCTGTTCAACTGTGAAGCCACATACGATTCAAGGCACAGTCATATTACTCCCCCTCTACTCTGCCTTGCTGAGGCCCCACCTGGAGTACTGTGTCCAGTTNGTTAGAGACTATTCCAGCTGTACACACACTGGAACTGTTACTGTTTTTTCTTGTGCAGTAACTCAGGTTCTTAAAAACATGTTTTTCAGAAGCTACAAAGTTTTACATGAAACAAAGTTTAGAAAGCCTTCACCACCAGAGATGTCATCAGCAGCTCAAGTTTCCATGATGACCACTAATGCTCTCTTTCAAAAACTATTGACACGTACTGTACAGCACCAAGAAAGAACAGTGAGAAAGTGTTCTATTCCTATTCCTTTTCCAAAGATTTTAGGACAAATAAGAACAAATTAAAGTGATAGCCAAATAACTGGTGGGCAAAAAATGTAGCCTTCTGAAGTTAATTAAAAAAGCCAAAGGGAATATTGTAGTAGTGTAGAAACCACAGATGAAAAGAAAGTTCTCCCATTTATTTAAATAAATGGGAGGAGAGTCAGAGTGGAATACGCACTTTTCGGGCTGGAATAAAAGAGCTACACAGTGCCAGAAGCAGAGATGTTTGACTTATGATAAAGAACAAAGTGTAACTTTGCAAAGTTTAGTAAATACAAAGAATTAGCAATGTAGAAAGAAAATGGGGACGAGCTATGAAGTTAAAGCTTTTAATGCAACTATCTTGAGAGCAATTAATTGAAATTCAGGGTAGTCGAGCATAAGACATGATAAAAAGGACAAAAGTCATGCTTAATGTAATAATTTTTTGAGAATTCATATATGAATACTTTAATTGATTCTTCTACATTGCCGTACATTTTCCAGTTAGTGATGTGCTTAGTATTCTCCTCCTGTCTTTGTTACATTAACCAATTATACTTCACCATAAATCTTAACCTGACCAGTATTGCCCCATACCTCGAAGCATCATTCCCCATTCATCACAACACCCAGCGAAAGGATTTTGCAGTGTGCTCTGAACATCAAGATGCATGAGCTATTTTGCATCAAGACAGCAACAATATCCAAAATAGCTTTTTGTGAAATACCCATTTAAAAGAGTTTTTACCAGGTTAGAATCAGTTCAGTGTTTATTAATCAGCCAGAGATCCACAGCTTGAAGAATGAAATAAAATGCAAATGTATTTCACAATTTCATCTTCCTGACACTTTCCCCAATCTACTTCACTTTCAGTTAAATCTTCAGCCAGTAAACCCTCCTACACAGTCAACAAACCAGGTACAAAACAGACACAGTTAATCATTAAGCGAATGGTGCAATACTGCAGTACAGGAGAGTTTGAGTGCACAGAGCAAAAAGCACTTGTAAATGTTTAAAAAATGCACAGAGCAAGTACAACTGCACACCAAGTCTGATTTCTGCAATAAGCAATCCCCCTGCTCACGCTCACATCTGTCAGAATTAAGGGGGTAGGAAGATAAAAGGGGACATAAAAATTAGAGGAAAAGGGAATGGACATGGCAGTAAGGTATTGAGGGTTAGAGGCTTCAAGGTAGAAGAGGATCCCAATACCTCCAGAAAATATCCAGGTTGCCCAGTGTTGCTGTACCCAGAGACATGACAGCGAGGGTTGGGAGTAGGTCCTATACTCCACATCCAGCTCGTTCCTGTCTGTGGTTTGAATGCAGGTTGGTGGGACATCTTGTGAGTGTGGACAGACCTCAGATAGAAAGGCAGGGGCAAAGTGCCGCCAGGATGGTCCGCCACACTAAGGAGCTGGATACTAGATTAGCTTGGGTTGATTAACTATGCTATGTAAAACCCTTTAACTCATCCACACATTAAAGCACAGGAACATACAAGCACATAGGAGAAGGACAGCAGAATAAAAAAATGCAAGCATATATAAAAAACTCACAGGGGTACTTTCCAGGACAACAAATATTTGTCTAAATCGACTCTCCACCTTTTAACTCCCTTGCTTTAGCTAACCACAAATAGCTGAAAAACCTGTGTGAAGAGCAGTGAGCAGCTTTGTGTTGCAGTGGGTTTTTTTTTGTTTGTACTCAGTTCAGCAAAGAACACTTCAGAACTGCTTGCCATCCCCCCAGATCCCTTTCTACCAGTTGCCCAAGCAGGGAGAAGGCTATATGCGTTTGTGCGTGTATGGAGAACCTCAACTGCTTCCTGCTCCATGAAAGCAGCAGCCCTTCCAGGACAGGATCTTCAGCTTCACATTTCCTACATTTATTCTTCTCATTGGCCAAAGACGGTTATCTAAGTCTACACTACTAATTCCCACTTGGACAAAGGAAGGATGCTAGTCAGAGCTGGATAATTAGAACATTTCAGCTAACTTGTGCTTTAACCTTACGAGTCCAAGTAGCTAAAATATTTTCCTGCAGCAGGTGAATAATAATACAGAAAACCAACAGAGTCCTACATTGTAGCTGTGGAATAGTGATTTCAATCAATTTTATCAAGCCATTCTATCTGCAAATATGCATTGCTCATATAATACTGTACAAGTACTTACTGCATGTTCAGAGAGCTGAAGTGGCAGGAGTTTGACTCCTGGGATTTTATACTGCAGTCTAAGTGACCATAGCTTTATAGTGCAAACCCCCCCACATTTATACTGCTAAATATTCATTGTCAGAATTTGCTATTACTATGGGTTTAGTATACCACCAAGACAAAGTCTGCTTACAAATATGAGTGTACTTTGCATGAAGTACAAATTTAATTATCTAAGGCAACACCTATTTTTTTGAATAAGAAGCCTCAAGAGTACATTTCAGGGCAACTCAGCTGCTACAAATTTTACGAGTCATTTTCATTTCCTTCTCATTGCGTCTTATGAGCTTCCAAACCCAAGTATTGTTTTTACAGAGTGATTTTTGGAATACTCCCCAAACACACGTCCCTTATCATTATGAAACTGTTCTCAAGAAGACTATGCCTATCCTCATCTGGGGATGGGAGAATGGACCAAACACCTAAACTGAGAGTTTCTGCAGCACTGTCCGACACACACAGCAGTGGCAGCTTCTCGGTGAACTCAGCCCTATCATCAAACAAAACATTCAGGGGACAAGAGTCATCTCCTTGCATCTTGAGTGTCCGTATGTCTCACAAGTACTTGGGCTCAGCAAAACTGTCTTTTCCAATTAAAAAAAGCAGAACAGCAACCTTAAACAGAACTAGAACCACGCAGTGGGCATGCAGGACAATAGTAACTGCGTAAAACCGCTCAGCCCACATCTGTATAATCACATACTTGACTAAATATTTACCTCTAAAAAAAATTTGAACATCTGCTTGAATAAAGTCTCCATATGAGAGCTTCATTTTGAGACAAGAACATTTTGTATTTCCTCAATTGTTTCATTTGCATGAATAGTCACTTCCCTTTAATAATGCCCCATATGTAAAGTAGAATGCTCAGTAGTTTGCTATATTTTCTTGTTTAAAAAAAATACTAATACAAATATAAGTGGTGCTTAGATATATACCATTAGACTTTTTGTAAGACTTGGAAAATTCATTTATTAGCATTGAAATTTCAAATGCTCAAACTGGCAAAGATGGAAAGGACTAAAAATAAGAGCACTTACAATTTAAAAACCAAAATGAAATTACTGCTGGGAGTTTTCCCGAAGTTTTTTTTAGCTTGATTAAGCATAGGTAGATTTCCCAGTCTGCAAAAGACATAACTTTGATACAAACGCTACATAGAGTCATAGAATCTACATTGTTGGAAAGGACCTTTGAGATTGAGTCCAACAATACACCCACAAAAAAAACCCCAAACAAAACAACACACAACCAAACACACACCCAATGATCTCTGCCACTAGAGATGCCTTCCAGCTTTTGAGTACCAGACTCCAAAATATATGCAACTAATCAAAACTCAACATGGGTAGAGAGCAGAGCTCCTTACGTCTTTAGAAAAGGCCGAAGTTGTTTTGTCCCTGAAATATTTCACATCCTTCCACCTCACACATCAAAGCTTCAGGAAAATCAACGAAGTACAGCAGAAGTCTTTAGAATCCAGAAAAAGTAGGCTCAAGTATTACGAATTTTTATCTGCAGGAGCACAGCAAGCTCAGCGTATAGGTTTTGCTTGAAGCGTTACAGCATTTAAGATACGTACTCCAAGAGAGTCTTATCTAAAACCCCACAGAACTATGACAGGATACATTCCTGAACACTTTGCACACTGGGCATAGGTCCTGAGTTGCCATTTTAATTCAACATTTACTTCATTATCAATTTTAACACTCTCGTGGCTCTTAGAGCATTCCCAAATTACTCATTTAGCAATAACCAACTGAAACTACTGTTCAGGCAGTCCAGTTATTTGCATGCCCTGCTAAATTCTTCCCTGCAACAGAAGTATTAGTGGACTTTGTCAGTAGCATTTTTTGTGTCCCTCAATGCAGCAGTGAAAGAACTACAAGAAAAATCAGTAAAATTCTGGTTGGAAGGTACCTCTGGAGGCCACTTGGTCATGCCCACAGATTAAGGGTAGAGGGATTTTCAAATTTTGGAAAAGGATGACCAAAGGGCTGTCAAATACCAGTAGTGAGGATATTTGACAAGCTTCTTCACAATACAACTTCAACTGGGGTTTCGAGGAGTCTTGAGGGACACTATCAGGAAAGTAGATGGTGAAACAAGTAGATTATATAAAGGAATTCCCACTGTTTGTGGGGCACTGTACCCACATTAGCTTCAATCTTGTGTAGCCTAATTGTGGGCAGGATTATATTTAATCTTTCTTACAGAAGGAGGAGGAATACACACGTATAGAACACAGGTAAACACCAAGGTTTCTTGACACTTTAGACAGACATTAGCAAAAGCTCTGATAATCCAGGACAGTCAGGCAACGTGCAAGTTTAAGAGCGCGATAGATTAAAACCATTGAATCATAATGAAAAGTGGGAAAGCAGGAAGAGGAACCAAGACATCACTGAATGCGTGTTCATAAAAGGGGCTGAGATTTTTTCCATCAAATGTAATGTGCAGTATAAAACCAAAAATAGATGAGAAATCTGGTTGTGGAACAAAAGCAAAGTGTTTATTCAGTGAATTTCTCTTTGCTGATAATGCAATGCCACCAATTTTTTTAGATGTTTTAAGGTAAATATATATATTGCAAGTTCCTGACTTGTTATTTTGCTTTTTATCTCTTATGTCATTTGCCAGCCATTTCCCACCTTGTCTCCTACCCATACCGGTAAGCATAAAATATATCTCTTTAAACAAAAGCTTACTTAACATTGCTTCCTATCTTCTCTTGAAGAATAACACGGTTAACACAGTACAATATATGATCATACAAAGCCACCTGTGTCATTTACAAATAGCACTGAAAGATAAGATATCCCATTGAAAGGAAAAAGATAAGCAGTTTCTGCCTTCCTTTATTTTCTACAGCAAAAGTGAAAAGCCCCTATAGCAAATAATCCCTTCACAGGATTACTATGTCTGTGACAAACCTGAGCCAGTTAGAGGGAAATCACATTTCGAAGTATGTGGTGAAAGTAACTGGCTGGTTTTATTGCTGGATTAAAGCCAACCTAAAGAAATCTTCACTTTACGGAAAGTGAAAACACAGGAGGCTTGAATTTTGACTGCTAGACACCAGCTGTCCTCGACAGGAATTTAAACTTTGCTCATCACGCTACAGAACAGGTAGATTCCTCCCCGTATACCTGTAAAATCCAGTGAACATCAATCCAATATGAACAAAAGCATCAACATCTTTTTCTCCCCGGATTTTCTGCAGCCTAAATGTGTTCACGCAGGATCACTTCACACTGTGCACACAACCCAGACTAGTTCAGTTCAGACACCACTAAAGCTGACAATAGCTTTTTGAGAAACATTGGAACCCCTAAATGAATCTGATCGCTATCTTCACTCTTTATCCAAACTATCCTTGCTTCCTTACTTTCCAAACATATTAAGGTTGATGTGATTGGGAATAGCCAGCGTTGTTAAGTATGATTTCCCCTTCACAAATCAAACTGATAGACATCTATGGTGAAATTCCTGGCTCAGTGGATGAGGGGAGAACAGTAGTTGCTCTCTTGACTCTATCAAGTCTTTCCGTCTCCTATAAAATTCTCACACTGAAGAAATGAAGTAAGTGGTCAGTGAGATGGATTCAAATACTGGGTGAACTGCCGGGCTCAAAGGGTTATGATCAGCAGCATGATCACAGCAGGTCACCGGTGGTCAATCCTCACTAACAGTCTGGACAACGCAACGGAGTGCAACTTCAGCTACTTTTGCAGGCAATGCAAGTCTGAGATAGTGGTTCATATTACTAATCGGTTGTGCTGCCATTCAGAGGGACCTCAACAGGCTAGAGAAATGGGCCAAGAAGCAGCTAATGGGGTTGAAAGGGAAGTGTAAGGTCCCTGCACCTGGGGAGGATTAGCCTCATCCTGGGGATCACCAACTAGGAAGCAGCTCTGCAGACAGCCACCTTGGGATCCTTGTGGAAAACATGCTGAACACATTTGTGTCAGCTAGTCATCCTTGCAAATTAGGGCAACAGCATCCTTGACTGCATTAGGAAGACTGCTGTCATTAGGCTAAGGGAGATGATCCTTCCCCTCAGCACTGGCCAGGCCTCATCTGGAATAGTGGGTTCAGTTCTGAGCTCTCCAATTGCAGTAGAGTTCGGAACTTACTACAGCAAGTCCAGGAAAGGGACATAATTAAGGAACTGAAGCACCTTTCATATACGAGAGTGAGCTGGGACTGTTCAGCCTGGAGCCAAGGTTCGTGTTGGGGATCTTACAGATATCTAGTAAGGTAAGTAAAGACTGAGACAGACTCTTCTCAGTGGCATCAAGTGACAGGGCAAGAGGCAAAGGGCACGAACTGAAACACAGGAAGTTCAATTTAAATGTATGAAGAACCTCCCACACTTTATTCTAAGAATAATCAGAAACTGGCACAGGCTGCCCATGAAGATCATGGAGTCTCTAGTCTTCGAAATACTTGAAACCCATCTGAACAGAGTCCTGGGCAACTCGCATTAGTTTGATGTGCTTTGAGACCAGGAAGGCTGGACCAGAAGATTTCCATATATCAGTCATTCTGTATTCCATCCTATGTTCACCTTCTGGATTAAAAAAACCCAAACAACCACAACACAGAAAGCCCAAACAAACAAAAGAAAAACCAAAAAACCCACAACCCATCGCTCTGGAAATAAAAACACCTTCACTGAAGGTTCCAGAGTGTTTTTCCCATTAAAATTGTGGATCTCATTCTGCAACAGACTAACCTACACAATAGTGATTTGGGTATTTATTGCATGCAATAAGGTGAATGAGAGGTAAAGGGTAAGGAAGACTGGCAGTATTCATGGACATGGGGTGCTACTGGGTGGGGAGAATATTGCCGTTAACGCTACGTGACATTGTGTAGTTCTATTTTCCTGTAAAGTATCTTTGGGGATCCAGCTACTAATGCAATCCATTGTTTTCTTATAACTGTAGAAAATACAAACTAGTGGACTCATAATACATTGGTCCACTCTTACACCAAAGTCCTTATGATTTAGATTATTTCCAGGAGTCAGTTTCACAGGTTTGTAATTCAGATCTATGAATTTCAGCCTTCGCTGCGTGAGAATAAAAATTAACACATGGAAACACTGTAAAGTTACATAGAAGTACTATAGAAAGATTTTTATCCTTATTGAACTACACTATGAAGTAACCCGACTAGCTGTCACCGGGCTGTTTTATGGAAGTATCTGTCCTTGCTTGACTCACCGTTCAAATACAGGTAGGGCAAATGCACCAAGTGGTCAACCTGGTTAACCAGCTGCTCTTCCACATGAAAGGCCTTTGCCTGTCCTGCAATTTCATTTATTTATTTTATTATCCTTAGTGATCCTTTCTTCCTCCCAGACACCAAGAAGGCTCTTTGTACCCAATCCCCGCAGCAACACTTGGTGAACAAGCCCAGACTGGAGTAACTCCTTCCTGGACGTGTTTCTATTTAGGGGCTGCTTTCACTAACCAAATCACTGCTTCTAAGTGAGCAAAACAGCTTCTTTTTCGTTCATTAGGGAAAAACCAAAAACAAATCCTCAAGTATAGCGAAAATAAAAAGAGTTACCATATGCTTCATAACCAGCTAACTGTTCAGCAGAAAAATCCAGGCAATTAGCAATGGGAGTCATCACGGACACCTATGCCCCTCAGCAGCAGTTTTCCTTTTGTAAGGCCTGTTCCTTCTACCCACACTGAGAGCTGGGATCTAGGCTGCAAAGCAGCACGCGTTGGCAATTTAGTTGTCTTGCTTGAAGCAAACTGTTTCTATAAGCTGTTATAGGATTACTTAGCACACAAGCTGTAACACTACACAGCTGGGTCAACATAGCCAAGAACACACTTTGACCCACTGATTATGAGAAGAGCTGCCAAATTCAGTGCATATGTATATAAAACAATTTAAATGAAACTGCTCTTTCAGCTTCATACTTTAGGTTAAAGTAATTGCACCCTAAAACCCCAACTACTGAAAGCTCCTACTGTTTCCATGTTGGATTGCAATTCTGCAGTAACAGATCTACAAATCCATGTCAAAAATTTTCTAAAGGCAAAAAAATAAGTTCTCAATGCAAAAAAAAAAAAATCCTGTAGTTTAATAAAAGCCTTTTCTAAGGTTCTACAAAAAGTCCTGTACTTTTCCATCAACGTGAGAGTTTAAGTATCATAGAAGTTTACCTATAAATATAATGGACCACCCAAGAATCTCCTCAAATACCTGGTTATAAGCAAGTTGTATGAAGCTAGAGTGGCTGAAAGTTTTCCAACATAATTAATTCCTTACTCAGAGAAGCATATACCTTAGGGTTAATATTTTGATGAGCTTCCCAAAAATCTGAGAAAGATCCAGTAGAAGAAGTCTGCCCAGTTCCCCACCAGCAGCTGTGGAACACAGGTTTCCAACCACTCCAGCCAGCATGAAAGCTTGCCTTCCTCCCAACTGCTGGATAAGACGCTCCAGCTGAACATTTAGACTCCTAACTATATGTAGCTGAGAACCTGGGAGGTCACTTGTCTCCAGGGATGGGGCCTCCACCCCCTCTCTGGGCAACCTGGGCCAGGGGCTCACCACCCTCATGGTAAAGAACTTCTTCCTCATCTCTCATCTAACCCTGCCCTGCTCTAGTTTAAACCATTGTCCCTCGTCCTGTCGCTACGTGCCCTTGCAAACAGCCCCTCTCCAGCTTTCCTGTAGCCCCTTCAGGGACTGGAAGGGGCTCTAAGGTCTCCCTGGAGCCTTCTCTTCTCCAGGTTGAACCCCCCCCCCAGCTCTCTCAGCTGTCAGAAAAAGGCCATACAAGTGTTGCCATTGTCTCTATTTGTTTTCTGAAATTCTGCCGTATTTTCATTACCATCAATAGCAGAAGCCAATGTAATCCCGATGTTGAATTAAGTTGCTAATGACACTAAGAGTCACTCTATCTTTAACAGATGCGTTTTCCAATTACTTTGTTTTAAGGGTCACCATCATAACCAAGTAACCCTTCTGGAGAGAACACCCAGGGGAAATAAGTCTCACACCACCATTGACCGCAGCTTCTTTTACAGCCCATTCCCCCAGTGAGTACTGCAGAATTCTGAATTTGATTCTGCTACATTCATCTATGGCATGTAATTATGAAGGTACACACACCCTGAAGTAGAAATGAAATGAAAAGTCACTATTAGCAAGTAAAACCTCAAATTATTTTCCACTCTAAGTAGGAGGAAAATAGTTGGGTTTGATCTGATCAGTGCTGGAACTTAAAGAAAAGCGGCAAATAATTGAAAATTAATATCTCCAAGTTACTCCCTTCAAATACTCACCCATGTCCTATCAGATACTCCTATTTGAGAAAGGGATACTTGATACCCATAATTCTCTGACATACATCCTGATCAGCAGATTAAGCTAAAACTCTCTTGAAGCCTGCCATGCTTCTGGAACAGAACGGACATACCTACCATCTTCTGCAGTTTCCCCGTCTTCTATTGAAGAAATAAATGCCAAAGTTAAGCAGATTGATTCACTTTGAAGACTATAAAGTTGTTTCAAATAATAGCAAAGTCAAGTACCATAGTTGGGCAGGCTCTCTACGGGTCTCTGGACATCCTTTGGAAGACAGGGGACTCTCTTATGAAGAAAGGCTGAGGGATTTGTCTCTCTTCAGTCTGGAAAAAAAACAGCTGAGGAGGGGAATCTTATCAATGCTTATAAATACTTAAAGGATGGCTGTCAGGAGGATGGGGCCAGGCTCTTTTCAGTGGTGCCCAGTGACAGGACAAGAGGTAATGGGCACAAACTGGAACATGGGAAGTTCCATCTCATCATGAAGAGGAACTTCTTTCCCTTGAGGGTGGCAGAGCCCTGGCACAGGCTGCCCAGGGGGGTGGTGGAGTCTCCGTCTCTGGAGACATCCCAAACCCGCCTGGAGGCATTCCTGTGCCCCCTGCTCTGGGTGACCCTGCTCTGGCAGGGGGTGGGACTAGACAATCTCCAGAGGTCCCTTCCAATGCCTACCTTCCTGTGATTCTCACCCTCTAAAAAGTATATCATGCAAACAGGATTTTCTCAAGAGCGTAGACATTTAAGTTGCAGGAAGGCAGCTAAGTTCAGCAGACTTGAACAGTGGCAAGAGCAGCAGGTGCGGAGACACCTTCACAGGCTCAGTCACACGTAGAGCAGCTTCTCATCCACTCAAGTTAACACAATAACTTACAGTAATTGTACTGTCATGGTGGCATCACCAGTTCCTGTCAGTCCATGCGTTACCGAGTGAGTTGAGGTGCTCAGATGGCACATGCTGTCCTCTGCATAAACTACGTTTCAGCATACTAGTCAATCTGAACCAAATCTTTAAGTCCTTCCTGCCATTCAGGCAGATCTCTATCTAAAGCATCTCCTCATTTGGGTTCCTGACATCAGATGCAGAATTTCACATTAAAAAGTTTGATTGAAAACTACGCACACACATTTATTTTCTGCATTTTAGGAATAGGATAATCAACCTCAAGTGATATTGATATGAATATTTCTGCAGTGCTTCTGACTTAATTTAATCGTACAGAACTCCTGCCTCACCTGGCTGGATGCCTGTACCAAATACTTAAGTTATTGTATATAACTAAGCTCTCCATGTACAACTTCAATGGGCCAGGATTAGACATTAGGTATTCATACATTTTTACAAACCACAGAGCTATTATATACCATCTAATATTATTATCTGAAGCCTGAAAAGCAGTTATTTCCATGGGCTAAAAATATCTTGCTCATCCAGCTCCACGAATAGCCTAGCAGATAGGTCAAACTATTTAATTGTTTGAATTAGCTTCTAAGACTTACACATGTAACTGATATGCTGTTCCTATCAAACCCTCCCCACAGAGGCTGTGCTTAAAGAGATATTACTGCACTACAACTTTTTACCTGCGGGACACCTCTTTGAAAAATTCTGTGGGCTACAATAGTCAACGGTATTTCCACGAAGTTACATGGGAAAAAAATCAGTACAATCTAAATCAATGAAGACCCCTTCCACAAAATATGTTGCGAAAAAACAATTTTTCAACCTTGAAACTATTTTCTTTGTAGAGTGATTTATTCCTGTCCTGGTTTCATCTAGGATAGAGTTAATTTTCTTTCTAATAGTTGCTGGCTTCCGGATTTAGTATGAGAAGAATGTCGATGATATATATTATTTTAGTTGCTGCTAGGTAATGTTTACATCAGTCAAGGACTTTTTCAACTTCCCATAGAAGCTAAGAGGGAACATAGGACAAGCTGGCCAAAGGAATATTCCATACCACAGACATCATGCAAAGTATATATATAGGGGTTGGCCAGGGGCAGGGATCCGCAGTTGCTGCTCGTGATGAGCTGGGCAATCGGTCATCAGGTGGTGAGAGCAACTTCATTTTGTATATTCTTTTACTATTTGTTATTATTTTTCCTCTTCCATTACTGTCCTATTAAACTGTCTCTATCTCAACTCATGAGGGCTTTTTCCCCCTCCTTGTCTCACTACCCTACTGGGGAGGTGGATGGGTGGGAATGAGCGGGCAGCTGCACGGTCCTAGTTGCTGGCTGGAGTTAAAACGCAACAATTACACAAGAGACAAGAGGTAAAAATGCAGACTTATTGGGTTTATGTAGCAAGGTTTAGGTAGCCAGGGAGCCAATTTGCTACGTGTTTCAGTAGCACACAAACTAGCTGGTCATAAAAGTCTTAGCACCAAATGGAAACTCTTATGGCTGGCTGTGCATCTAGCTTTTGACTCTAAAACGTCAATTGTTAGTTCTGCTTGAAAGAATCATAACAATGGTTCTGTTACTGTAAGCGAATTCTTCTCACTACTAAAATAACTTCGTGGCTTGTCTTAAGAATGCTGCATTGAAAAGGGCTGTGCAGAAAAATATCATTAGAAATACCAAAGATTCTCAGAGGTGGCACATTCAAGGACTCGATGCAATCTGATGGTGTCAATAAAACCAATAGGTCTAGCAAAAGCACAGCATAAGTTGTGTTTCAGTGCTTCTATTCCTGTGTTAGCTCGTATGAAGTTAGGTCAGTTCTCTGAGCGTATCTGAAGGCCAACACAAGGCTAGGAGATTCTTAGTACCATCAGTCTCAAAAGCATGTGTATTTTCATTCAGTCATCCCAATTCAATAAATCTTTATTCATGTTTTCATACTTTCTGGGTGAACCATTACACTGCATATAAAAGAGTTTCTCTCCATCCATCCCTTCTCACAAAATATGAATAGACGAGAACAAAACCCTGAATGCAAGCCAGTTCCCACCATTTCTGCTGTTAGCTCAGGTCTTTTCAGGGGAATGGTTTAATAGAAGCTGGCGAATATCAGTTTACTTCAGCACACAGCATCTTCTGTCCTGGAATCTGTGTATTCATTAGCACTCCACCTTTGCAACATATTACACAGCTGCTTAAAGTAACCCGAATCCAACAATTCACAATGCATTGAAAACAGCAAATTCTTTTCAGCCTCAGCTTTCCAGTACGCCCTCTCTCATTTAATAGGAGCCTGCAAAATATTATTTCTATCCGGTCTTTTAAAGTGAAATAACCCAAAGAAAATACAACAGTTACAGCTACTCTAATTTAAAACAGCAAGTCTGAAGTTTTAGGGGAGGTCAAAAATCTGAGAGCAACAGCCATGTTAAAGCCCAAGTTCTAAAAATAATGCTTTAAAAAAACCATAAACCAAAACAAAACCCAGAACTGAGCTACAGAGAAGTGTTTAAAATACTAAGCATTAAATTCCAGTATGTACACATGAATGGGTATATTTTTGGTGCTCTGATCACTGTTACCCTTAAGCTTCAGCCATTTGTGTGTTTCCACATTTCTGGTCAAAAACATCCTGATCAGTTTTACATTATATTTTGGCTGTGTTTACATCACTTAAATGACCTTGACATCCTGCCAAGGTATTAATTTTAGATAAAACCATTTCTATTAGGCCTTCAGAAAAGTTTCCCCCACACCCTTAGTTCTCACAATTGTAAATCAGATTTTTTGGGGGTTGGCTTAGTTCATGGATCGAGATACCCTCTTATCATCCTAGGAAATGCTGAACTAGTAGTTCCAGGCAGCAGCAAAATGTGTTGTCTAATTTTACATCTAAGGCCCCAAAGTCTCCTTTATGCACTGTGAGATAAGACTAAGCACAGAGCACTAAATGTAAATTAAATAAACAAAATCCTTTGTGAGATTCTAATCCTAAATGGTTTTATGTCCAAAATTCTGTGGTGGTGGTAGAACGGAGCTCTATATTCTTCTACAGTATTATTCTGATCAAAACCGTCATCTAACACAGTCTCACGGGGTCCTTGGCCAGGCAGTTTAAGGCTGTTGGTTAACATGCGTGCCTTACACCGTTAGAAAAACTGAGTGTTATATGCATTTGTTTGTAATTATCTGTGAAGTTTTTATAAACAAACTTGCCAAATTCTAGATAAATCAGTATACGAGTACATATCATATTCTATTTCCCTTACGTTATGATTTTCTTGGCCAAATTCTTCACTGAAGACATACAAACGTTATCCCAAAACACATAAAACATGATATATAGTGCAAAAAACCCCTGTACTTATAGGTATGGTAACACTGGGGACAATGGAGATCGTAACACTTCAGTGCCTGAGTACAGTCTGCACGTAGCCAATGCCCACTACATAAAGTGTGTATGTACGTATGTGATAGAGCTCAGCATATGCATGAGCATCATACTGAATCACTTTGACGTTGGCATCTCTAGCAATGTGGCTGAGAAGACAAGAATTACTGCTAAATTTGCTTGCCTGTACTTCACAGTAACTGCTAATAGTCCCCTGGCAGAGCAGGATTTGTGTATTTTTTAAACGTAGCATAAGGGAAAAAAAAAAATCTTCTGGGGAAATACAATAAAAATAAGTAAAAAAACCCCAAGCATAAAATACACGTAAATAAACACAAAATAAAAAACCAAACAACCCAATTATTAGGATACTGCAGAAAAGCATTTACTATTAATTTGACAAGATATGATTATATTCAGTGCACAGCAAATGAACTATAACATGCATCATGATTATATGGTACAAGTTCTGTCTCTTTTAGCTTTTCTCAGTGATACTGCAAGGATTGTGACTATTTAAGTAAAACAGTCATTTCAGTTATTCCAAGAGTCTGAGCTAAGAAAGGAAGCTAAGTCAAAGGATATCACCTCATTTTAGGGGAGATTGCTTAGAATTTCCTTGTTGCAGATAACGGAGGTGTGTATGGAAGGGTTATACACCTCCTTCCTCCACCCCTCGAATCCTGGAGTTCTAGTAGAAGCAGCAGCTTTACTTTTTCACCAAGTTATGGCAACGCCTTATGTCACATTTGAATCGTTCTCCACATCACTTACGGCTCAGATTAAACTCATCAGCCTTCACAGGGGAAAAACTGAAAGAAGTGCTACACCATTCATCAGGAACACCATTCATTCACCACTCCAATACAGCAAAGCCATCCAACGACTGAGAAACATTTTGAGAATCCCTAGGCACGGATCATTTTCTGACCAATGCCGCCAAGCTTCCTCATGGTTTTAGCTCAAGTAGGACACGGCACTTGGGTGGACTACTAGAGCATGTTTGTTCTTCTGTATTCCAGATCATTATGTTTAAATTTTCATGATGAATTTAAGTTTTCATCTGCACAGTGCACAATTATATTAACATTTTGTACTTTATTCCTAATAGTTATTCCATAAGATAGTCTTGAGGATTAATCCCTTGATATCTAAATGCTGTTTTGACACTTACAGCACTACAGAGCCAGTAGCATCCAATGCAAACAGGATTTTATGAAAGGACTCCCTGAAGCACTAGAACTCTAGGTCTATATAAATACTACTCACATACTTCTGTGAAGTATTCGGTGTGTTTCACAGACTTTCTGGCAGGAGCTACAAACCTCTGCTTCCCCATGTCTGCTGCCATGAAACACAGGGCCCAGTTTTCAAGCTTTTATAGCACAGTTGTAAGCTCTACCTTTGCAAAAAAAACCCCCAGCTTGGCACATTTCGTATGCCATACCAGCCAGACCTGTAAGCAATCACGCTTCTACAGAAAGAGAACACGCATTCTACATTCAAATGAGTGTACGGAAAACACGTACATGTCGATAAACCCCACTTTCTGATTTTAAGTCAAACAAGAAGGACTTGTCCAAGAGGACCGTTTCCTCTTGGACAAGAGGAAACGGGTTCAAGTTATGTCAGGGCAGGTTTAGATTGGGTATCAGGAAACATTTTTCCACTGAAAGGGTTATTAACCATTGGCACAGGCTGACCAGGGAGGGGGTGGATTCCCCATCCCTGGAGGTGTTTAAGAAAAGGGTAGATGAGGTACTGAGGGACAGGGTTTAGAAGGGGTTTTTTGTCAGGGCAGGTTAATGGTTGGACTTGATGATCTTAAAGGTCCCTTCCAACCTCACCAATTCTATGACTCTATGATTCTATAAGAAAAAGAAATTAAAATGAAAGTTTTATAAAAATTTGGCTTCATCTTAACTGAGGTAACATAGTCATGCGATAGGCTTAAGGGGTTTGTGCTTATGTCAACTGATCCTTCACCGCTCCGTCTAAAGATTAATATTCTCCTCCTGACATTATCCTTTCTCCTAACTAGTAATAGTACAAGTTATTTAAGGACTATATTTTTCAAGCAAGGCATTCAATAGATACACCATATCTGGTAGCTGGCTACTCAGACAACTAAAAATCCAGTAAACTTGAAGAACTACTAGATGAAGTAGTTATTTTTGGTCACTAATTTCTATACAACATCTATTAGTATCTCCTCTCAAACAATACAGCTACCACAACTAAACCAAGATCTCCAATTAGCTATTTTTAATTTGGTTATGCAGATACTTGCCATTATTTCTTTTTAGTTAGTATTCTAGGTTATTAATTTCAAGTAACTGACATTATACACTGACTTCAATCTCCGATACACCAGTTTATATGTGTAAATATAGAGATAAGAGTAATATTAAATTTGAGGGCCAACACAAGCAAGAAAACATATGTGAATTTAAAAAGCCCACCTTCTTACCAGAGCTGATTACCTAGTGTGTGATATGCTCTGAAGTCTGAATTTTACCTATTTATTAGCTAATATTGATGAGTATCTCTCAAGAACATCAAATACACAATTTTCCAGGTAAGTATACCATCCTAGTTTATTTTGTCCTGAAAAGACGGTTTATTTTGTTTATTATGCAAAGATGTAAATGGCTGGCTTACCACAGTACAAGGAACACTTTTGGAGAGAAAGATGCAAGTGTACTATTGAATGCAAATCTAAGGTCTAAGCGTAATCCAATTTTCATAAATTTGGAAGTATGGAAATACAGAATATAACAATTGCTAAGGAAACTGATTTTTAAATATATCCATGGGGCACTGGTGCCATTGATCCTAAGGCACACCGCATTGGACTAGGCGCAGGGTCACCAAAGTATTTTCTTCTACAGCTCCATCTTGTCTAGCTGCATTACTTGTTAATGGAAACATAGCCAAAGCCTCTCCATAAATTATCATGTACCATTAATAGAAGGATCTTACATTTGTATTGATATTCACTACAGCAATAAAGAAACATTGATGGTCTTAGTATTTACTTTGCAAATGAAACAGGAACAGCTTCCTCAACCTTCTTTTGTAACGGAGTCTGTTAATAAGGCTTTGATAAAGATGTTCCCACACTTCCTGCATCTCCAGGACTGGAGTGTTATATTTTTCTATCTTCTTGTAGATATAGAAAAAGCAGGCCCCTTTTGTGAAAAAATAAAAATATTTTTTTAAAAAAATTAGTCAAGACAAATACCCGAGAAAGTTGAATCCCAACCTTACAGGAACAATCCACAAACTGAAGCAGCTGTATCAAGAAAGAGACATCCGTAAGAGGCCTATGAAACAATCCCTTCCTACTTTTACGAAGTCTCCATTAACAAGGAGAGAGGTGCGTCAAGCTCTTTGCCTAAGCCCACCTAGCTATCAGTCTTCTGAACTTCACCAGAAGTAACTTCCAATGAACATCATCCCCTTGCCAAGAAACACATTTGAAGAGAAATACAATTAACAAAATTAAGTGCATTAACTTTTGTAAATAGCATTGGTACTTTTCTTTATTTTCTCCCTTTTGTTCTTCTAAAGAACTCATCTTCACCCTTACCACATCCACCTTGGGCAATCAGTTTTCAGTCTCCTGCAAATCTTCACTTAGTGTTTATTTAAGGTCAGGTTCTCCATTTCACATAGTGCCGAAAGCACTTGGTCCTTAGAAACAGTTGAAGAGTTTCCTCTAATAAGAAAAGCATCAAGGATTTATTTAAAGAAAATGCTTTCCTGTCACATAAATATGCAGTTCAAAGATATTTAACCTCAAGAAAACCCATCCAAGCACTGCTTTTCTGAACTGTAAATCACTGATCACTTTTCTTAATTTGGTACAAAAAAAAAATAAATACAAGAGCTAAGGTACTTGCTCAGTCCTTTTGCTGTCTGAATGTCTCCAATAGATATATTTTCACATATTGGGGAAACTGAAACACTCAAAAGTGCTACCAAACAACATTGAGACCCTCTTTTTATTTTATATTTTACAGTGAAAGGGTCTGAAAGCAGGCATTTAAGTTTCACTAACTCAGTTTGCTAACCTAATTCTTAGATATTATAATTTGATATCTTGTCTCTAACTTTTCCTGCCTTTACTATCATCATGAGAAGTTAACTTTTTTCCCTGTACAGAATCCATACATCAAAATATGTACAAATCACAAAGTATTTGAACAACAGATAGCAAAAGTAAAGCAAGGTAACAACAAGATGTGATCAGAGTATTGGCTGGGAAATAAATGGAGTTGTCTGTGTTTAGCAGTTCATCTGGGAACACATTATTTGTAGACTGCGCAGCTATATTTTAGTGAGAATACTTTGTTTGGAAGCCTTTAAAAGAAAGCATGGCATCTGGAACTGGAAATCTACCATAGTGACCAGTGAGCTTTTGACATAAAAGGTGTTTCAGCCAATAACATAAGGTATAAGCCTGCATCCATGGAACTTCAGAGATGCCAGCACTGTGGCAAGAATATGGAGTGGTTAGAGTTTAGAGATTATAGATGCAAACACTTCACCAGTTTATTCCTGTGTATCGTATCAGGATACAAACATGGACGAGCTTAGAAGATGCAATCATAGCAACTTAGCAAAGATCAGAACTCCGATTTGTCCCTATAACTTCAGAACACTCCATCAGTTTCTGTATTATACTTATGTTAACTACCCACAATGCCATGCTGCGGCACACATGGACTTGATCAACGTAGTTCACCACATTTTGCATTTTATTTATGAACACGTACATTAAACACAATTGTTACTGCTTTCCAGTATTGCAACAACAAAGCTATCAGCACGAGAAACGCCAGCCTCAGTTTAAAAGTACTGTATTTATTCAAATGCGCTGCACTTATCAGTGCCGATGACATTCACCGAGAAAAAAACCACCCTGTAGAGCTCCTAGTCAAATAAATGTCTGTGGATCTTTAGCTTCAGCTCATTGCTTTGTCTTTTAAGTTGTCCCAGAACAAAAGGTATCCAATGTGCTAACACCTGCTTGCTCATGATAATTCTTACCATCGATACTAGGACACTCCTTATGCCCCTAACTCAATGCCCCCATTGTGCATATTTAAAGCAGCCCACTTCCACAGAACTTCCATTTGCATGGCTGCAACCCACTGCTTACTCATGATGACTCGACTCGGCCATTACCCTGCAGTTTACAGTCCTGCTTTCACCATCCCTTAAACAAACTCGTGCAGATCAGCAATAAAATACACCTTTTCACACCAGCAGCAGTTTCTTTTTTGATTCTGCTTACACGTGTCGGTAGCACTGGTCTCAGAGCAATACACAAAACCAAGTCATAGAAAGAGCAGAAACAAGAGAGCTCTCTGATGAGGCAGCTCATCCGGCCTTACTTTAGATCTCAAGAGATAAAACAGTCAACAGAGAACAGTTAGCAACATAGGCAACCGAGCCACTTAAAAACCTGAGACTACATAACAGAGATGTTTTCTTGCAGTACAACCTAACACACCAGTACTATGGCAATCCCCATAACTTGCTTGCAACACATCATTTAACCTAATGCATCAAAACTACAGAAATCCCTCTAATTCTTCTAGTTTGAATGAAGCATCAAATTGTAAGGAAAATAGCAATACCTTAAAACAGGAATGCTCCAGCACAGAAAGGTTGCCGTCTGCTTGCCAGGTACACTATAGCCTTTTAAGACAGCCTATGCTTGTCCCCCTCAGGTGCTGCCCTTTCTCCCCTGATGGGCAGGGTAGCCTTTACACCCAGGTGAAGCATTTACAACATGTGTGCTGCGTTCATGCACAACGAAGAAGCCTAATCAAACCTGTTACTTGTTGGGGAGCAGCAAACCTTTCCCCTCCGTCCAGTCGGAATGGATGGCTGCTGGGCCCACAACTCCCACCTCACCCTTCGGCTGGGATCACTTATTTCCCAGGGGATGCATCCAGGGAACTGGCAGCTACAAGGGCAGTAGCAGGTGAGCCAGAGCCGGTCTGGGGGAGGGGGAACGCCGAACCAAGAAAACCTTCTCAAAAAGAAAAAAAAAAGGTTAACAGCTTTCCAAGCTTACACAGAGCCGGAACAAAGGCAAGCCTAATAAAATCATTTGCTTCACAATATCAAGCTTTGTGTATATATTCTGAAAATACTATAAGTTGTATCTGCTTAAAACAATATTGAACAGTCAGGTGGTTTCCACTTTTAAGGCACGTTAGCATAATCAGCCTTAAATTAAAACAGACGGGAATGACAGATATATTAAGGTTATTAAAGACCTCAGGAGGATAGAGTTAAATAAGGTTACCTAATCCATCTTAGGAAGGTATTATGAATTGCATCACTTAAACGAGAATAGCATTGTTGCATCTATTTTAGATGTTACAAGTCTAAATAAAATTACCAACACAATGTAACTAATGGCATGCACATAACATCTACCTGTTAGTCTCGGTTTTTGAGAGAAATGGCCATAAGGTGTTTCCGGATGTTAACAGGTGTTCATACAGGTCTTCTAACAGTAAAGATCATCATTCTTCTGATGTTGCAGTACATAGTGAATGCTCACCAATGAGCACTGTATACCAGCATATTAAAAATCAGCATATTGTAGCTATTTAGAGAGAATGAGATTTCTGCCACTGAAGACTAAGTATTCTGGTGTAGACTTCTCAGAGGTTCCTCTAAACCAAACCCAAGCTGCCCAAAGCCTTTCAAAGCTTGTAACACATCCCTGTTGGGCACTTATGTAAATTGTAATCCAAACTGAAGTTAATAATCTCATCTTCATACATGCAACAGTAATTAGCACACCTTTGAAGGGCTCCTTCTTGCCACGGTAGCTATGACGAAACCACCTGTGATTGGTAGCCATTGGCTGAGATACACAAGCGGAGCAGGAGCCAGGACTCAGGCCTCCGCTCCTGCAGTGATACCCTGTGAAATGTTTTTCAGCTCAGTAAACGGTTCCCAACAAGCAGCCAAAATAGCCGACAGCCTGCTAGAGCACGGAATAACAAGTGATGTGGGAAATACAGTTAAGAGACTCCTCACATCAGAGAGAGAAGAACCTCAACTCACAGCACTAGGTAAGTTCTTAGCACCGGGTTATCTTGCTAAGGCATCTTTATGCACCTTTCCCTATGGAAGACAACTGGATGCTTAGAAACTTGACCAGGTAGTAGCATCACATGTGCTTTTAGAGCAGAGGTGCCAGAACCTGCTTCCAAGCAGAGAAACAATTTCTGAATCCTGTTTGGGTTTGGGTGTGAATTGGTGCTCACGTGCTGAAGCTTTGCCAGAGCCACAATGCTTTCTCAGTGTGTACAAAAGCCATACCATATCCTTTTTTAACCCTTCCCCCCTCCACTTTATAATACCCAGACTAACAAATCCCACTTCCCAAGGTTAACTGAACATCAAGTAATAGCTGAGCTCTGGCTCCCAGAATCACTTTTCTGAATTTAGATGCCTATACTCAAATAAATCCTGTTTTACAGTCAGCTTGGAAATCTTGGAAGCTTTCAAGGATTCCCAACATCAAAGTGAAAGGTACATGGACAATTTAATCCACTAGGAGCATCTAATATCTGAAGTTCTGTGCTTGTAAACATCAGCTTGGAAAGTGAGAGGGGGGTTTTGGAAATTCTTCAACGTCTCCATTTCTGAAAGCAAATGACCCGATACCTGTTTTTAATGTACAATTTACAAATAACTTTGACACTTTTACTACCTTTGCTGTACAGGAAAATGCACAGTGGCTAGGGATCAATTTGTTTACTTCCTTGCCTTTTTAAGATTAAACAATGCATTTTATTCAGCTAGGAGGTACATTCAACTGTTTAAAGAAATCTACGTCACTGAAGTTTTCCTTGTGCATTTACCTATAACAAAGCTGCGTTAGGCCAACCATCAGCTGCTTAAAACTTTGGGTACAATTTGCTCAACTGCAGGGCACTGACAATAGCTGAGCACGTTGCAGCCATCCAGCAGCATCATTAAAAGTAACTGAACTGAGATCTAACAGCAGCATAATTCACTAAGACTAAATTCAATCAGCACTTAGAAGGAAGGGGGATTAGAATTAGCACTCTGAGTCTGTGTTTGGTAGATTACATACACACTTTCTTTTCAGTAGAGAAAGTTGCAGTGTAGAATACGAAGTGGAATCTTCCCCAGTGATAAAACACATAATGCCAAAGCAAGTACATTAAGTGAAATTAAAATGCATAGCTCAGATAAGATCCACATCTATGCAACCAGCAGAAAGTTAGACTCATAGGTTCATTGGAGAGATCAAACATCAAGACAAAAGAAAACCTTTATCTATAAAAGCCCTACCACAAGCTTTAATATAGAAAGAGCTGGTATATTCATCTCAGTACGCTGCTACTTTCCATTATTCTAGCTAAAGATGTTTTCCAAGCAGTTTCACGTATGCCAGAGGTTTTGGTGCTGGTATTCTCTAGGAGTGACAGCTATGTACCAGTTTGCAAATAGCCTAAGCTGACTGATAAGTGACTTCTGACAAGCTATACCAGTCTTCCTCATGAAGTTCCCTTCAACAAGGGAAGTATCTTTTCCTAAACCTGCCTCATGAAAAAGGAATCTAAAAGGTTCCATGGAAAGCTATTTTTTTCTAGAGCAAGAAGACTTGAAGAGGAGCCAAAATCATAACAGGTTCTGGATGGTCACTGGAAGCATCTCTCAAGTCATAACCAATGCATAGCAGAAGCAAGGAAGACAATTACATTTTCTTGCATTATTAAATCAAAATCTTAACATTAGAAACAAAGATCAGCTATTTCCCTTTGCCAAATAGGTGAAGTCAAAACCTGGGGTGCAAACCCCAGCAAGTCTTTGCACCATCTTTACTGTGCGCTTTGGTTCATGTTTTCAGTGCAGCCATAAAACAAGAAACTCCTTTTTAAGATAGAAACCAAGAGTGTCAAGTGTCATACCATTCCAGCGGCTTGGACTGTTAAAAAAACAATTGCTTCCAGTTAGTTGCTGAGTTGAAACAAGCATTGATCAAGTAAATATTACAAATATTTAGCAGAGTAAAAATTTTCCCCATTCCACTGCGTCTGTGGGCTCTACTCCTTTTTCCGTCAGAAAATGTCACGTGCTACTTGAAGCACACTTGAAAAATACCCGTTAGTGTATTAACGGGCTAAAGGCTAGTGGCACCACCACGCTGCGGCTATCTGAAGCATCAGCCCTACCGCAGGCGCAGTTCTGCATAGGAACCAGCCCTGTTTGCAGACCTGGGGCACCACCAGAGGAGGCAGGAGGGAAAGAGGCAGCTGGGGATATAAGAAAGCACAAACAGATTTATCTGCACCATATTTGTAGAGGAGAATTAGTTGCTTCCTTTCTCTGCTGTAGCCTTCTCTTGCAAGCTCAGTCCCACATTGTTCTCCCATACCCTTAGGCTACTAAATACTGAGTTGTGTTGTTCTTAAATGGCAAGCTCTTCTAAACAATTCTCACTTATTTTCATAGCACCCACCATTCAAAAAAAATTACCAAATATCTACTGGAACGAGCATCCTACTTCTAAATACAGTGTTTCTGTACATTATCCATACAACCTGGCACTGGCCCAGAGAAGCTGTGGCTGCCCCATCCCTGGAGGGGTTCAAGGCCAGGCTGGAGGGGGCTTGGAGCAGCCTGGGCTGGTGGGAGGTGTCCCTGCCCAGGGCAGGGGGTTGGAACGAGATGACCTTTAATGTCTCTTCCAACCCAAACCATTCTGTGATTCTATGGTTCTATGACCCAGCCTCAAACTACACAACATACACAGCATCCAGATTTCAACACTGCTGGAATGCAAAGCCTCGAGCAGAGGTCTCTGTTAGTATCCTACGTGTCGAAATGAAAAATGTCAGAAAAAACGCAGCAACTACTTCAATGAATGAATAAAAAGTAGAAGTTTGAGGTTAAAGAAATAGCCCAAGAGGTGCTCGCTTCCTCAGGGGACTGCCATTTGCTCCAATCTGAGCGATTCTCATTAGCACATTCAAGTACAACGTGTGGGCCTATGCAAGGCTTCACTGTAAAGTTGGCAAAGATTTTAATCTCCGTTAAAAAAAAGCTTAAGAGCACAACATCCATTTATTTAATCGAATATGCCAGGGTTTTACGCAGTCACAATAAAGAGGGCTTTCAGAGTCTACCAGCCAATTTGGAAGGCTGCTCGGGAATTACGATAACATTAAATATATTTGAGTTTATATTGGCAACGGCGCATTGGTTTGAATAACATTATTGTGCAAGCTTCCAGTTGTTCATGATACCCCACCACTTACTGTTGGCCACAGCTGAGCACAGTAAGGCACAAGACAAGTGGCCATCTAGGGGAGAAAAAGCGGCGGTATCTTCACTGCCTACTTCAGATTGGACCGAGCCCTGGAAAGGCTTGCGAGCTGTTGTTGCCTCTGAGAAAAAAAGCAGAAAAAAGTCTGGGACAGGAAGTTACAGGAGAGGAAAACTGTCTCCTGCCTCAGAAGCATCTCCATTCAGCTGGCAGAAGCACTGGACCTGACGCTCTCCTCCCAGCTTTGCTTCCGCTACATCAGTTTATCACTTATCACTTAAGGAGGTCACTCTAGATAAAAATGCCCTGGAGTTAACAAGGAGTGAAACCTCAGAGTGCGTAACTGCAGGAGCGGCAGACAGATTACTTCTAGCACTTCTCCTAGTTAAGAACACCTTGGCAGTAACTCAGCTGAAGCTTGTGGCCAGTGGTGTTGAAATACCATTTACGCTACAAAAGCCACTTGGCGTTCCTTTTGCCCTTTCCTAATTTAAGAGCAGAAACATCGTTGCATCTCTTCTCTCCTCAACAATGTCTTAAAATGGGAAGTTCCTAGGAGACAGGTAATGTTCAAAAGAAGGGATCGATGAAAGCAGTATATTAGAAAGAATTATTTGTAATATTTAGTCACATTGTTCAAGGGAAGTGGACTATCTGAGGCTACCAGGACTGCAAAGTCTGCTTTTGTCTCCATCTTTACCTGTCAACGGATACTACGGCAGATTCCGAGACTTAACAGTAATTTCTTAGCCTATCACAACTAATTTGTGATTATTTTACCATTGCAGTTTTAATCCTTGTCTGTCTCAAGTCCTCACTGTGGATTGTACCAAGACAATTGTAGCTCCAAGACTGTGCCCCCAAGAAGTGGAAAGCAGGTAGCTAATGAGCTTTCTTACAGCAGTATGAATGAATCGGTATTCCCAGTGAAGACTCAGAGAATGCGCAGTTAAGCCACACGCACACAGAAATATCTAAAAATACATGCTTTGAGTGCTACTACAGAGGCTTTTCACTTATCAGTTGGTTTTTGAAAGGTCACTTTTACATTTCTTGCAGTAGATGCGTTGTTGCTGCAGTTTAGCTTGGCATCTAGTCAGTATTTGATTGGCTTGATATTTTTACACATACATTACTCTTCAAAATCTACACTGAAACAGTTCACTGTTTCCTCAGAAATGAAAATATTAAAGATGTAAGGCTTTCTCCAGAAATTCAAGTGCTGTACCTCTGCCAAAGTTGATACGGTTTCCACGAAAAGCAAACTCCCCTCTAGCCTTGTGCCAGTAAGTCTGTGCAAACAGCTCCAGCTCATTCCCTGCTCCGGTAGGATTTACCGACTTCATAATAAATGGGCTACACCGTAACTCTTGTGTCTCACCCAGCAGCACCAGGCGGAGGAATTATGCTGAGATCAGCCTGGATGGCTAACTTCTACCTTAATTTATGAGCCAAGCATAGCTGGCATTTTCAGCAACTTGACATAGCAGAAGAGCTCGTGCTCCGCTAGTTTTCCCTTATTTCTGTTGTAAGCACCAAAAATGCGTAAACCATTCTCTCAGCTACTCAATAGCCACAGGCACTAGGAGCTTTTTACTAGAGATAATCAGCTGGTTTTTAAAACACATTTGCCACAGAATATACAGATAGTTCATCGTGGCAAAGCTAACCTCTGTCTACAGATGCCTTATCTGGGGTCAAGTCAACTCTAGGTTTTACAACAACTTTGACTATTTCTCAACAGATTACAGTGATTTTATCTGTACTAAATTCTTATTACTGTGAAGCCTAGTCTTGTTCCATGCAACGCTTTTTCTTCAGTATTTGGAGTATTTTGGTAAGCATCCAATTAGTGGTATTTTATTTGATTCTGCTGTCTTTAATCCAATATTATGACAGCAATAAAAGGCTTGGAAAAAGTCTAGAAGAGATGCTGAAGCAGTTCTTGTCCTCCATAGCAAGCATACAAGCCACACTTGTATTAGAAAAAAAAAAAAGAAAAGACATCTTGACTATGTTCTTAACCCAGCTCAAAGCCTCCATCGCTAATTCAATTCAGCACTGAAATGAAAACTCACAGAAATAATTTCCCAATGATTGACCTCAATAAAGCATTTGAAAGTTAAGTAGGTGACAAATCACCAGGGCAAGCAAATTTAGAACTTAATATAGTATACATTTAATTTTTCATTCATAAAGTCTTTTCTCCTTCTGAGGGGAAAACAAGACTCTATTCAAGCTCATTAGCAATATAATTAGGAGGGTGTGGTAAAAAAACAAGGTAAAATCACACAGCTGCGTAACCCAAAAAATCAGGAAACAGGAGGAA
This sequence comes from Rhinoptilus africanus, assembly GCA_013400135.1. Lineage (NCBI taxonomy): Eukaryota > Metazoa > Chordata > Aves > Charadriiformes > Glareolidae > Rhinoptilus > Rhinoptilus africanus. The sequence goes on from VXBO01003057.1 coordinate 250,512, forward strand.
ACTGGGCAGAAACAGGCTTGCCTCATTCACGCCACAGAATTCACTTTTGGTGACAGCAAAAGTTACATTTTTAATCACACCTTCCATCCAGTCATAAGGCCCAGAGTTTTTACGGTTTGAAAACAAGCTTTCATCACTATTAGTGCTTGGGAACTCAGGGACTACTGGGCAGATTTTACAGCGAACGGTTGAACTCATTTCCACGAGGAACAAATATTGCCAAGTTAAATGCTCAATTTTAGGGCAGACGAGAGCAGGTGCTCTGTTTTAACGCTGCAGCAACACCCACTAAGTTCTCACTGAGAAATTCAATTGCTCTCAGGGTTAGGATGTTTCACGTTTCCTTAAAGATACCAAAAGCGCACTTCTCTCTTTTTGCAGAAAGTAAAGGATACGGGTAGATTGTAGAAATTGGTTTGGCACGTTATCTCAAACAATAGCTGCATACTATCTTCCTCCATATTTCAGTTTCTCATAATCACTTCACTATTAGATTCAAACTTTTAAGAAAATGATAAAAAGTCAGAATATTAATGCTGTCTAAGAGAAGCCAATGTTTTAGCACATGACTGCTAAAGGAACAGTCAAAAAGCTGACAAGAGCAAAGAAGCTGTGAAAGAAAGCAGTGTTGGAACCTTTCTATGAAGATAAAATACTCTCCAAAACTAGCCTTTACTGTCTACCCTGATTGCTTCCTTATAGCTATTATCCTACCTGATAAAACAACATCTTACTAACAGTCATCAAGGAGCTACTCATTCCTCTCCGCAGTTCTCAGGCCTATATTAGAAGCTTTTAAGGGGGAGGTGTGAAACACTGAGAATTAATCATTAGCACCCCAAGAACAGCTGACACAAGAGTTGCATCACTTCTTGTGCTTTTTGTAACTACAATTACTTTGCAGCTGCACGCGTAGAAAGAACTGACTGTAGGGGCGAGCGAGGGTGTGACACGGAGGTGGAATCACAGAATCATAGGTTTAGGTTGGAAGAGACCTCAAAGCCCATCCAGTTCCCCCCCCCTGCCCTGGGCAGGGACACCTCCCACCAGCCCAGGCTGCTCCAAGCCCCGTCCAGCCTGGCCTTGAACCCCTCCAGGGATGGGGCAGCCACAGCTTCTCTGGGCAACCTGGGCCAGGGGCTCACCCCCCTCACAGCAAAGAATTTCTCCCTAATATTTAACTAACTATGTCCTCTTTCAGTTTAAAACCATTCCCCCTCATCCTATGGCTCCCCTCCCTGATCCAGAGTCCCTCTCCATCTCTCCTGGAGCCCCTTTAGGGACTGGAAGGGGCTCTAAAGTCTCCCTGGAGCCTTCTCTTCTCCAGGCTGCCCCCCCCCAGCTCTCTCAGCCTGTCCCCACAGCAGAGGGGCTCCAGCCCTCTGAGCATCTTCGTGGCCTCCTCTGGACCTGCTCCAACAGGTCCATGTCCTTCTGATGTTGGGGGCCCCAGAGTTGGACCAAGTAGGGTCTCACGAGAGCCGGGAAGCTTGTGATGCTGTTTGCCCCTGGAATGCCTTGTGTATGGCAACTGTCTGGGTGATGTGAGTCCCTCTGGAAAGTGCCTCTGGAGCCTTCACAGAAGTGGTAGATGACTTTAAGAGCGGTGCTTGCAGAAAGACCGTGCAATAGGGGTGGGGAGTGTGAGCAAAGGCCCTTGTCTGGGGAGCTGCTGATGGGGTCTTGTGGCTCTTTGAGAAGTGATCCTTGATAGTGGTAGGTGAGGTGGGCACACTGTGCCTGATCCTGCCTGCTGGGGAATGACGGGAGAGTGCGATGGTCTTGCCTGGCTAAAGGAAGTACCTTCAGAAGGTCTTGTAATAATCCAGACAAGTTTTTATGGATGGTAGCTATGCCCAGGTTTAGGGGTGCCTTAGAGCTCTGTCTGCTGGGGAAGTGGCAGAGTTGTATTTGGGTGAGATTATAATCCTGGCAGTAGCATGCAGGGTTGCTTGTGAAGCCTGTGGTTGGGGTTATGGAAGGGACAGGTGGGAGATGGTATGAGGGGAGGTCTCCTTACAGAGAGATAGATGCATGTGTTCAGTTTTGGGGCCCTCACTATAGGAGGGACACTGAGGGGCTGGAGCGTGTCCAGGGAAGGGGAACGGAGCTGGTGAGGGGTCTGGAGCACAANGTATCTGCTGTATGTCCTGGTCCTGCTGCGGTGAAGGCGGTGCGGTGGAGGGAGTGTGCAGCGGGAGTGGTGTTCACTAACTGCCTGCCTTGCGTTTGGGAGGTGTGTTGACAGCTAAGATCTTCACAAAAGGGGCCCTGTGGTGGGGGGAGCCTTTCCCAGGAGTGGTAATCCACTTTGAGAGTGGTGCTGGCAGAAAGAGCGTGTGGGAAGGCCTGTGTTCTTCACCTAAGGACCTCATGTTGGGAGGCATTGGTGTGGGCATGTGTCAAGGGCAAAGGGAACCCTAAGGGTGGAAGGTCTTACCTGGGTTGGAGACCTGAGTTGGCTGTGTGGGTTGCAGGGGGGGTGTAATGGTGTTCCTAACTGAAGTAAACTGTTACAGAAATAAGGGAATGGAGAAAGGGAGCCTTGTCCGGGAACGGTGGGGGTGTGAGGTGTGTGCAGTGGGGACAGCAGCTTGTAAAATGTTGGGGCTGTAGAAGGGAAGGTGGGGGAAATCTCTGTGAGCAGCTCCCATGAGCTGTGGAAGGTCCTGGGTTGCACACTGGCACCCTAAATGAAATGCTTCAAGTCTACGTGGGGCACGTAGTCTGGTGGAAAGGAGCTTGTCGAGGAGCAGTGCCTCGATGGACAGAAGCAGATGCCTGATGTGCAGTTTTTTTGCTGTGACGATGGTAAATCCCTTTTGTCCAAAAGGGCTCATGGTCTTTTTTAAAAGGAACCCTCATGGGTAGGGAGTAGCCTCCCCAGGGAGGGACGGTGCCTGTGTGCAGCTTTTGTAGGCTGTGAAGGTGACGTGAACAGGGGGAGTATGTGGTGGCAATGACCTTTATGAGCTTAAATGCCTTGTCTTTGAGGGGAGCTTACGGTGATGTGTGGTGGGGGCACGGGAAAATCCTCCTTAAGGATTGGCAGATGCTGGTGTGGGTGTCAGAGGTGAAGAGAGTGTGTGGTGGTATTCATAAGGCAAGGGACTAGTTTCTGGGCAGCCTTGCACTCTTGTGAGAAGCGAACGGCGAGTGAGGAGTGCAGCCTTACCCAAGAACGAGAGGCGCTTGTGAGCAGTTTCCAGTTGCCCTGGGACCAGGAGGAGTGTGGCTGCTGTGGTGTTCGGGGGCTGAGTGTCTCCTCTTTGAAGCAGGCTTGTGGGTTTGCGGAGAAAGGACCCACCGGAGGATGACGGGGAAGCTTTGCCGAGGAAGGGTGCACGCTAGTGTATGCCTTCCACTGGGGAGAGGGCCGTAGGGCAGAGGGTATGATGGCGTTTCCAAGTGAAGTTCCTCAAGTTTGAGAGGTATTTGGATGGGCTTAGTCTCCCAAGATAGGAACTTCTTGGAGGACGGAGAAAGCCTTCCCCGGGAACGGCTGATGCCTGTGTGGTTTCCACGTGCTTTAAGGGTGGTGGGGTCAGCAGGAGCACGCCATTGCTTTTGCAGGCTGAATGTCCCATGTTTGGGTGTCCTCGTGTCACCCAAAGGGAGCTGTTGCAGGGGTTGGAGCCTTAGTTGGGATGGGAGGCAGAAGCCTGTGTGCTGCTGCCACTTGCGGAAGTGCCAGGAGTTTGGCAGCAATGATGGTTTTGAACTAAATAGTGTTTGTATGGGCTTGTATTGTGAAAGCGGCCACTGCAGAGAAGATTAGCCACCCCACGGAGGGACAGAGGCCCGTGTGACGTCTACATGGTCTGTGGGGACTGCAGAGCTGGCAGGAATGTGCAGTGGTGACGGTGGGAGAGGCATCTGGGTGGGCTGGCAGCCTCTGGCCGAGGGATGGGGCTGGGGATGGTGGTGGAGATTTGCCCAGAAGGAGCGGATGCCTTTGAGGGTGGCATGATGAAGTGTGCTGCGGCAGCACGGGTTCATGGGCTGAGGTGGTCGTGCACGTTTGCAGTCTGGTGAGAAGGGAGCTGCTGGGGGAGGGCAGCCTTCTGTAAGACTCGCACATGCCTGTGTGCAGCTCCCATATGGGGTGGGGGCGGTGGGGGTGGCAGGAGAGTGCAGGGAGGGTATTCATTAGCTGAGTGCCTCATGTTTGGGTGGGCTTGTCTTTCACGTCCTTACCCATGAGTTAAGTGCCTCATGTTTGAGCGGGCTTGTCATCATGTGCAGAGCGGTCCTCTGGTGGGGGGCAGCCATCCCCCAGTGGAAAAGAAGCCTGTCTATAGCTTCCGTGTTCTGTGAAGGTGACATAGGTGGCAGAAATGTGTGGCAGCACTGTCACTGAGGAGCAAAGGGACTGGTGTTTGTGGGAGCTCCTACTCTCCGCAGGGGACTCTCTGTCAAGGGCCAAATCTTTCCCCAGGAACGGCAAATCTCTGAAGGAGAGAAAGGGCTGCGGAGCATGCGCTGGCAGTGGTGTTGACGTTGAGCAACTTGGTCTAGTGGAAGAAGTCCCTGCCCGTGGCAGGGGGGCTGGTACGAGATGATCTTTCAGGTCCCTTCCAACCTGAACCATTCTATGATTCTATGACCCTATTTCCAATTGTCTTTGAAGTTTTTTGAGAAGGGGACCACTGGGGGAGAGCCATGTCCAGGTGTGAATGCCAAGGCACAGCTTCTGCTCATAAGAGTGCTCATAAGCTTGAATGCCTTCTGTTTGAGCAGGCTTGTAGTCCTATGAGAAGGGGTGTCCAGTTCAGGGTAGCATCCTCAAGGAAGGGATGTGGATGTGTTGGGAGGATCCTTGCCTAGGGGTGATTGGGGATTGTGAGGGGAGATACAGGGGGCAAGAGCCTGCTGTGGTGATGGCGAAGCCTGTTTGGGCAGGCTTGTAGCTATGCAAAAAGGCATGTTCTGTAGGGTAAGGAGAAAGCCACGTCCTGGGCTGACCACTGCCTTTCAGCAACTTCCATTTGCTGTGGGGGCCTCGTAGGCAGCGGGAGTGTGCATTGAGTGCAGTGACTTGTTGCTTGGGGCGGGTCATCTTGGAAAAAGGCTATTCCAGCAAGTGAGGATGGCTGGTAGATGGACCCTTGTCTGCAACTGGCGGATGCAGCCATAAGCTGCAGAAGGGTGACGCAAACTTCTGTGCTTGGTCCTCTTGCCCAGGGATAGTTAACTTCCCACCTGCCTTTCCCACTTCTTAGGTTTATTTACAGGGAGAATTAAAGTAAGCAGCAACCTTAGCAAGAGTTAACGTCCCACGTTACCTTACCCTCTGTGAGCTTTTTCAGTGCTGCTTTTCTTAGCTTCCTGAGAGACTGAGGCAGCTTTCTCTGGAGCCTTCCAACCACTGGAGCCCCTCTTTAAAACAGATTCACAGCAAGCTACTGTAGCCCACCTCAGGCTTTACCTTCTACTCTGACTGTTCTCTTCCGACTTCTGTTTTTGGAGCACCTGTTTTTAGCATGATTGCACTTTGATTTGTCATTTTTCTGCCCCGTCCTTCCCTACTTTGTCACCGCCTACCAGAAGAACAAGCTCCACGTGGCCCAGCCCAGCACCTACCTGTTTCCAGTCTCTTCAACTCAGCAATGACTTCTCTTCGCTGTTGCCTTTATGCCACATCCAGATGGAACCAGGAGGATGAACTGGAGCGGTGAGGCTTTTGCAACATGATTCTCTGGAGCTGCAAGTCCTTGTGGTGCCTGGAAGGCTCTACTGGTGTGCTGTGGCTGGCTGTAATTCCCAGTTTAGGAATCCCTGACTTTGTTCTCTCTAATGCTGGTGGTCTTTTTAGAACTTGGACTGAAGTTAGTCTGGGTTATAATTTAACTTGATTGGTATGAAGCTACTTTCATTCCAAATATTTCCCCTAGTGCCCAGCACACTGTTATACTTGGGATATTGACAGTCAGGGCAAAGGTGACTGATTAATGTCCAAATTTTTTCTTTGCTGTAGAGGAAAGAGGTAGGGGGCAAAAGTCAAAGTGAAGAGAAGGGGAAAAATCTGACAAGTGTGGTACTTTAACATCTAAATCCTCTTTACGTGAGATGTAGGTTATAGGTTCATCCTTCTGAAAACCTACTAAAAATAATAGCACTGGAGGAATCGTTGCGAAGTCTCTTCAGAGTAAAAGCTGCATTCCATAATTGTGCGTATTATTGGTTTTGAAAGACACTGAGTATGCTGTTGTAATGGTTACCTTAAAAGATAATATTATTTCACATTAAGTTATTTTCCATGGCTGTTTAGAATTCTCTTGGATGTAATAACAGAAGTACGCTACAGGAACAGGTAGGGACGTGATCTGTCGACTGTAACAACCATTGATTTTTAAGAACCGTGTTTCCGTGTTCTTGCCCTGACAATACTATTTCGAAGACTTCCCTCAGCTGCGCTGACACTTGGCTCTGCTGGGTTTGTAAACCTAGGTCTGGCCCAGTTTAGCGAAGGGGAGAACCAACATGTGAGGTGCTGAGCTTGATTCTGCCCGGTGTTGTGCGCTCCGGGCTGCTGTGATGTTGGCAGGCACTGCTAAATTTCTCTTCCACCAAACCCAGCTTTATCTTTCCGTGCCTTAAGGGAGCACTTCTGGCAGCCGTAATTGCCATGGTAATTCTGCTCACGCAGTAGGCCTGCGAGTACACCTACGCTCACATCCACTCGGGCAACTTTTAGTGGCTGCAGACACAGTTCGTGATGCAGCAAACGGTAGGAAGATATGCAATGTCTTCGTTCAACTGAGAAATTTTCCTACGGGAACGGATTTCTTTCCTCATCCAGAGTTTTATATCTGATAAGGAGCAGAACGAACAATCTGTTGCCTTCATTAAATTCTTAAGGGTTTCACTGCGAAAAGGGTGAGCTAGCCGTCGAGGGTCTGCCCTTGCCTGTTAGGACAACAGCAGTCTGCGAATGACTCAATTGGAACCACAGCCAAGAGGAGCTTGTGAAAAGGAGACATTGCTGCCATCAGCAGTCCCATCTCGGCGAGCAGTTTGGAAATGAGGTGAATGTGTAGTGCTGGAGGTGCCCAAACGCCTTCTTAATCTTTTCCTAAATAGCAATCCATGACTTGCAACAAATACCTCTTCTCCCTGCCCCAGTACAAAAAAAGTAGGAGTTTTTACCTTTTTACTGTGGCTAGGATGAAGCGCAAGGTGCAGAGGGCATCTTTTGAACTTCCTTGAGGGCATTTAAAAATCTATGCCGTCTTTGAAAGGTGTCTTTCCTTCCAAAAGCAGCACATACTCTTATTTTCTGTGTGCTACCATTTGCTTTGTAGGAAGGTAGGCTCTGTTTTGTCCTTCTCTGAAGCAGTTTTGGTTTTGTTGACACCAAATAAGATTAAAAGAATCTTTTCCAAGTTGGGTAATGTAGACTTTGAGATTCTTTACATATACTGTAGTAGAGCTTCAATAGAAAGCTGCATTTGGGCATCTTCTGTTTTAACTGAAAATCCCCCTGTGTTCTGTCCTGCTTAATCTTTTAGCAGCATTTGGACGAAAAGGATGATTGCCCTCAAATGTATCATGTATTGCTTCCGGCTTGACCTTTCTGTACCACAATTAGCGACTCACCCAAAGAGCAATGACTGATTGTATTGCACTGGGACAAATTTTTTGCTCGCCTGGCCTTTCAGTGGGCACCGTGCCTTACACACACTGGCTTTCAGGAGCCAGCAGAATCAACAAGGGAGAGACTAAATTCGGTCTTCATACTTGCGGTTGTGCTTGATTAAAGATCCCCACATTGCGATTAAATACTATTTTTTATAAGTTTCATAACAGAAAGGAAGGACGCCGTGATGTATTACAGTTACAGATAAAAATCTGTAGATTGTGTTTAGTTGCACACTTAAAAAGCAACGGACCCTTTGCCTAGAATTCCCCATTACTTTTCTTGCCTTTGCTGGCAATTGCCACCTGTGTGAGCAGCGACGGGAGAGATACCAAACGTATGTAAGGGGGAAAATGTGAGTAAAGCACACCCTGATTTAACCTTTATGTTGCTGTCCCTTTTCTTTACCAGGACTCCTTTAGTTGTACGTAGCCTTTGAAAGACAGCATAAACTCTAAAACAGACAGAATGTTTGCTCAACAGTTGGAGTGCTGCGTTTTGCTGAGGGGTATCTGAAAATGTGGTACTTGGCAACAAGGTTCAGGGATTTTTAGACTAATAACATGAGGGACTGGTGGTGATGTATTTGAAGACAATTGACCTTTTCACCATGAAAGATAAAGGTGCCTTTGCTATAAATGCTCGTCTCAATAAAACCTTTCTGTTGATGACAGATTAATCTTGAATGCTGGCTCACAAATGTCCCATTAAAGAATAATAGGACATTTAGTTCTTTTTTTTTGTCATGAGTTACATTATAATTTTACCTTTTATCCATCTTGCCTCAATTTAGCATCTTCATTTGCTTTCTTTAGAAAACCTAGTGAGGCTTCCATATTTGACTCCTCCACTTCTTTGAAGTATGCCCTTAGGCACGACTCACAATGTCATTTGAGAGCAAGATCTGAAATTATTATCTAATACACAGCTGGGCATATTATCTTCAAATTATTTTCCAGAATGATTGGTGGCACAGAACAAAACCAGATTAAATGGTGTTCACAATGTGTTGCCTCAAAGCTGTTTTGACTTTTTTTGGAAATTGTTCTGTCTTATTTTTAAAGTCAAGTCAAGTCATCTACCCAATGAGAGCTGAGATGAATTTCACTATACAAACCAGTTCTTAAGACTTGCTTCTGGATGTAGTTGAATATCCCGAGACTTAGAGCAAGTATGTCAAGTTCTGGTAAGGTGAGATACCCTGCAATGTGTATCTTTATGCATGAGCACTCTGTTTCCATTAATCTCTTCTCGGGCAAGATTTGATCTGACAACACGCAGTCTGAAGGAAATTCTGAATGAACCGTAATCATCTTCTAAGATAGAAGTAACGGGTGAAATATGACAATTGAATGACGATTCAGTAACTTTATGTTCCTATGTTTTGGATAGGAAAGGATTTTTTTGATTTTGATTTTGATTTTTTGGGATCTTTTTGCACACCACTTTTAGTTTGGTAGATGCTATCTTTGAAGGAAAAATTAAAGTGCCTTAAGAGTAACGGAAAGCAAAGGCTTTTTTTTTTTTTTTTAAATAAAAATAAAAATCTGAAGTATTGTAAATAGTTTGGGTAATGGAAAAAAACAAAAGCCCTGAGCACAGCAATAAGTGACAGATCTTGTTAGCTTTTACCAGGCTTTATCTACGCACAGATGTTTGCTTGCACTCCCTGCATAACATTACACTTGCATAAATATAGTGGTGTAATAGTCTGTGGGCCATATCTCAGGCTGCCAAGGCAATGCACCTGGCCTGCACCCTGCTCCTGACCATCCAAGAATTTCTTGGCCCGGCAAAGGAATGAGCCACAGGCCAGATCAATGTTCTGACAGTAGCTGCTTATTTTCAGCTGCCATTTTGAGAGACTGTTGGTTTTTTCTCCCTGACAGAGACCAAAAGGAAGTTGGGAAGAGTTTTGTGATGTGTACAGTAAGTGCATTGATTCCGAAAAATATTATACCCGCTGTACCTATCTAGTGTGCTGTGCCGGGATGGGAGACAAACTGAGGTATAAAGCTGGAGAGGGACTTTTTACAAGGGCATGTAATGATAGAGGGAGGGGTAATGGCTTCAAACTGAAGAGGGGAGATTTAGTTTAGATATTAGGAAGAAATTCTTTGCTGTGAGGGGGGTGAGCCCCTGGCCCAGGTTGCCCAGAGAAGCTGTGGCTGCCCCATCCCTGGAGGGGTTCAAGGCCAGGGCTCAACCTGCAGGGCCGGTAGTGACATTTAGCCTGGGTGACATTGCTCACATATTGGAGTGACTGGAGGAACAGTGCATTGAAAAACAAACTTCATCCGCTACCTTGGAGCAGCATTTTTCCTCATGGCATGGAGGCCTGTATGTAAAATATGGAGCAGTTTGAGTGTTTTGTTAGAATTTTCCGGAGAAAATGCCGATTTTTAAAAAGTGAAAGGACTTTTTCCCACAAATTTTGTTCTTCGGGAAGTGTTTGAGTGGCAAGGAAGAAAGTCTGGGAGCCAAGATAGCACTGCAGTCAGTGATGAAATAATGGCTGATGAGGATATTAATCTAATTTCAAGTTGTGTCCAGGGTTCTGGGATGTTCAGGGTCAAGTCATTCATGGTGGGAGTGTTTAGTAGTTTGTGTGGGGAAGAACAGTTCCAGGAGAAGACATGGAGAGAAACCCTCGCCAAGTGCGGTGTGTAGGATCATCCTCCTTTGTGGAGGGCACGGGTGGCTGTCCTGCATGATGCAAGAATTCAAGGAAGGCTGCTTCTCTCTCCATTTCTTCTGGTTTAAACACCCTTTCCCCAAAAGACTTCAAGTCTGATTTATGCTTGTGCTTAATGAGAAGCATTTTGGCATGTGAAATACATAGACATGACCTTGAGAGTTGGTGTTTGATGGCATCCCCAGTTACTGTGAGGATTACATGAAAAATTACTTCTACTGAAATCCTCTGCGGTATTGTTTTTAAGCAGAAATTTGTCAATTTTCCAGATGTACTTTTCACCTGGCTTCTAGTATTATACTTGATAACACATGCTGACATATTTGTCAGGCTTATTAGGACCTTGGTTGGTTTTAAACCAATACAACAAAATATTTATAAACCTTCTTTCAACTAAAAAGTGAATGGTGCGATATGCGCACCGTAATACCGTAGCTGCATTGCCGGTCATCGGTTCTTTCTGTGCTTGGAAGTGTGTGCATTTCTTAAACACGCTGTAACTCATCGCTATTCTATATTGGTACAAATTCCTGAAAGTCAAGCAAGCATGCTTTTTAAACAGAAACCTTGGCAACAAGAAGAAAGGAAAAAGAAAAAAAAAAATCCCAAAGGCTTATTTTTCGAAAGATCGAGAGAGGCTACAAGTTGAGGGGTGAATCAAGTAAGCTGGATAATGTCCAGAAAGTGAGATTAAGAAGAAAGGAAAGAATCTTAGGCTCAGGCAGCAGAATGATAGAGTAATTTTCTATGACTCAACAGCGTGACACCAGTGAGCCTTTTAGGCCTCTACACCAGTGTATTTGTTACTTCCTTTTTAACTTAAGTCCAGTTTGCTTTATTTTTAATGCTCTCCCCAGCAAAAGAACGAGTCACCTCTCGCGAGTAGATCCATGTTCCAGAACAATGCAAGTTTTTATACATGAACTGAACAGTTTTCCAAGGCAGGAGAATGCAAAACAAACAGGTTCTCTAGAATATACTTGAACTGCTCTCGATCACTAAATGGTTGCAGACAGATCGTTTTCTGATGCAAATAAGCATAACCTCCATTGATCGCAACAGGGCTGTGCTGAGCCTTTACAATACAGTAAGATATTGGGTAGGGAGCTCTCACCATCCTTTTCAGGTTTTGTTGTAAAGGAGACTTGCACCTTCTCTTGAGTGGCTGTCACGTCATTGCTTGCAACAGGCTTTAGATGCTGAATAAATGAAATTGTTTTCTTTTTCCTCTGCTCAGTGAGTATTGTCAGCCTGGTCAATACTGCTAGTCATTTGAAATGAGATTCTTCATTTGCTGGAGCATCCCTGAAGTTCTAGACCACTAGAGCCTCAAGGAAAGCTCTATTTCCTCTATTTTTATTCCCAGGGCCAGTGGACAGAGTCGACAGCTAACTCTAGCTCAGAAAAGGTGGAACAGGAGATGTCCCAGCTCTAGGACTGGAGAGATAACAAATGTTAGGTTTCTTATGTTCACGCTGGTTGCTTAGTCCTGTGTGGTAGACTGGTGAGATTTAAAAAATTGTTGACAAAGAAGGCACCGTATTTTGGTTGCTTGTGAAGGAGTTACTTTATCTCTTTCTTCAGAAGGAATAGAAGCATTTGGAAGTAAGGAAAAGTTTATAGTAAACGTGGTTACTTCTACTGAAAAATCAGGTGTCTATAGTTCATTTTTTTTTTTTGTCTTCGTAAATACAGAGACTTTTATTCAGTCACACGGCTTTTCATCCTACTTTTCCCGTAGATGATTCAGGATATATAATGAGTACAAGGAGAAGAGAGTCAAAATTTAAGGTATCGCTCATGATTTATTTGAATACATTTACAACTTAACAACTTTCTAATTTTTTATTTTCACCTACATAACTTAATAAAAATCCAAGAGTCTTATAAGTCTATAATGTTAATTTACATATACTAATTTTATGGGTTTACTGTATATATAGTATCATTTTCTCTGTATTTTAGTTGAAAGCTAAAATGATGAGAAATACGATGAGTGGAGGAAATCCTCCTGACCCCTCACCTTTTTCTAGTATAACAGCCTTTAAAGCAAGAAAATGACAGCCGTTATTTTCTTTTAGTGATGTTAACTTGTATGTTCTTAAAGATTTAATTGAATTTCTTCATTGAAGAGTTTGAAGACTCTTTAAGTGATGGAGAGTATAAGGCAAAGAATGTTAATGAGTTCAGGCATTTGTACTCACAGCAATGTCCACTGAACAGAAGCTGCTCTAGGCAAAGTCATCTTGGCCCCAGCACTTCTGACAGAGAGAACAGTCAGCAGAAACCCTCATTTCAGCACCTCTTAACATCTTTGCCTAATGAAACTTCAGCACTATATAACTTATTCTCTCTTCTAGTCCATATAGAGCTCTGTGAAGCAGAGAATACCATACTCTAGGTCATATTTATGAGTCTTACCTACTGACGGGCACTGGAAGGAGTATCTATTTATTTTTCTGCTCTAGGCCACCAGAAAAGTACAATACAAATGGGTTATAGCAACATGTGAGACTCCTTTGGAGCAGAGGTTCACCCTTGATTTCAAAGGAACCATTATACCTTGTTCCTGCTGGAATATCACTAACTACACACAAAGTCTGAAGTTTGAATATACAGAGATAGCCTCCCTCTCTGCACCGAATCCTTTTAGTCTGCTGTAGCATTGCATAGTCTAGACTAACTCTGCTTTAATGCATGCTTGTTGACATAGGGTGTTTCAGTTTCCCACTAGCACCATGTAAAGATCACGTGTAAGGATCATGGCCTTCTACCGATATTATAATTGAATGTTTTCCAGTATCATACATAATGCAAAGGGAAGCCTGAAACTGGTTTTCATTGTAAGTGGTACATTTGGTGCTTTCCTTTAATCAGACCCAGAGATGTGACCAAGTGGAAACCCATTAAAAGGAAGTTAGGTTGGCCTGAGCTCTCTGAAACGGATGATGTGAACTCTCAGTGGTTCTTTGCAGAACCATAAAACAGTTGAGGATGGAGGAAGGGATCTCTGGAGACTGTTTCATCAACCCCCTGCACAAAGGGTCACCTAGAGCCCGTTGATATGGGCCATGTCCAGTCTGGTTTTGAATATCTCTAAGGAGGGAGACTTTGCAGCCTCTGAGCAACCTGTGCCAGTGTTTCATCACCCTAAAAGTGAAAGCTTTTTTGTTTAAACTATTTCCAGTATTTCAGTTTGTGCCTGTTGCCTCATCCTTTCACTGGGTACCACTGAGAAGAGTCCAGCTCAGACTCTTCTCAGATCAGATATTTATACACACAGATATCAGATATTTATACAGATACCAGATATTTATACACACAGAGATCCTGCCCGATTGTTCTCATCTCCAGGCTGAACAATCGTAGTGCTTTCACCCTCTCATATGAAAAGCACTCCAGTCCTGTAATTGCTTTCACTGGTCTTGCTCTGGTGTGTCTGTACCTGCCTTGTACCCGGGGAGCCCAGAATTGTGCACAGTGGTCCAGATGTGGTCTCAGCAGTGCTGAGTGTAGGGAAAGAACCGCCTCCACCAGCCTGCAACCCAAAATGTTGGCTTTTTTGCTGCACAAGTGAGTACCTGGGTTGTACTCGAATTGTTTTCCACAAGGACCTCCAGGTTTTTCCCTGCTATGCCACCCAAATGGACCCCTGTGTGTTTGGATACATGGGATTATTCCTTCTCAGTTGCAGGATGGTTGCACTTCCCTTGGAACATGCTGGTTTGTCAGGATTAGCCTTTAAAAGTACATCTAATGACAACCTCTGTTGTTCTTTGAATTGACATTGGGCTCCATTGGCTAAATGGCTTGGATTTGGGTAAGACGATGAGAATCAGAACACCAGATCATGGCTTTGCCAACTCTAAATTCTACAACCTTAAAGCTTGTGGGTAAGTACAGATGTAAAATAAGTTTATATGGATTTAAAAGCATTCACTTTTGTCTAATTTTGCCATATGTTTGCCTATTACTGCCTAGACAATGTGATTTCCATGTGAGAGCAGGTAGTTTTGTACTAAGTGCATTTTCCAGAATTTATTTCATGAAGTCTAATTTGTGCAGTGCTATAAGCAGATAGGATTGGTGGTCTGTTCTGCTGGATTCTTGTCTTAATCCTGACAAAACCAATTTGAGCAATGATCTTTGACTACTTCTTTCCAACCCATGTGATGGGCCTTTGGCTTCTGCAAAGGTTATATTTATCCAAACACCACCCTTAAAATTCCCTCCCCAAAACCCCAAATATCTTCCTTGGGATATCTAAAATCAGGTTCACATGTAGAGTGTCTGCTTTCAAAGAGACAAAGCTTTAAACAACTAGAAATGCACTGTTTGGGTATGCCCTAAGAGCTTTTTCCTGTTATGATTGACTGCAGAGGTTGGTTTCCTGTGTTATATTATATCGTGCAAAAAATTATGTAACTTTTTTTTTTAAAAAAAAGCTCAAACTTTTGTATAATCATGTTTTCTTTCCAAGCTGCTGGTGGAATGATGTATGTTGTGTGTAGACTTTTTCCTTCGGAACAGCATGTTTTCTTCATGCAGCTGTTGGTCATGAGGTTAGGCTATGCTTCCGCTGGGAATTATTAGTTGGAATGTCACTGTTCTCCTGTTTTCATTTGCCATATTTGTACTTAGTCCTGCTGAAAATTGATCTTGTGTACATCTATCCGTAGATTTTTTCCCCTCCTTTTACTAATGCTTGGTACAGGGTAGCATTTCATTTGTCTAGTATAAAAAATAATAAATCAGAAGGTTTTAGAGTCACAAGCGAAAGCATTCTTTGCTGTATGCTACTGCAAGAGCATCTACAGTATGAAAATGAAAGTTAAGAGTTTAAAAGCCAGCTAGTTAAGCAGGTTGCACTTGACACAACATACGTGTTTGTTGCAATGACAGATATGCACAGGAATTTTGAGTAGATAGAGAAGATTTAATCTGACTAACCTGGTCTAGTTGAAGCTGTCCCCAGTCATAGCAGGGGGTTGGACTCAATGGCCTTTAAAGGTCCCTTCAAACCCAAACCATTCCATGATTCTATGAATACGGCCGCGTTGCTTATAAGAAATGAGATGGCTGTTCATACCTAGGGCTCTAAATTCTTTTCGGTGAGTTACCCATTGACAAAAGTATGAAAAGGTTGGTTAAGGAGCTATTCCTGTGGAAAAACTTTCTGATTGATAAAAAAAGTGCAGCCCTGCTCATTGCAACCCAGCAAAAATCTGTAACACACTGTACAAGCTGCAAAGAAGTTGACTCTGTCATCTGCAGGCAAACATGGTCTCATAACCTCGGTCAAAGCATCCTTCTAGACATTCTGAAGTAAAAAATACCAATAATACTAAGAAACTGAAACATTCAGGCCGTATTTAGATGTAGAGGAAAAAACTTTCACATTTTTAATGAGCTAATGGGCTATATTTACTTTAATTATCACAGAATCACAGAATTGTAGGAGTTGGAAGGGAACTTCAGAGATCATTTGGTCCAACCTCCCTGCCAAAGCAGGCTCACTTACAGCAGGATGGACAGGAACACGTCCAGGCGGGTTTTGAATGTCTCCAGAGAAGGAGACTCCACGTATAAGCTCATTTCCAGCATAAGGCTTACTGTGATGATTTTCCAAAGTGGGCTAAGACGCTATGCTTTGAAGTTAAGGATACGTAGTTCCATCCCTCTTGATGCTCTGTGGCTGCAGGTTTGTTACAGCCCAACAGGGCTGACAGAGGTGGTGGCAGGGGTCTCTTTCCAGCATGTCTCAGGGGTTGCCAAAGATGACTGCATGCGCTCCCCACCACATTCCCCACCACAGCCTGGGGAGGTACTGGGAAGGTCCCATACTCCCGGTGAGGTGAGACAGCGCTCAGCACCTGCAGAGCCTCTTTGATACAGCCCTGCACCTTGCCCTGTCCCAGAATTTTTCTCCCTTAGGCATGCTTTGCAAAGGAATGTCTTCCACTCTCCTCCCAAAGCATTCTGCTTTGGTCTGTGTAGAGGACACAAACATAATCGCTCACACAAGAAGTAGGAAAAAATGAGTCAAAAGCAAAAACATCCTCATAAAATGTCAAACCCTGGCAGAAGGTACATCTGGATGTGTACACTGCGGTAAAATGTGACTTATATCCAACAGGGTCTTCAGTGCCCAGCTTGTGTGCCCGTCTCTTCTGCTGAACCCGAATAGCCACTGCATCGCATTAGCTTTTCTATTCCGGATCTCTTGACTTGATCCAAGTGAACTCTTCGGCCATAATTTATGTGCATTCCTTAAACTAGGCGTTTAGAAGCAATTTCATATGGATGAGTGACTTAAGTTGATAGCTTAACAACTTCCCATGATTAAATTAATGACTTTATTGTGCAATGAAGTAAGGAATATAACGTGAATACTGAAGTGTCACGGTCAAACTCTGGTTTTTTTCAGTTCCAGCTGCAGGCACAGGCTCTGCACTAAAGTGCCGAATAACGAGTGTGTGTAGGGGAATGCCCTGGGCTGCCTTGCGCTCTGTGCGGCATCCTCCTGTTTTCCTCTTTCACAGCTAAAACCCCTGCTTTTTGTCTCAGCAAACAAACAGTTGGCTGGCTCGCATTGCTTATGTTTATCAGAGCCCTTATGCTTTTGCATAAATCATTAGGATTAATTTTTAATGTAACCTAGATACACAGAATCTCATTGTACATTGTAAGAAATTTCAGGTTGACGTCCTGTTTCGTGAATACCTGTGTTGGCGAACCAGCCCAATGTGAGGCGGACGCTTGTCACACGCATTGCTTCCAAAGCTTTGGTGCTTCCAGAGACAAGTTTGGAAAGGTATGCATGAGAAACCAACTGCCTAGACCTGGGGTAGCGAGTTTCCCATAGCATTCCTAGAATACCAAAGGAAGAAATATGCAAATCACTTCAAACCCAGACACTTTGGGCACAGCTTACAAATTAGTCTTTTCGGCGTAAATCCCAGTTCAATAGCTTAATTATTCAACTGTAGTTTTGCGCCCCTGCTACAAAAGGAAGGAATTTCAAGCACATTGTTGGTGAGCTGCTTACAAGCCCTCCCCTATGAACCTTGGACCCCTTTCTGAACCGCAGCGAAGCAGGCTGAGAACGTACCGCCGCACAGTAGGCTGGAAGAGTTTTTAAATGTTAACGAATAATACGATCACTTTATTAGAGAACCCTCCTGTGATGTGTTTCCAGGCACTGTACAGGAATGTATTTGTGCACACAATGTTTTATTTGCTTAAGAGAACAAATCACTTTTTTGATACCCTT
>VXBO01003057.1:268177-298553 GCA_013400135.1 Rhinoptilus africanus
CAACTTTTAAAGTTGTTGATGTGAAACTTCTGCGAAACAGGACAGGGTAACTGGCAGAGAGCAGTGTTCTAATGTCTACTATAAGGATTTTTAAAGAGCCACGATCTATTCTGGATCTAAATGATTGAGGAGATCCTTTCTGAGCAGCAGCATTAATCATTCCTTCAATTATGTCCCTGAACTGCTTTCAGAGCTCTGATATCTCTTATTTCTTCATCTTATATTACGTGTGACAGGAATGAAAAGTGGCTGTAATTATATAAAGTGGGCACTACTTCCCAATTTAGTTCACGGGATATATAAAAGCACGAGCCTATTTGTATCTAGCGCTAAAAATCTGGGCAACATTCTCACTTACGGAGAGGATACAACAACATTGGTGGGAATAATTCAGGTGTTTTTTTCCTTAGAACAGGTTGGCAACTTGAAAAAAAGGTGCCGTAAATTAAAGCCGCTCATCCAAGCAGCTGTAAATTGCACGACTAGCACTTACTCAGCAAGTGACTTCCCGTGGACCTCACTGACCTTGTCAATATTGTGAGGAGCGTGGCTTCAGAGGGAGAGAAATTGCTTTTGGAGAGCTGCTCTCAGAACGTACGAACCCGCACCTCTGTAACGGGAGGCATGAGATAATTTAGAAACACATGAGAAGTATTAAAACACTGGAAAAACAAACTTTTTTTTAATATATATATTTGCTGTTCCTGGTTCACAGCTTTCTTGCTTGTCTCACTATTTTCTGTTTAAGGTTGTAGCTTCAAGAATCACTTTAAACCAATCTCAGCTTGTTCGGAGGGAAGGTTATTAGCTGTCATCTTTATTTAAGAGCTTCCAGTTGTCAACCAAATTGGAATAACATGCACAAGTAATAAGGCTGGGTTGGAAGGGACTTTTACTCTTGACGTGAAGTCAATTTAAAGCCACATTCAGGTTTTCTGGGAATCCAAATCATGAGTGAGCAATGGTTGCAATCAGCAATACCGGTGACACGTGCTGCTCTGCAGCAGCTTCTTTTTTGTACTTGCTTAACTTATGGTAAAGATTACTAATTGAAAAGCCATTCTTTCAAGGCATAATGTGTCTTTTAGTTTTAAGTCCCTAGATTCTGTGAAATTCATCCTTTTTATGCTGATAAGAAAGGGTACTGTTAGTAGCAAAGGATGCTACTAGTAGCAAAAATCATCCAGGCGACTAAATAGACAATTAAAAGGAGATTTGAACCCCTTTATTTATAAGTCTGTAAATAGTTCGTCTCCCTCATTTTTTCTTTTCCACAATTTGCCTCTGACTTGATCTACAAGGTAGAGTAGTTACAGAACTGTGCTGGGAATTGTCTTGCTTCTGGATAGAAGTGATTTTACTTGCAATTTGAAGGATTTCTTGTCTCTTCCCAATTGTTTCCTGAGTAATGGCCTTGGTAGCAGAAATGATTTAAAGGTTAAACAGTTTAGTTCAAAGAAGCACCATTTGCTTCAGACAGTTTTGCCTTGTGCTTGGGTATGTCCAGCTATCACAGAATCACTGAATGGTTCGGGTTGGAAGGGACCTTAAAGATCATCCAGTGCCCCCCCCGCCCTGGGCAGGGACACCTCCCACCAGCCCAGGCTGCTCCAAGCCCCGTCCAGCCTGGCCTTGAACCCCTCCAGGGATGGGGCAGCCACAGCTTCTCTGGGCAACCTGGGCCAGGGGCTCACCCCCCCCACAGTGAAGAATTTCTGCCTCAGATCTCATCCAAATCTCCCCTCTTTCAATTTGAGGCCGTTACCTCGTATCCTATCATTACACTCCCTCATCAAGAGTCCCCTCCCATCCTTCCTGTAGCCCCCTCCAGGTACTGGGAGGATGCTCTAAGGTCTCCCTGGAGCTTTCTCTTCTCCAGGCTGACCCCCCCCAGCTCTCTCAGCCTGTCCCCACAGCAGAGGGGCTCCAGCCCTCTGAGCATCAGTGATCAACTCATCAGTGATCAACTCATCAGTGATGATCAACTCACCAGCCATGCTAACTTAGGTAAACCAGGGCGGTGCTCTCGCACACCTTTAAGTGTTCTTGGACTCAAGGACTACAGAACTTGCCCTCTGGATCTTTTGCAGATCTTTTTTTGAGATTTCAAATTTGAATCTTTCAACCAGCATTAACACTCTGGTAGCGGCCAGAGTTTAATGTTGCCAGGTGCTACATCAATTCAGATACCGTCTGTGCTAAAGGAATTAAAACTTAATTCACACAAAGCCCAACTGCCTGTAACATCCATTTCAATAGAACAAGAGGGAATGGAGAAAAAAGCAATAGAATAATAATCTGCTCAGGAAAGCTGTCAAGGCTACAAATTACATGGTCAGTTCATTTCAATACAGGTGGCAAAAATCTCCGAGGAAGAGCCGAACTGAAAAAACAGTGAGATTCGAGGCGGTTGGTTCCTGATTGCGTGTGCAAATGCAGCTGATAACAGGCAGCAAATGCCATCTGCAGATGCCCAAGTCTTCTCTAAAAATGAAAACCAAGTTTCACCTCCACCTAAAGCACAGGGACAATGATAAAAGGGAAGTATGATAAAAGAGTGTGGCCAGCAGGTCGAGGGAGGTCATCCTCCCCCTCTACTCTGCCTTGGTGAGGCCCCACCTGGAGTACTGTGTCCAGTTCTGGGCTCCCCAGCTCAAGAGGGACAAGGAATTGCTGGAGAGGGTGCAGCATAGGGCTACTAAGATGATTAAGGGACTNCTGCCCACGCTTACACTGTAGGGGAACATCAAAGGATGGCATCCCTTCTGGTTTGCAACACACTTTGCTCTTGCCTTCAGCTGCAATCAAACTAATAAGATGAATCTCCTACTGGCATTGTTTGGGACAAAAGGATTAACCCAGAATTATTCACCACCGCTCCCTTCAATCCACGTCCTCTTAAATACAGAAATCTGCCTGAAATCTAAGCCCCAAAACATTCCACTATCTACACTGCAAATTCAAACCAACTTATTACCATGTGTGAATCAACTTCACAAGTTGCTTTGGGGAGCACTGTAAAAGTTTAGATTCCAATACCGGCGTTCCTACACTGGGGACTTTCACCTTTGGCGTTCAGACCTGCCTGCTTCTGCAAATAAGCGCAAGAATTCAGAAAGAAACACAGGTCAAAGGCATTTTAGTCAGGCGTTTATCCCCATGGCAGTGAGCAAAGGGAGCAGATAGAAGAGACACTTAACTGAATTAGGAGAGAAATTCTCAGATACTTTGCCAGTCGCCAAAAAACCAAAAAAAACCAAAAAAAACCCCTCAAGTGCTTGCAGCTTTCTGGTTCAGACTAATTTTAATGAATCAGCCACCAGAAAATCATATGATAAATAGCTTGTGGGCAGTCTTGCGGAAGGTTAAGGCTTGTATCTAGGGAGTAATAAGCCATGTTTGTCGGGTGTCTCACCACTGCCATGATGATGCAACTCTGAATTTTGCAGGAATTACTCTGTTCTAAAGCTGTTAACGTGCAGTTAGGTCCATATGTTACTCCTTATGTTATTTAGATAAAATTCTGGTAAATTCAGTAGAGCAGCAGCAGACTTATGACTAGTGATTGCCTACGAGATTCTTGAAGGCGGTGGGCTTGCCTTTCTTAGCTGCAGCTGAGTAAAACGGTTCATCTCGTGCGTATTAAATGTTGAATTATTAAGAATATAAATGTGGGATTCCTTTGCAATTCTAAATTTAGTAGAACAAATTGAGCTGTTCCAGCCATATAGCCCTGATGCTGAACCAGTTGCAGGATCAATCGTTAGCTTAAACGTTTCCCTTAAAGAACTTGGGACTTCATGACCTGCTTTATGGATTTTGCGACTGTCCCTAAGCAGAAACTCACCCGTTCGCTTGTATTTTGCAAAAAGTTCTCACTGACATCTAGTGGTGGCTTTTTCCACGTACAAAAAACCTGACAAGGTCGGGGGCTTGATGAGCAAGGGGCTGCTGACCTGATACTTGCATGCTGCCTTTTCAAAATCTCATAAAATGGGACATTTCCTGTTAAAGAGCTTTCTTGTGGGGGAAAAAATAGTATCATAACACTTCCATGCTTTTCAAATGATTTTACTGTCTTATGTACAAAAGTGAAACTGGTGATTTAATGCATTTTCCCTAACTTTCTTATAATGACAGTGCCTAAATATACGTAAACATATTTCTCATAGTTCTCTTATTAGGTCAATTTCTAAATAATGCAGTGCAAAAACATTTTTAAAATATTCTGGGTGCATCATTTTTGTATCGAGCTATTTTTTTTTTCAACTATTAGCCACGATAAAGCAGTGACTGATAGTCACAGGTCTCAAAAGCTAAAGGAATTTCAACCAGCCTATTCAGGTTTTACTTCTGTACTTGGCCATGTAGCACCATATACAATCAAATCTGTCTTTATTGCCTCCTATATTTTCTCCAAAGGAAAACTTCATTTTTGTTTCAGTGCTTTTAATTGAAGGGTTTTTTCAATCCTGTTAACACAAGGAATTCAAATCAGAAGACATGCATAGTATCTGCTGTCTGTTTACAAACTACAGCACGGGAGATCACTTCCAAAGTAGATAATTCACTTGTATCATTTTGGGGATACAAATAACAGTTTTGAGACGTTTTGGCTGATTCTGTGTACACATGCATCTGTCTTCATTACAGTACAGATATTAAGCAGATAAATTGAAGGCGCTGAACTCCACTTGAAGAGAAATGAATCTGACTTTTGTGGTCGTGTTTATGTAGGCAGGTGACCCTCATTTCACAAAGGGTTTCCCAGTGTGGTCAGGAATAACCTGGCACGAAGAACATCCTAAAATATCTAACCTGTGTTGTGTAATTAGAAGGGATAGTTAATGTGAGATCACTTCTTTAGGCAACACAACACATGTGCTTTACTTCCCTAAATATGCATTATACCTTATGATCGACATAAGCCAATCACAGTGTATGCAGTGTGGTATACAGCCTGACCTTTTAGTCCTAAGTATTATTTTTTTTTTGGAGACATGCTTCTAGTGTAGACCTAAGACTGTGTAATTGTATACATTGGAATTTTTTTTTTTCACATAAACTTGGAGAGATATTGACAAGGTTTTTAAAAATCCAGCTCTAAAATTGGTCTCTCCCAGACAACAGTCATGTTTTAGCTCCGCCTGAGCTAAGATCCGTCAGTGATCTCGAGCAGAAAGAGTAATACAAGTATCGACTTGTAATAAAATTAAATACCTAATGAGTCGATGGAAATTATGTCCTCCGAGGCCAAATTTTTAGCCACTGAATTTTGATCCAAACTCAGAATTCTTTTGGGGTTTTTTGTTTATGTAGCCAAGTGGCAGAACTTCACATCTGGCTGAGATGAAGAGTTTTCAAACACAGTTCTGAAATTGGATCGTCCCCTTGCTATATACAGACACCATCAGGAGAAAGTTAGTAACTACGAATTGATGCACAGGCATATTTGGCTAGATATTTACATGTATTTAAAAAAAACCCTCAGATTTTTCTGTAAGAAATAGCTTTAGCTTTAGGTGAGAATTCATATTTTTTTAAAAAGTGATACCTTAATCTTTGTTCTGTTGAGCAACCCAGCAATTCAGATTTCATGGAGTTTTGAGATCTGATGTGTATAAGCACGTGGTGTACTACCTGTAAACCGTAAGGCTATCCTACACGGGAGTCAGTATCTTGTTCCATACAACATTCTCTGATATATTTTCATGTAGTTCAAAACAACTTTCAATATAAATTAACCTGTGCGACCAGTTCTACAGCTGAGTGGAAGATTTTTACCAATCGAAGGATTTTTAAACGTATCTTTAAACCCTTGCAAACAAGCTGCTTTTGTAGTAAACCGGGGGGTGATTTAACGATTCTTACTGTATCACAAATTTGTGAACAGTTGAAAATATTCCTTATGCAAGACTTAAGCCACTGAGAGCTAAGGAATCTGAGGTCTCCTTTCTTCAGTTTCTGGGCCTTAACATCTGTGTACCGAATTGATTCCAGGCTATGGGATCTTCTCCTTTCATGTTGGAGAGGAATGCTTTAGTTTTGACGGAACTTTGGGGCTTTTTCCTTTCTCTTGAAGCACTGTAGATTTGTTACTCCCAGTGTTCAGACAGGATCGCTCTGGGGAGACCTTAGAGCCCCTTCCAGTCCCTAAAAGGGGCTCCAGGAGAGATGGGGAGGGACTCTGGATCCGAGAGTGTAATGATATGATGAGGGGTAACGGTTTTAAAATAAAAGAGAGGAGATTTAGCTGAGATCTGAGGCAGAAATTCTTTGCTGTGAGGGGGGTGAGCCCCTGGCCCAGGGTGCCCAGAGAAGCTGTGGCTGCCCCATCCCTGGAGGGGTTCAAGGCCAGGCTGGACGGGGCTTGGAGCAGCCTGGGCTGGTGGGAGGTGTCCCTGCCCAGGGCTGGGGGGTGGGACTGGGTGGGCTTTAAGGTCCCTTCCAACTTTAACCATTTTGTGATTCTATGAGTCCATGATTTTTTGCCCTTTTTAGCCCTGCACATATTACAGACAGTCCCATACCAAGTTTTCTCATTGCAGGAAGACTTTTTCTGTGTCATACTCTGTTTGTTTTTCAATTTATACTCCAGATTTTGAGTTCATTGCATTTAGTGTTTCGTGGTCCGTGCAGATGTTCTCCTCCTCCTGATCTAGACTGGTTTCGGACAGTCTGTAAAAGCAGGAAGCAGGTGTCAGTGACATGGACTGCCACTTTCACTTTTATTTATCTGTGTTGCTTGGCAGGATCCTCTGCAGAATGTAAAGTCTTGCAGAATCTTTCTATCTCTAAGTTCCTGTCTAAATTAACCATGATCAGCCGTGGGTTGCATAATACAAAGTTTCAAATGGATATTATCAACTCATTAGTCGCATTTAAACAGACCCTGTGGTGCCTTTCATTCTCAAGTCATCTTGCCTCTTCCCTGTGTTGCCGGCAACGAACAATAAATCTTTATTTCTGGTAAATTAGGTCAGAATTCAGCCAGTGCAACCTGCTGTGGGGCAAGATGTGTCACAGATGGGATTTTTCTGTATGCTCCTTTCCGATCCCTGGTCCTTACCCTTCCTAGGTTTCTGTCTGCCGGGGGTTGAAGTCTCATTCCTTCAGCAAGGGCTCATATTTTAAGTGTATAATCTCTCTATATCTCATTTTCCATTGTTTGCATAGATGCACAGCACGCTGGAAGATTTCTTTTTGCCTTCTCTGCCCGTTTATATTATCCTCAAGAACCACCTGATACTTGAGAATATAAAACCCCAACTGATGATAACCGGTTTCCAATGTTACGGGGACGTTGTTTTAGTTGTCTGGCCCATAATTCCTTAACATTGTTCTGCAGTTTTAACGTTCCCTAATGCAAATCAGTCTGAATGTCTATTTTACCAGTCTATATTACTGTTAAATTCCCCACTGGGTCAAAATTATAGCCAAGTGACTGGGCCATAAGGTAATTAAATCCCTTTATCGGTACGGCTAATGGAGAACAGCACAGCTATTACCGTGCATGGGATGATATCCCTGGTGTGCAAACGCTTATTTGTATTTGCAAACAAATGCTCCTAAATGCATGTTGTATGCTCAAAGCATTAAGCAGTAGGCAGAAAGAAACTGGCCCCAGGGAATGTATTTTGTGCAATACAGGCAAAAATTGTAATAGTCCCTAATTTCAAGACACTGAATCGGGCCCGGTGCTTTCCATTTTGTTTATAAAATGTTTTCTTGGATTTCAGCTCTTCGTAAATAAAATTGCTGTCTGAAAAGGACATATTTCCAATACTTACATAAAACTTGCCTTAAAAAGTAAATGAAAACGGAAATGTGTACCAACTGTTAAACCTAGTATTTTTTTATCTAGTTACAATAAGGCATACTTCTCCATTTTTATTTTTTTTTTTTTTGCCTTGCTTCTGGCTAGGAGAAGGAATTGAAAGATAGTGTTCCACGCTTTATTTATAGAAAAAAAAAGCTTTCACAATCTTAATCTTTGAATAGCAACAGATACTTAAGCTCTGCGGATGAATCCAGTAATGATCTAATGCAGTGACGCTGGGATTCAGTTCTCAGATTTTAATGTAACGAGATTGCAGTTAAAGCCTGATAGTTTTGACAGCAGTTATAATTGACCTTTCTTGTTTTTCTTCTCTGTAAATGTGTTGCCAACTTCCACTGTTCCTCTCATCAAGAGCGTGGGCCACAGAATGGCGCTGTTGGTGATGGACCCAAAAGAGCCATTGATTGGATTCAGGCAGCTCTTGTGTGCGCTCCAATTCTGAATGAAAAATTTAACTTCGCAACACCTGCCGAGCAGAAGTTTTGTTTCCAGAACACTGAATCATGTTATTTCCTATATTTTTATTCCGCTTCATCATTTTTGTGTTACGTTTGTTAGATTTAAAATATATGGGTTATGTTGACCATTACTAAAATAAACTCCTCCTAGCATGTCAAAATTAAATGAGAAAGCTGAAATTACTTGGTATTTCTTACTCAAAAGCTTTGTTCAAGTACTCGTTCCCCTAGAACATCTGGTTTTCTAAAGACTGTTAGAATTTCTTTGGCTATCCTGCTAAGCAAACCAAAAGCTACAGCCACTGAAAACAACATATTACAGGTTTAGTTAATCTAAAACAAGTTAAAAAAAAATCCTGCATAACTCTCCTTGGATCCTTCACTATAAAACAAAGCATCGCCAAAAATCCAACACAATTAGGCAGAATATACAGAAGCAGGATTTTGGTGAGAAAAAAAATAACCTGAAGAGTAACTTATTGCCACTATTTCCATGGGTTTATGACAGAGAATAGAGAATAGATGTGGCCAAGAGATGTACCGGGGGCCATTGCAGAGAAGTAATTTTGGATGTGAAGTCAGTTGTTAGCAGAGCCGAATATTTCTGGGGAGTGGAGAAGAAAAAAAAGGTGGACTCTGCGGGTGTGTTTGCATTTTTATTCACTTCTCGGCACCTCACTTTCTGTGAGCTCAAAGTGAATCTGAGCATTCGGGGCTTTCCAGGCCACGGTGAGGAAAAGATGCAATGCAAAAAGATACCGGATATAACTGAATATTTTAGTAAGTGGAAAGGTCAAATGCAGCCGTGATTCTTTTAAATACAGCTTACCTTCAGAAGCTAGAGATTATATTGCCTTCAAAGGCACGGTCCTTAGTGGGAAAAATGTTTCTAAGATTGGTAGACTTGTATTAGCATTTGCTATCTGTCTTGCAAGCGTAAGTGCAAATCAAACCCTGGTATTTCTACTTTATCATTAAAGTTTGCTGTGTTCTTAGTGAAATCATGTGGTGTGGAGGCAATTGCATTTGGTCTGCACTGGGATAGAGATTTTCTGTTGGAAATATACTGTGAAGACAAACATGAAAGTGTGCCAGAGAAAGGGGGAACCACAAAAAAAAGGAAGGGATTCTGAAACCCGTCAATTAAATACTGCAGGCAGAGGCTGGCAAATAGAAACTACTGCAAATCAAAAATCTTTAATATGCACGCTTATTTGAGAAGATGGCTAAGAACAAGATTTTAAGAAGGCTGACACATTTTGGGGAGAGTCCTTAGAGGCAGAAATTGCCGAAAAAATATTTCCACAACAGGAGAATACCCAAGTCCCTATTAACCCAAGTTAATAGAGAATTATATATATATATATATAAANAAGAATACCCAAGTCCTAAATTCCAGCCTCTTTACTATGTCAGTATGTAAAAAGCTAAAATATTTAATAGAGAAATATATATATACACACATAAATCCAGTGGTGCAAATATTTTGATACCTCTTTTAAAAAATATTGAAATAATGAAGCATTTTGACCTCCTCTAACCCTGACTAAAAGGTTAATTTAAAAGTGACTCCTGATTTCTCTAGATCCAGGGTTCTCTCTTGGGGATCAGAATTCCCTGGATGGAAAGTGAAGCACTAAAATAGCACATGTACCAGTAGAGAAGCATCCTTGTTCTTGCTGGAGCAGGGGAAGGTGCAGAGAAAACAGTTGCAAAGGCTGCCTTTGTCCCCATAGAGAGAGAAGAGGTGGTTTTGAACAGGGAACCATCCTAGAGTTGAATTCTCGGTTCTCTGAATCGCCCTGGCTAGGCTAGGCAAAGCAACCCAAATGCACTGAAATGAGCTTTTGTGAATGCTCTTACCGTGCCTGAATTTTTCAGGTAATGCCACTTGTTGTGCAGTTGCAGTTGATCTTTACAGTCAGCGCAACACATCAGGAAAGTGTACGCTGCAGAGCCAAAGCCGCTGAGCAAATGCTGTAGAGTTTATCTGTGCGTGTCCACTGGCACTTTGCCGGTGATTTCCAGGAGACAAACGGTTCACCCGGAGCCAGTGCTGGCGACGAGATAGCTTAAATCCCAAGCACTGGCTGGAGTTCTCAGCTACCTGCCCAGGCCATGTTTTCAGCTAGGAATGAAGAAAATTCTCCTGTCTCTGAGCACCCAGAGGTTTGGGAGAATGCTAATGAACATAGTCTGCCTTACCATTGATCTGTCCTCAGGTACTCTTTTCCACTTTGGCATCAGCAAAAAGCTAAAGTGATTTGCTTTTTACAACCTGTAAATTAGCAGTGATGAGTGAGCAGCCCTAAAGGAACTATTGCACCCAAAAGGCACCTGACCTGTTAGATTTTTCAACAGCACAATTAAACTTGGCTGAATTCATCAAACTTAGCTGAATCTGGAGAATTCATTAAACTGAGTTGAATCTGGGGGCAGAGGCAAGGTAGCTCTGTCTGCCACACTGTCCTCCCTTCTAAGTCACCTGGATGTTTCTATGATGTTGCAGGATGTCCCTTGTTAAGACTTGCTTCACGTCTTAACTTTTTGGCTCTCTGCTCTTCCCTGCTTTCTCTCTCCTGGTAGCAAGGCTCGCTTCCGGACATCCTTAAATTCTATTTGTGCAAACCCATTCCTTGCCACCTGGGATGTCTGAATCCAACCACAACACATGGTGCTTTCACCATTCGAGTGGCTGACACTCAGGGGAAGCATCTGTGCGTGTTCCGTCAGTTTGGGTCTTCCCCCTGATGCCTGCACTCTGATTTGCAGTTTGCAAAACCACTGCAGTCCAATTAGCCGCGTGCTGCTATGTTAAAAATGTATTAACATATCTGTTTGTATCTGAAGATACAATCAGTAGATTTCCTTTTAGCTTTTACTCTCAGCTAAGTTGTGGTGGCATGTTTGCTCTGGGAGTGTTCCGTGAGATACTGTACTTAACATCCACACCCTTCTGCCTTTATAGCCCGGATAAGCTTAAATTGGGTCTGTGCAGAACCGGTTACTCCGCTGTTAAAGCGACACGCGAAATGGCTACACCGCCAGAGTTTTACATGGCTGCCTTTGGGCACCATTCAGCACCACCTCACTCAAGCTGCTTTCCGCAACCACCGTGTGGGAGCATTGCCTAGTTTTTGCGCTGTTTGGGGTTTTTTTCCTTAAATATTCTCTGGACTTGTGGATCGCTTAACATTCCTCTCCATTATGAGTTTGCCCTGTTCTTTCTAGCACTTGAAAAAATAAGTACACTTTAAAGTAAGCTACAGCGGAGTTACAGCAACTTGAGAGCCTGATGTGATGTCGCACCGCTGAAATAAGTGGTGACAGATGTGTCCACTTTTCCTCTGCCTCAGAAATACCCATAATTGCTGAACCTCCACTGCTCGTGTATGCCCTAGAGCCTGCCTTCCACAGTAATATCTGCTGGTTCTTGTAAATCGTGCTGTAAAATTCCTACAAGAGCTTTGTTGCTTTGAAAAAACAGCAGGTTGAGGGAGGGGATCCTGCCCCTCTGCTCCGCTGGGTGAGACCCCCCTGCAGGGCTGCCCCAGCGCTGGGGCACCCACAGCAGAAGGAGACGGAGCTGTTGGAGCGGGGCCAGAGGAGGGACACGGAGATGCTGAGGGGGGCTGGAGCCCCTCTGCTGTGGGGACAGGCTGAGAGAGCTGGGGGGGGTCAGCCTGGAGAAGGCTCCGGGGAGACCTTCCAGCCCCTTCCCGTCCCTAAAGGGGCTCCAGGAGAGATGGGGAGGGACTCTGGATCAGGGAGGAGAGCAACAAGATAAGGAGTAATGGTTTTGAACTAAAATAGGGTAGATTTAGATTGGATATTATGAAGAAATTCTTGGCTGTGAGGGGGGTGAGCCCCTGGCGCAGGTTGCCCAGAGAAGCTGTGGCTGCCTCATCCCTGGAGGGGTTCAAGGCCAGGCTGGACAGGGCTTGGAGCAGCCTGGGCTGGTGGGAGGTGTCCCTGCCCAGGGCAGGGGGGGGCACTGGGGGGGCTTTAAGGTCCCTTCCAACCCGAACCATTCCGTGATTCTATAATTCTATGACATTTTCTGTAATAAAATCAATATTCTTGCCCCCAGAGCAAGTGCTCCACAAAAGATTGTAGGTTTTGTGCCACTGTCTCCCTGAGCCACTGACGTTATTCTGAGGTTGGAGCGTAGGAAAGGCATTACTGATAAAATTAGCAGCTTCATCAGCATCAGATGGTTTTCCTCCATTCTGCCAGAAACAACTTCAGCTTCCTAATAGTCCCCTGTACAGGGAAGAGAGGGTTGAAAGGGATTAAACTGTGAGGGGAGATCAAAGAGCACGCTTTATCTGCCGTATGATTATGGCGCAGGGGGGAAGATGAGAGGCAAAATACCTGACAGTGTTGCTACGCTACAAAAATTATCTGCAACTGTTGTTAATCGTTATGCTTCCTTACAATCAATGTGATCTCTTCTGCTCCAAAACACAAAGGGAAAATCCTCTTCAGGATAACTTGATGTGATTTCAGGTGGCTGCGGATCAAATGACCTTATCCAGTGCAGAAGCCCACAGGGCGGCATGTAATAGAAATTTGCTCTTCTCATAGCAAGATGAAAGGGACCATCGAGGTTTAACTGTGAAATGGGAATGACCCAGGCTTTAGAGCCTTTCAGCTCCTAAGGAGATTGGTTCTGGTCTCAGTTTCAGTGTCCTAACCTCAAGAATAAATATTAGGCAGTTGCTGAAAGAAGTGGGAGAGCAGGAGTAGGAAAGGTGGGCTCTGACCTCTTTGGTAGCCAGCCTGTCCCCCTGGCCTCCACAGCAAACCTGTCAGTGGTCCCAGATTTAATGGGATATAAGGCAGAAACCTCCTTCCCTGGAGCTCCCGGTGGGCAGGCAGTTAGCACATTGCCACAGGCTGGAATTTTAAACCCTTTGAATGAAGAATGAGAGCTTTGAATGAAGAATTCTGAGGGAGTCTGCAGCTACCCACTCTCTACTCAAGAGGGACAGCACTACTACCTAAACATTTAAGCTGAACGCGGTGCTGTGGTTGTGTCCTAAGTACGGCTGGATGAGTCCTGCAGAGGGTTCACCGATGCCAACGCAGTCGAAGCAGGAGCACCTTTTGTCACATCCAGAAGCTTGTACTGAGGAAGTTCCCCTCCAGGAAACTGATGGTCAAGTCCCTGGGAAACCAGGGCCAGGTGAATTCACAAACAATATGAAGAGGACGCACATCTAAAAGCTGTCCCTAAAACTTTCACTTGAAGTGGTTTCTTATTTTTAATACAATAGAAAATATTTTATTAGCACATAAAAAATGTAATGTATTAATATATATTAATTTCTCACATAAATTCCCCTTTAAAAAGGGATACTTTACGTGGCTTTGTAGGAACCTATTGGTGCTTTGTTTCTACGTTAGAAGAGTAATATTCCTATGTCAGTTATCTGTCACTCAGCATATCTGCTTTTGGGATATGTCCTGAAGGATTTTCAGAGACCACGGAATTAGCCAGGAATAAATTGTTTCCGAGTTACGAGCAGGATTGTGTGATGCTGACCCCTGACTCTGCACCTCTGAAACGTTTCAGGGCAGGGAAATTTGGTGTGGAAGGGAGAGCTGAGTCTGCCTCGGCTCGGGGGATGCTCGCCCCGCATCTTGGGGGGCTGCTAGCCCCAATTCTCTGCAGATGCTCCTCCTGCGGCTTGGGAGGATGCTCATACCATGGCTCCGAGGGATGCTGGCCCTGCGCCTCTGGGGGATGCTGGCCCCACGGCTCCGAGGGATGCTGGCCCTGCGGCTCGGTGGGATGCTGGTCCCGTGGCTAAGGGGTTGCTGGGCGGCTCGGGGGGCTGCTGGTCCCGCGGTTCGGGGTGGCTGCTCGCCCCGTCAGCCGGTGGGTCAGCCACCGCCTCCCAGCCGCAGGACCAGCTTCCCACAGCGCGGCGAGCCCATCCCCGCTTTCGGTTTCACTTCTTCCTGCTCTGGGCAGAGTGTTTCCTTTACGGTTTTCGTGTGCTGAGAATCTTATTCAGTCCCTGGATGCCCCCAAAGTGAGGGAGATAAAGGCCACAGCGGTAAGTGGATGCCGTTCTTCACTTTTAGCAATAAATGCAAATATCACAGGGACGCAGCCAAAGTACTGCCCAGGAGCGCGGGGCGATTTCCTTGATCTTGGATTTCTCCTAACTTTCAAGTAAGCGAAGTCGGTGCCACTGCTGTTTGCTTAATGACTGTGCTTTGGTGCTTGTGCCCAGATGCGGCGTCCCCAGCTGGCAGGAAGTATTTTGTGTTTTAATAAAAAGGCAATATAGGTGAAGTGGGAATGTCTGTCCCTGGGATATGCTGGAAGCTCCCCTGCTAAATTCTCCATTGTTTAAAAGTTCTTGCTCATAACAGTCAAACTCTCATTCCTTCTTTTGTCCATTAAATACTGTTCTGTAACACCATGCCTTCAGTCTGAGAACGGGGGTGTGCTTTCTTCACTGGAGCCCCAACCAAAGCATAAATCACCTAAAGCTGACTCCAGACTTCCTGCCATGAAAAAAAAAGCCGAAAAAGGCAGCCCTTCAGGCCTCGCTGTAAATCAGCCAAAGAACTCGGTTTGTGTTTCTTGCAGAATGTTTCTTGGGGCGTTAAAACTTAAAGATGAGCTGGCATCAACCGCCGAGGAGCCTGGCAGCTGCCTGATCTCCCGAAAACAAACCCTCAGAAGGGGTAAAACTTTTGTTACAGACAAGCTCCCCCTTCGTTTTCCTTCGCTCTCCCAGCAGCTGGGATGCAGAGGAATGAGGCAGGACAAGCAGTCCTTAATTTTCCTTGGCTGCAGGGATAGAGGTGCTGTGTCCGGCAGCAGGGGGAGCGGATCAAGCTGTTTGCAGGACTACCAGGTTCAGTGATCTGCTGTCCCTTCCCTTTCCGTGTTTGCCAGTGGCAGGCGAGAGGAGAGCCAGGCAGTGGGAGCAGCAGGAGGTGGGTCAGGCCCACACACAGTGCCCAGCAGGGAATTGGTGTTTGGGTTAAGGTTTATTTTAAATTGTCTTTTGCAGTCCTTTGTGTGTGCCTTTGTGACTCTTTAGGGACCGTTCCCTTGATTGTATCCCCACTCCCATTGGATTTTGCTGATGTCTCTCCCTAGGTAGCCAGGTAGCTCCCACAGAGGCACTCACAGGGTTCCCCTCTGGCCACTATAACGTGGCTTTTTGTCACTAGGGCAGCACTAATGTGTGCCCTCTGAAAAGGCAGGTTACCTACAGAGCCAAGCTCTGCTGGGGTCTGACCTGCTAAACTCCTGTTTGGCTACAGGGTGCAGTGTCAGCTCCTCAGAGCATTTCATTCTGGTAGTGAAAGCTCTTCTCTCTAAAAAACATCAGTTCTGAAGGCTTTTTCTTTTACTGTACAAATGTGCTAGTTTAATTTCTTGTTTCATTGTTTGCTATTGAGCAATAATCTGATGTGTTCAAAGGTAGCCCATGCTATAGAATCATAGAACCATAGAATGGGTGAGGTTGGGAGGGACCTTTAAGATCATCAAGTCCAACCATTAACCTGCCCTGACAAAAACCACTTCTAAACCATGTCCCTCAGTACCACATCTACCCTTTTCTTAAACACCTCCAGGGATGGGGAATCCACCACCTCCATGGGGAGCCTAAAGAAAAAATTGAAGCGGAGAAACCTTAGTGTTCTCTGCTAAAGCATGGAAAAATATTCTGGCAAGTGCTCCTGAAGTATTTGTTCTCCCTCAACTAGAGATGAATGCAGTAGGGAATGATATGGGTGATACAGTGGACTCTTCTCTTGATTAGCAAAAATGCTACTTAATTAGACAATCTCGATGACTCAGCAGGCTAGTCAAACCCTTCTGAGCTCTTACAGCTCTATTCCGGTCAGAATTAGTGTGGAATTAATTTTCTTCCTTATCCAGTAAAGCCACATTACAAGATCACCAGGTGAATTTAGATCTTATGAATACTAGATTGAAACTGAATAAAGTGTGAAAAAGTCTGAGATTCATCAGAAAAGTAATGCCTAAACAGACAGAGACACTGAAGATTAGAGCACCAGAGGACAGAGGGTGATACTCTAATGGAAATGCTGCCATGGTTTCATCTGGGAGAGGGATGACTTGCTAGCAGCTGGTGTAATGTTATGTTTTGGATTTGGGATGGGAATAGTGTGATAGGGCACTGGTGGCTTTGGTTGTTGCAGAGCTCTCAAGGCCTTTTCTGCTCCTCATCCCACCAGGAGCAGGCTGGGGGGGCACAAGAAGTCGGGAGGGGACACAGCTGGGATAGGGGTATGCCCTGGGTATATCCCAACTGCCTACAGGGATATTCCATGCCACGGGATGTCATGCTCAGTCTATAAAGCTGGGGGAAGAAGAAGGAAGAGGGGAACGCTGGGAGTGATGGTGTTTGTCTTCCCAAGTCCCCATTAGGTGTGATAGAGCCTGGCATTCCTGGAGATGGCTGAGCACCTGCCTGCCCGTGGGAAGCAGGGAATGAATTAATTGTTCTGCTTTGCTTGTGTGTGTGGCTTTTGCTCTACCTATTAAACTTTGTCTCAACCCACAAGTTTATTCTCACTTTTACTCTTCCGACTCTCTCCTCCATCCCAGTGCGGGGGAGTGAGTGAGCGGCTGCATGGTCCTATCTGCCAGCCATGGTTAAACCTTGACAATGCTCAAAAGATACGGTGTGGGGTATATAAATTCTTAAATGTGTGAGTTTTCACAGAAGTATTTGGATAAATGTATTGAATCTGTGGATGGTGTTTTCTCTATACCTTGGCTCTTCTCCATTATTTCCTCTGATTAGGTTGGTACTGATTTATTTTGTCTGCTCTCACTTTCTCACACTCCGTTCTATAGCCTGGTATTCCTTTCCCTATGAGATGGAAAGATGGTTAGAATTTTGTGTGGCTTGCTTGTAAAACAAAAACCGGCTAGAACTGTAAAATAAAGAATTGGTATGGTAGTCATTCTTACTGCATATAACTATAAATATTTTAAGTGTAGTTAAGCTCGGACCATAGTGATTTACATTGAGGGGCCTGTGGATAAATATTTATCAGTGTGCTTGAGGTCAGAGCTCAGTGATAAACATTGAGGGGCCTGTGTATATTTTGCCATTTTTATTGTATTTTAGGCATGTCAAAGCAATGCAGAATTAATCAGAAAGTGGGAAATGGTTGGAAATTTGCATTGATAATAGACAAATTGTTGGTAGCTCATAATTATTTCTACATAGTGAGGCAATACTATTGTTTTTCAAGAAAAATCTTAATTTAGAGAGATTATTGGATTTAACTTTTCTGTAGAAATTAATGCTCCTTTTTGGGGGAAAGATACTGGATGTTTGCTTAGCACTAAACTACATGGAGTTTTTGAGTCTGGCTTGCTTAGCCTTCAGTTTAAGATATAAGTTGTGTCAAAAATGATTACAATTTGTCCTGTGTTCATTTTGCCTTTGCAGATAAAGCGATGGGAAGTGCTGTTCTTTGGAGGAGCAGCTTGTCTGTCTGTCTGCTGTCTGTCTGCTTGCTGGGTGCGTCGGTTGGAAAGCAATGCCAGATCCGAAATGAAACGGCTGACTGCAGTCACCTAAAGCTGACGCAAATTCCTTCCGATCTCCCAACCAATATAACGGGGTTGGACATTTCTCATAATCAGCTCAGGCAGCTGGGTCCTGCAAATCTGACCAGGTACAGCCAGCTGGTTTACTTGAACGCCGGCTACAACAGCATCTCTAAACTGCAACCGGAATTGTGCCAAAACGTGCCCCTGTTGCGGATCCTGAAGTTAGAGCATAATGAATTGTCTAAGCTCCCCAACAGAGTCTTTGCTTCCTGCACCAACCTGACGGAGCTCAATCTAGGGTACAACAGAATAAATATAAAAAATGATCCTTTCAGAACACTGGAGGTAAGCTTTAGAAATGCACATTCTCAAGGAAATAAAGTATAAATGGGGAATGTACTGTATTTTCCAGTGCGTGTACAGAACAGCTGCCTATTTGCATCTGAAAATGCTTAGCGTATAATCTTCCTCTATTGTTTTTCTGAAGAAAAGGCCTAGCGCACTGGAGTCTCAGCCACCCTTATGAGCCAATGTTCTCCATCCCCTCTTCCCTATTGCATCCCATCAAGGCACCTCTCCGTTCAGGATTTGTGCTGAGAGAACAGCAGCAGTAGGTGACGTATAGGGCGAAGTGGATGGTGTGGAATCTGAGTTGCCTGGGGGTCTAAAAATGGTAACTAGCCTAAATTCTCAAGGTCAAGGTGTAATTACTTAGATGACGAAAGCCAGTGCTTAGGCTGGATGTAGCATCTCCGAGGACTTTGGGGATTGAGAAAGAGTAAAAACATTTTATTCTACCTTTTTTTTCCTGTTGCTTTACACATGGTTAAATAGTCTTCTCTGAAGCATCTATGAGGTTGGGGGACCTGCACAGGAGGCAAAAAAAGACTATTCCATTGTCTTTGAACCAAGCAGAGAATCATGCAAAAGGACAAAAGAAAGTAGAGACGGTCTGGAGGCAGGTGATTCTGCCCCTCTGCTCCACTCTCATGAGATCCCACCTGTAATACCGTGTCCAGCACTGAGTCTCCAACATAAGGAGAACATGGACCTGTTGGAGCAGGTCCAGAGGAGGCCACGAAGATGCTCAGAGGGCTGGAGCCCCTCTGCTGTGGGGACAGGCTGAGAGAGCTGGGGGGGGTCAGCCTAGAGAAGAGAAGACTCCAGGGAGACCTTAAAGCAGCCTTCCAGTACCTAAAGGGGGCCTACAGGAAAGCTGGAAATGGACTTTTTACAAGGGCATGTAGGGATAGGACAAGGGGTAATGGCTTCAAACTGGAAGAGGGTAGATTTACGGAGATATTAGGAAGAATTTTTTCACTATGAGGGTGGTGAGCCCCTGGCCCAGGTTGCCCAGAGAAGCTGCGGCTGCCCCATCCCTGGAGGGGTTCAAGGCCAGGCTGGACGGGGCTTGGAGCAGCCTGGGCTGGTGGGAGGTGTCCCTGCCCAGGGCAGGGGGGTGGGACTAGATGGTCTTTAAGGTCCCTTCCAACCCAAACCATTCTATGATTCTATTAATTGTTGTACTATGTTCTAATGAGCGTACATCCTGTTTTGAACAAGTCTGGACTTTTCTGCTAAACTCAGCGTTCCAGTTCAGTTACAGAAAAGGTACTGGTTTGCGTCGTAGGACTGCTGACTCTCAGCTAAGTACAAATGGGTACAGCCAGCTCCGGGGCTGGGAGCAGAAATGAAGTTCCGCTGCCCTGTTCCTGACGGAGGCCAGGCTTGGGGCACCTCAAGGCATGCTCTGTGGCGTCACCTGAAGGATGGCATCTCGTCCACTGCAGATGCAGGAGGAGTCTGAGCACTACAAGGCACACAGAGCTGATCTGTGTGGGCTGCTGCTGCTCTCCTCCTCTCTGCTCACGGTGGGGGACCACAGGGAAGAGGGTGGAATGCAGGGTTTAACACTGCAGTAGTTGTAACTGCAGCCAGCTGTAGATTTTTGCTTTTATCTCTTTATCTGGAGCAGGAGGGCTTTCAGTGAGTTAAGGAATCTTAGATAAAGTTTGGTTTGCAGTAGATATTTTAGCAGGTTAAGACCGTGAACACAACGAAAGTTACAGGGGGGGAGGATAAAGGCTTCTTCCTGCAGGAGCTTGAACGCTGCCATTTCTCTATTACAAATTTATTTTATTTGCACTACTGCAACTAATTTCTCATCAATTAGATTCTAATGTAATATTTCAAAATGGTTTCGTATTATATAAAATAAAAAGGATTTCATACTTTTCTGTTTGCATCTTCTCCCCAGAACTTGAATATTTTGGACCTATCTCATAATTCTTTGAAGTCGGCGAATCTAGGATTGCAGCGACAGTTGAAGAACCTTCGTGAGCTCATGTTGAATAGCAATCAAATCACCGAGTTAAAAAAGGAAGACTTCGGATTTCTTAGCAACACCTCATTGAATAGTCTTGATTTGTCGTCAAATCCACTGACAGAGGTAGGAAGCATTTCAACAGAAATTCAACAGGTGTAAGTATAAAATGGAACCATCCTGGTTTATCCTGGATGATTGTATGGCATTTACATTACATTTTGGATACACTGAGGCCAAAAATAAAACCCTTCTGTTGTATAAAGCATTACTCCTGACCTCCAGTAGTGACACATATAATTATTTTTCTCCCACTAAAATCAACAAGAGTTGGTTCCATGCAGATCAGAGGTCTCAAGCAAGAGAGTGATCAAGTAGCTCTGTGAACCAGGTATTTTCTATGCAGGATTTTTTTTTTTTTACATGCTGAAGGTGAAGAGCTGACATACTTTCTAAGTGGGAAAAAAGTGGGATATTATGCAAGGATAGTTATACCATCCAAGTCTCACTTCCTAGTTAATCAAAGAGAACGTTCATTTGTACCTGTGGGTTACCCCAGCGAAATAATCATTGCAGAAAAGAATACTCGCGCTTTTGAAAAATGACATGGGTGTTTTCTCTGCCACCTACCTCACTGTTCTCCCTGACCCGCTCCTCAGTGTTACAGTAAGGTTCTTTGAAGAGTGATGGTAAGCGCTGCAGATCTAAACTGGTTGACCCTCAGCGCAGAACCTTAGAAAGGTTTAGGTTGGAAGAGACCTTAGAGATCATCCAGGATGAATACTGAATAGCCAATAAAGGTCATCAGCATGTGAATAATGGGTTTGCATTGCATTTGCCTGGGTTTTTTCCCCAGTTGATTGATCTGTAGAGAACACGTACAATGAAATTTTAAGAATATTTTAGAGTGGCATAAGCTTGTACCACTGCTAAGAGGCAATCCCACCACCCTCTTTCCTTTGGCCGCTTCACCCCTCCCTCTTTCTGGTACGAGCTTTAGTGAGGCCATGCTCTGCGTCACTGGGGAAACTCTACTGATTTTTTGGCTTGGTTAGCACATCATCGAGTTGGTTCCCTAGCTCGTTCACCATGTCACCGCATATATGGCCATACTGGCATGTAGATGAGTAGATGGGACTGCTCCTTTCTTGGGCAGTGCTACTTTATGCTAGTTTAAACTGCTCAGATTTTACAGTCCTGCTGTCTGAAAAGCAGCCACGTGCATTTGAGTCATTCTGACAAATGGCGTATTTAATTATTCATCTAATATCTGCATCAAGATGAGGGGCCAGCACTGTGATGGCGGTTTGTGATTTACATAGTGGAAGCAAGTGTGTAGTATCACATTTCATGAGTATAGCTTCTGCTGACACAGAGAAACTGGGATTCTTCTTGGCTCTCTGAAGTCCTAAATAACTTTTTTACTGTATATCTGGTTTTGCACCAGTATATTGGTATCCTTAGCAGATGCCAATAAAAGAAAGCTGAAGAAAGATATTATCTCCATTTCTAAGATACTTCTAGTGCAAGAGTTTCACTAGTTGGACACAAAATGGTCATTCACTTGCATCTCACTAAGCCACTTTCTATCTTCTGCAAGAGTGCCACTCAGAACGATGATAATTATGTTACAAATTTTAGAACTATTATCACAAGAAGTACAAACTCCAAGAACTGTTTGTCTGAACTTGGCTGTGGAAAAATCTGTGTGTAGAAGTTACACGCTGCTTGAAAACCTCGTTTGAAAACCTTCGCAAATTTTGGCTTTATAGGTCAGCTTCCTAACATAATCCCCGTGTTTAGATCAAAATTATCTTTTGTTTGTTTGTTTGTTTTTTCCCTTTCAGTTTCACACAGGATGTTTACATGCAATTGGAAACCTCTTTGGCCTCACACTGAACAATGTTGAACTTGGTGAAAATCGCACAAAGAAACTTTGTACGGAATTATCAAACACAGCGATTCAGAACCTCTCCCTGAGCCACGTGAAGCTTTCGTACATTGGCAAGTCAACTTTCCAGGGACTGCAAGGAACAAATCTTACCATTTTAAACCTTTCCCAAAATTCTCTGTCTTTGATAGAAGATGACTCATTTCAGTGGCTTTCAAGTTTACAGTACTTAAACCTGAAGCATACTAACATTCACATATCTTCACGTTTATTTTATGGATTATCCAGCCTCAAACATCTGAATCTGATAAATTCAGTTACTGGGAAAATTGAAGATTTTTCTTTTCATTGGTTACATGACCTTGAATACCTTATAATGGATAATAACAATTTTCCAGGAATTACTGCTAATACGTTCACAGGTCTGAACAACCTGAAATACCTGAGTCTCTGTAACTGCATCATGAACTTACAAAGAATAACTAATACAACATTTTCATCACTTGCTAATTCCAGTTTGCAGGTTCTCAACCTCACAAAAACAAGAATCTCTACAATAGGAAGTGGGGCGTTTTCCTCCTTGGGAGACCTGAAAATTCTTGATCTTGGTCTCAATGAAATTAGTCAAGAGCTCACAGGTCATGAATTTAAAGGTCTCAATAATATACAAGATATTTACCTTTCCTATAATAAAAACCTGTCCTTGCAAAGCCAATCATTCATTTTTGTCCCAAGCCTTAGAAAACTGATGCTGAGGAAGGTAGGTTGCAGTAATCTGGCAGTTTCTCCTTCGCCCTTTCATCCTCTACAAAATCTGACCATCTTAGACATCAGCAATAACAACATAGCAAACATAGAAGACGACTTGTTTGATGGACTTTGCAAACTTGACATGCTGGATTTGCAGCACAATAATTTAGCGCGACTGTGGAAACGGGCAAATCCAGGTGGACCTGTTCTTTTTTTAAAAGATCTTCCCAACTTGCGCATTCTTAATTTAAAATCAAATGGCCTCGATGAGATTCCAGTTCAGGCTTTCAAGGGTCTGTTTCAATTAAAAAACTTGGATTTAGGATCGAATAATTTGAATTTGCTTCCAGCCACTCTTTTTGATGACCAAGTCTCTCTCAATTCGTTGAACCTGCAGAAAAATTTGATAACCTCAGTGGAAGAAAAAGTGTTTGGCCCAGCTTTCAAGAGCCTGAGAATGCTAAGGATGGATTCCAATCCTTTTGATTGCACCTGTGAAAGCATTGCTTGGTTTGCTGATTGGCTTAATGTGACCCAAACATATATACCTGAATTGAGGTCCCAGTACATTTGCAACACCCCACCTAAATATCACGGTAGCCTGGTGTTGCATTTCGATAGCTCAACCTGCAAAGACAGCGCTCCATTTAAACTTCTGTTTCTGATCACTACCACTATTGTGATGCTAGTAATTTTTATTGTTCTTATCGTCCATTTTGAAGGGTGGAGAATAGCTTTCTACTGGAATATTACAGTAAATCGAATACTTGGCTTTAAAGAACTTGACAGACAACAGGAAGAGTTTGATTTCGATGCCTACGTTATTCATGCAAGACAGGACAAGGACTGGGTGTCTAAGAATTTACCGTCTCTGGAAAAAAATAACCACTATCAAATTAACTTTTGTTTAGAAGAACGGGACTTTGAAGCAGGCATATCTGAATTTGAAGCCACAGCTAACAGTATAAAAAAGAGCAGGAAGATTATTTTTATTGTGACTGAACACCTCTTACAAGATCCCTGGTGCAAAAAGTGAGTAGGATATAAAATTTTAAATGTCAGGGGGAAAATCTCTTACCAGACTTTTATAACAAGTTAATCTTTTTTGCTGTGTAATTTAATCAAAAATACTATTTAATAAAAAATGCCATGCAAATTCTACTTTCATGTATTTACTGAGTATATAGTAACTTCAGAATAATTCCTAAGTTAATAAAGTTAATTGCTCCACATGTACAGTTGTGGAAATTTGAATCTCGCAGTCAATATATTATTTTTTTTTTCAAAATTCAAGCTTTCACCTGTGCAGACTGCTTTCCTTTAAATTACATGTTTAAAAAAGAGCAATAATGGGTGAGACCACTAGTATCCAAAGATGATTTTTATTTGCCTTTAAACAAGTCTTTTCACATTTCTTATGTAGTGATCTTGAAAAGAAAGGAACTTTGCTAAACAAGGCTCTATCAAGACAAGAGACTCAGGTTATATTTTTAGAGGTTGATTGTTTTCTTTAGTTAGAAGGTAACTAGTTTAACATAAGTAATGACAATTCTATATCATGGCATAGACATTAAGACCCCTTAAGTTTGCAGTGTGCTATTATGAGAGCTATTAAAAGAACTGTATGTCATTTTTTCCCCTCCACATGAAAGAACACATGTATTTTCATCTTATTTTTGTTTCAGGTTTAAGGTGTATTATGCTCGTCAGCAAGCTATTGAACAAAGTCGGGACTCCATCATACTGATCTTTCTTCATGATATCCAAGATTACAAGTTGTATCATGCACTTCAAATGAGAAGAGGAATGTTCAGATCTCGCTGCATCTTGAACTGGCCAGCTCAGAAAGAACGAGTCGGTGCATTTTATCAGCAACTAGTGATGGCACTTAAATCTAATAGTAGAGCACAATGAAGTTTTAAAGTACAGATTTGAAAACTAACAACTAACACTGGAAAAAAGCTAACACTGGAAAACTAACAAGCCTTCAGGAAGACCTGAAAAAAGTTTGTCATGCTGGAAAGATATGTAAGAGTCACCATAATTTAAATTTACTTCTCTATATTCACATTTTTGCTGATATTTTAATGCACTTGCACTGAAGTGACATGTTAAAATGAATCACAATTGGTAGTGATTTCAGTCTGTGTATCAAAAATGTGGTAGAAATTCTGAAAAGCGGTGAGAATGACTGTCCTAGAAAAAATGTCCATCTGATGTAGTGCAGGAAGGACATAGACTGTACTTTAAGGGGATATGCAAAAGAGAACGCAATAATGCTGAAATAGCAAATATTTCTGTGGAGGAGGTAGAGTGGATACTACTGCTTGCTTTCATAGCACAAGGGGATATCGAGGGAAACTAAAATCAGAAAGCTTTCCATGTGAAGCACAGTAAGTAGCATGGAAAATTATTTCTGTAGTCAAAAC
The DNA here is from genome assembly GCA_013400135.1 of Rhinoptilus africanus. Taxonomy (NCBI): domain Eukaryota; kingdom Metazoa; phylum Chordata; class Aves; order Charadriiformes; family Glareolidae; genus Rhinoptilus; species Rhinoptilus africanus. The sequence continues at coordinate 293,437 of VXBO01003057.1, forward strand.
CAAGAAACATAACAGAGTTTCAAAGTGAGATTTAAAACCTTTATTTTAAGAGAAATCCACAGGAAGAAACTTGACCCTGTGGGCAGCCTGTTCAGAACACGCAGTGAAGGATTGCTAATGCCTTCTGGGTGGGGCTAGCACTGACGACTGTCAAAACCAGATTTTCAGACTGGTGAGTCAACTGATTCAAGCAATGTGGTATGAGTTTAAAAAACAAAACATTTTTTTTTTTACTCTTCCCTACTGAAATTCGGAGAGCTGGCAGAAGGACATTCTGAAAGTACAGATTTGAATTATGGGGTCATTTCATTGCATATTTATTATTGCATCAAGGCTGGGTTGGATGGGGCTTTGAGCAACCTGGTCTAGCGGGAGGTTCTACTCCCCCCAGGGCAGGGGGAAGGAATTAAGGTCCTTACGGACAGGGCGTCTTTAAGGTCCCTCCCAACCCAAAGCATTCTATTATTCTATGGCATTTATACTGAGAGATGTCACCTTAATTCTTCGAATGCTCATAAACTATATGTGGGCCTTCAACTAGAACTTGAAATCAATGTGAAACGTGCCCAAGGCACAGCTGAGGCACCTATATAAAATGAGTAAAGGCATAGATATTTCTGTAGCATAACCAGAAGACAAAATTTTGGGGAGGTGGTGCTACTGAAATTTCATTACCGAGAACTTCGTTACTGTTGAAACAACAACAAGAAAAAATAACCCCCCAAAAGCAATAGTTTTAAACCATACCAGAAATATTACTGGGACTACAGGTACAGGTAGAGTGGGAGAAAAAACTTCAAAAGTAGATTAATTTCAAATTTTTTGTTTCCTTCTGTATGACTGCATATAGTTTTGCCTTTGATATTAAAAAAAAATTGTAAAGAAATCAGATTAATTTCTTATATATTAATCATCCAGTTTGTTTTTTCCTTAACATAGTTTACAGAAATTGGCTAGTTGGCAATTGCCAGAGCATGAGAGCATGTGGGCTAGTAGCTTGATCTGGAGAGAGCTGAGAATGAGCCAAGTGTGCTCTGAAAGGATGTTTATACTGTTTGAGACTGGTTGCAATTTTATGGAGTGTTTGAGCACAATTTATTGTAAATTAAACACTAGACAGACACTTACATGTTTTTCTTAATATTTAATTGCTGCCCCAAGGACCTTATAAAACTTCGTCAATTTTTAGTAGGTGTGTGATCCTTCAATAGCTCAGGAATATTTTTAAATTGTTTTTTTTCCCCCCCGAGCGTTTCCCTCATCAATTTCAATACTACCATTACTCCAAGAATATTGTTCTACTGCTTTAGAAAACAGCTTTCAAATAGTTTAATACTTAACATTTTAAGCAGCTTTTCTCGTGAAAAATGCACAGATGAAAATTTTACATGCGCAGGTGAAAAACGTTGGGTTTTAATAGGTTTGTATGTCTCATGATGATACAAAACATAAATGAGTGAAATAATTAAGGGAATAGATTTTGCATGCACCCAAGAGCGAAGGGGACTGTCTTCACTTGCTGGGGAAGTCCTGAGTGAAAACAAAAAAGGCTTTGTTTACAGCCGAAGTGATAGATGATGATTCCCTAATTACAGTAATAGGATTATCCCCATTGTGATGCTTTCATCTCATCTTTCTGACCTTTTCAGGCCAAGTGACAAATTCTCTCTTCATGCTTAGGCCATGAAAGTTGAGGAGGCAAGGCGGCCAGGATGGGGTGCCAGGTACGCACCATGTCAATCCTTCTTTCTCTTATTTAAAGACTAACATGAGAAAGGGTTCCTATGTTGCCTAGATTTGTAATGGCACATTGTAGCAGAATTTCTCATTCTGCAGCAATATAAATTGCTTAGAAAATGTTAGCAGTTCACATGGATATTTAAAATGACATAAAGATGCAGAGAATGCACGGAGAAATGCTGAGGTGAAATGTAATACAAGAGGCCAGACTAGATGATCAAATTATCTTTTCTGGCCCTTAAACCCTGACAAATGACAGCGTGTCTAAATTCTACAAAGATTTTTCTTATTACTACAAATGCCCCCCAAATCAGTCTCAGAACCTTGAGAAAATGCGTTATGGATGCTTAGTTTTGTAAAATAGCTAAGAATACAAACTAAAAGTACTTGCTGATGAGAGAAAATCATTTTAAATGATAAAAACGTGATGATGCAGTCTGAACAGATTCAGATTAAAAGAATTTACAACAGAGGAAGACATTATAAAGGCTCACAGTGAAAATTAGACTAATGTTACGGAAAAAAAAAGCACAAAAGCAATAAGCACAGGGTCAACGCTAATCATCAATTCTCCTTGACTTAAAATTTTCATGTAAATTTTCTCTGCTTGTCTGGAAGTTACCTACTTCTGCCCTGCTCCGGTACATCCATTTGACAATATTATGGAGAGTAAATAAATGGGCTACCTGTGGCAAAGAGCTGCAAGTGCTTTCAGGATTAACAGTCCAAATCTGAGCTGGGTATTTTCTTCGCACTGGGCAGCATCAGACTACATTATGCTGATTTACTGAGGGGTTGGATACCAAATAAATGAAAAATGGTTCCAAACTTGTAGTTATGCTCAAGTCTGTAGCTCTGGGGTGGAACCTGTCTGTTTCTGTGGTTCTTGAATGACAGGGGGTAACGAACAAGTTACAGACAGTGATGTTCATCACAGGTTCTATTCCAGGTCTTCATGCAGGGTTGCTTCGGGGCTGCTGCTGAGATAAATACACTACACACCAACGTGCTCAATGATGCCAATTTCACTGTGGTTCAGTCAAGGCTTTTTGGCATTGTGGGGAATAAATGCCAATCGTGCTGCTGTTAGGTTTACGTGGGCCTATTCCATAAAGTTTGGTCAGCACACCTTTATTTCAGTCTGTAAGAAAAAAGGCCAAGAACATCCCAATGTCAAATCTCAGTCCTCTACTGCCAGCTCATTGCATTGCTTGATATGCTAGGAAGACAAGGCAGGGATAAAATCCCCCACTTTGTGCCCTTGGTTGTCATCCACTAGCAGCTGCCAGCTTCAAGCAACCAGTCGCACTGTCAACTTCATGTATGATCCTGGGCTCATATGAATAAAGGAACTGTATCTTCCAGCCTGTGCTGTTCTTTTGGATGCTGCCAAGGGCCATGCCACTTGCCATATTCCGAGTTGACACAATGTTTGCCCTGTCCATAATAGCAACCATTACAGTGTCCAAACTGCTGCTGGCAAGAACATATGGACATAGATGTGTTGAAGCGGAGCCAGAGGAGGCCTCGGAGATGCTGGGAGGGCTGGAGCCCCTCTGCTGTGGGGACAGGCTGAGAGAGCTGGGGGGGTTCAGCCTGGAGAAGAGAAGGCTCCGGGGAGACCTTAGAGCCCCTTCCAGTCCCTCAAGGGGCTCTAGGAGAGATGGGGAGGGACTCTGGATCAGGGAGGGGAGCCATGGGATGAGGGGTAACAGTTTTAAACTGGAAGTGGGGAGATTTAGATTGGATATTAGGAAGAAATTCTTTACTGTGATGGGGGTGAGCCCCTGGCCCAGGTTGCCCAGAGAAGCTGTGGCTGCCCCATCCCTGGAGGGGTTCAAGGCCAGGCTGGACGGGGCTTGGAGCAGCCTGGGCTGGTGGGAGATGTCCCTGCCCAGGGCAGGGGGGTGGAACGAGATGGTCTTTAAGGTCCTTTCCAGCATAAACCATTCCATGACTACTCTTCCCTCCACCCAGGCAGCCAACCCTATGTTGCAAAGACAGCGCTGTATTTGCCCCAGCTCCCACTGATGTGCCCCCACCTGCCTGTATTTGTAGCAAAATTGGGAAACGTCTTTGATCCCCATGCCCTCTACTGCTCTCCAAGCTGCCTGCCGTTGTTGGCTGCATCTTTACACGTGGACTGTCGCTCCTCTCAGCTCCCTTCTGCAGTTGCCTGACAATGGGGTACAGAGGTGCGCTGGACTGGGTGGATCCCACTCCTCATTCCTGTTCAACCCTTTCCGCGTGCACATGGTGCCTGGCCTGGTGGACAAGAAGCCCAATACGACTGAACAGTGTGCTGCTGCGGCAAAGAAAGCTGACAGGACGCTGGGTTGCATCTACAAGGGCATCACCAGCAGGGATAAATTAGTCATTATCCCACTCTGCTCAGCGCTGGTCAGGTCATACCTGGAATCCTGTGTTCAGTTTTGGTTCCTGCTGTACAGGAAAGATGTGGAGAGGCGGGAGAGGGTCCAGGGAAGCGCCACCAAGATGGTCCAAGGACTGGGCAGCCTGCCGTACGAGGAAAGGCTGAGAGAACTGGGTTTGTTCAGCCCTGAGAAAAGAAGGTTCAGGGGAGACCTTATCACCATGTTCCAGTATTTCAAGGTGGCTACAGAGAAGATTGAAACTTCCCTTTTTACAAGGAATCACATGGAAAAGATGCGGGTAATGGGTGCAGGTAACTCCTGGGGAAATTCTGATTGGACACAAGAGGACAATTTTTCCCTACGAGAACAATCAGCCCTTGGAATAATCTCCCCAGGGATGTGGTGGATTCTCCAATATTGGATGCTTTTAAGATGCAGCTGGACAAGGTGCCGGGCCATCTTGTCTAGACTGTGCTTTTGCCAAGAAAGGTTGGACCAGATGGTCCCTGATGTCCCTTCCCACCTGGTATTCCATGGTTCTATGACAGGAATTTTTTTTACCCTGAGGGTGGTGAGCCACTGGCCCAGGTTGCCCAGAGAGGGGATGGAGGCCCCATCCCTGGAGACATCCAAGGCCAGGCTGGATGAGGCTCTGAGCAACCTGATCTAGTTGAAGATGTCCCTGCTCACTGCAGGGGGGTTGGACTGGATGGGCTTTAGAGGCCCCTTCCAGCCCAAACCATTCTGTGGTATAAAAAGGAGTACTGGATTGCGTCTGTCCAACCCTTTCTCCGCGGAAATGGGAGCGCCGCCCAAAGGAGAGGTGTGAAGCCGAGCCCTGGCAGCTGGAATTGGCTGGAATTGGCTCTAATTGGCTTTAAGGTGTGGTTTTAATTAAAGGGAAAACGCCCCAGGCCCCGCGCCTCCGGGCGGCTGAGGCCGATGGCGGCCCCTTCGCTCCCCGCCCCGGGCGGGTTTGTTTCGCCTGGCAACCGGGCGGGC
>VXBO01003057.1:303878-315144 GCA_013400135.1 Rhinoptilus africanus
TTTTACTCTTACTCCTATATTTTTTACAAAAGCGTATAGCAAATAGTTCTTAAAAAGCTCTGGAACTAAATGTAAAGCTTTTTAGCATTTTTGATATATATGTATATCTATATATAGATATCTATAGATATCTGTATCTATCTATATATGCATGCACGCTTTATACTCCAGAGAGTTTGGAGTGGTTTTGGTAAGTTCTTTTATTCTATAAACTTAAGGGATAAATCCTAAATAGTACATTTTGAACAGTGGCATGAGTTATGTTGCAATGAGAAAATTTAGCAACTTGTTAAAGTGTTTTCATCCAGACAGAAGTCTTTAGGTGAGGCCAAAGCACATGCAGCATTCAGGTCTTCGGCCACCAAATAACTGTTTGTTGGTAAATAAAGCAGAAGCGCATACAAAAGTGTGTCACAATTTTAGTCAGTTAAAAATATGGAATTACATATGTCAAGGTTGAACAAGTTATGTCTTAAATCATCAGCGTGGCTGCAATAAGCTGTATTTGTCACTCGCCAAAATGTGTCCCAACTGCCGAGGCCGTGCAGAGGTAAAACACTGAATAATGCAGAGCTGCTGAGGTGGGGTACCCGCAAGCCACGTGTGCAGTTTTAGAGAATGCATGTTTGGAGTTCAACATATTATTTACAAAGTATGTCTGGTTTGTAACCAAGAAAGACATGTTCCAATAAAATACTTAATGCGACAGATCGCCCAAGGTCATACTGATTGCCTGTTTTAATATTTTTAGTCACAGAATTGCCTAGGTTGGAAAGGACCTTTCAGATCATCTAGTCCAACCATCAGCCTAACTCTGACAAAACCCACCACCTGACTGTGTTCCAGCTCTTTACAAAAAGCATATTGGGAACTTTTCTACACCAAAATGTAAATCCCTATGCATTGTTTATTACAGGTTATTATGCTATGTGACTGAATATAGAAGACCTAAAACATGACACAATGAACCCAAACCTTCTGTCTTGCTTTCTTACAACCTATTTCTAGTGGCTTTCATGTTCTCTCTATTGTTTTTCTCTTCTTTTGTTATTCCTGCTCTTCCTCCTGCTCGTTGTCTTCCACAACACTTTCTGAATGAGTGATTATTTTTTTTTTTAATATCCTGACTCTTCCCGCTCCTGACTAGGTGTGCTGAACTTCTCATAGTCTTCAAAATACATCCTCTCTTGGCCATGTAGATTCCTCTGGGTAGATTGGTTACTGTCTTTCTTTCCATTCTCTAAAAAGCATTCTCTTATTCTACAGTTACTAGAGGCTTTAATGCATTGTTCAATTGAATTTATAGAATCATAGAATTGTTTTGCTTGGAAGAGACCTTTAAGATCATAGAGTCCAAGCGTTAACCCAGCACTGCCCTCACTAAACCACGTCCCTCAGCACCACATCTCCACATCTTTTAAATGCTTCCAGGGATGGTGACAACCACTTCCCCAGGCAGCCTGTTCCAATGCCATTTACTTGTGGTTTCTTTATTATCTTTCTATAACGTGAAATTAAAGCGTACGTTATAGTGTACTTTTTTTTTTCTTCCTATGTTAAAAAGAAGTGCCTTTGTCTGTTGACCTTTGCACGGACACCCAGCTGGAACGCTGCTGTGCATGTTTGTTTGGTTCATAGTTGCTAATGGGATGTGAAAGCTGGTTTCCCAATGGGTGATGGGGTGGCCTCTTGGCTGCAGCCAGCGCGAAATAGAGGATTAGCGCAGTGACTGGATGGCTCTTCTCCATACTCAGAAAGTGGCAGTGGGCATGAGGGATGCAGCAGGAGATGACCTAACTGAACACTGTCCATCAGGAGCCTGTAATTCCTCTACTTGGACTGATACACCTCTGTTTTATTTACATGCTGCTCTGGCAACGTGTTGCAAGATTGATTAGTACTTGAGATAAGCACTAATAAGAGAAGTGTTCATGGTACTGGCAGCACTTCAGTTCTGTCCTTATTGTTGTTGTTTATGGCTACAGGATCAGAGGGAGAGGCTTCTGCCATGTCATCTTTTAGTGGAGTATTAGGGCACTTGATACTGAATGTCAATGGCAATCTAGCAGATTGAGTATTGAACATTGCCAGGTAGTTTAGGTGAACAAAGGTCGAAGTACAGTTTTCATCGTGTGAAGAGCAGACTAGATGTGGTGATTAACTTTCTTACCATTATAACTCAATGTCTTGACCTCACAGCAAAAGTCTGTAAGGTATTTAAAACAGAGACTATTAAACAACGTCATTGCTTGAAATGGAAGTTGTTTGCTATAAACAGACTGATCATGTTACCGGTAAAGTGATCGTTAAACTTCATGAAATCTTGACATTTCAATATAAAGGCTGTTTTTCTATGAAAGGTAAAGGAAGCCTTAAATACATTATTTTGGAGGTTTTTTTGGAGGAAAGGGGTTGAAGTTGTGGGATAGATGAAGCGTTGTTTCTTTGTTTTTCAGTCATGACTGTCTTCCAAACCGACACCATGGAAGCCACGCTATAGCAAGGGTGAAAGAGAAGTTTAAGGTCCTCAGGTCTGGTGGGCTATAGAAGCTTTTAGAGACATTTTGTGATATCTTGGCATCTCAAGCCAGGGGTGTCTGTGGTCCCAGAGGATGGAGAATACCTGTATAGCTTAGTATACCTGAGCATATACAGACTCAGGTCTTAAAGTGTCCCCACACTTGCATTGCTTCAGTCCGTACTGTAGAGCTGTTGCCATGCAACATTTCAAAGACTTTTTTTTTTATAAAAAAATTCAGCATTCAGAGAGGAAGTTCTGCACCTGTTCTGAATGATTTATTGTATGTCCAGTTTTCTTCAGAGATTAATGAGCAGAATGGAAAAAAATGTTCTGATCTCCTTGGTGGTATGCTGATGAAAGAAGTCTGTTACAAAAAGATATTAACTGTATTTCCAAATGTACATCGGGAACAAGAATAGAAAGGGAAAGCCTTGTGGATCACTTCCAAGTGTTTTGTCAGGGTGCCGCTCCCTCCCTGTCTGTTCACAGACACTTGATCCTGCAGCAGTAAATGCCTCCTACCAGATCCAAAGAAATAAAACACCTTCTCTAAGACACTCATTAGCATTCTTTATTATTGCGGTTAATTAAGATGATAGTATTTTTCTTAATGTTAGTTCAATAATTTATATTAAAAAGTCAGATTTACTTCTATAAATAGAAGAGGTACTTAACATGCATATCTTGCTCTCAGAAATGGTTTATATTTGGTTCCTACGTTTTCACAGTGAGCCAAGATTAGAAATAGATTCAAATATATATACAATACTCAGCAAGCTCATGCAATCTTAAAGGCTTTATAATTTTGAAATGGAATTGCAGAAGAATAAAATGATTATAGGCAAATAAGCCTATTTTAAAAATTGGAACAGCTTATTGTTACTCTGTCTTGTAAAGACAGGAGCAGAACTCGACACAGATCATGGTTGCAAAAGCCTTAAATCTATTTCATGATTCAATATGAAAGTGCCTAATAGCAGGTGTTCTGCTTAAGTGTATGTATTACAAATATCCACCTCAGATGCTGGATGTACACTTTTTATATTAAAAATTATGGCCTGTTTTTCCCTTACCCCAGCTCTTCAGAACTAGCCCTGAAGATGTAGGAGGATAATAAATGTGTGCTGCTCTGTGGTATCAGTGGTTTAAAAAAGAATTATGTTCACTTCTTTCTTTTTTTTTTTTTTCCCCCTTTGGTCCAGACCTTAACCCTAAGGAGAAGCAAGCCTTGGATAGAAGAGGTGACTTTAAGTTCAGCTAGTGGATGCTGTGTGCAGAAGGCTGCCACAGGGGACTAACAAGGTGTGGATGGAGATGGGGGGAGGCACCGAGGGATGTCTGTGCTCTTGGAATCAGGTTCTGAGGGAACCTGTTGCTACCCGGAAGCAGAGAGGAGTGGTGGTTCTGAGCTCGAGTGGGTCCTTCTGTCAACATACTGCTGACCAAGATGTTTTTATTGGTTTTTTGACTAGCCATTAGGCAATTGTTCCTCAAAACTGAGATATAAGATCAAAACAAAACTGCCTTGGAGGCCATTTGCCTACTTAGACCATAGTCGTTGCAGAGTTATCATGAGATCATGAGGATGTATGCTGATCGGCTGTGTCGCACTGAGGAGCGATGATAGTCCCTTGGCAAAGTCTTTCAAGATTACCTTCTCTCTGAAGATGAAGGTGCTGTACTCCAAAGCTATCTTCTTTTAGAACTAAGTGTGGCTTTTATGTGACTGAGTAGGAAAAGATTTTTAGCTACATATAAAGAAAATTTACATTGTGTCAAATGATGTTAATTTGGTCAGATCGAAAAGATAGTCACCTGAAAACTCGGCAACAGTTCAACTGTATGAATGCTCCCAGGGTAGTCTGATCATCAAAGCATCAGTAACCCATAGACAGATTCGAAGATACTAAGTGCCATTTTGGAAAAAGGAAGGACCCAATCAGATGGTATGATTAATTGCAAACAGTAGAACTCTGATGAGGGTTTGTATTTTCAAGCTTCAGATGAAGTCGGTACTTCACTGAACAATGAACAAGATATGTGAAAGCACTGAAATGCTTTTTTTGAAATGCTCATTAATAGATAAGAGAACAAAATGAAAATCGTCCCTGGGTCTGGAGCGACACTCATCCACAAAGACATGTGCTATCAGTTTTGGGGTGTATTTTTGCTAACTGTGAAGCTGTTCAGTAATAATAATAATGAAGATGATGTATTGCTGGAAGCTTAGGAGGTAAATGTTTGCTATACCACCTTTCAGGGTGGTATAGCATTGAGCCACGTCATTTCTAAGCAAACAGGCCAAACGGATATTATAGTTGTCTTAAAATAATTTTCTGCAGAAGGCCAGGTGTAAGATGTATTAAATTTCTGGTGTTTCTGCTTCATTTACTGTGCACCTGCTGGGGTTACCCTCAGCTAAGCTATTCCAGAGATGACTTTTCAAGCTATGCCACAATTGTCTTAACTTTGAGAAAGCTCAAGAATAGGGATTGTAGGCAGGAACAGGCATTGTTGTCATCTACTTTGATTTCCTCTGTATTGCTGCAATAAGTATTTACAGGCTGAGCCAAACGGAGTTTTTTTAACAGTTGTAAAAGTCACTGGATCTAAAAGGTCCAGAACGGTGAAGGAAGAATTCGGTGCTGTTGTATTAACCATGCGTGCGTATGCTCAGCCCTGAGCACTGTTGGTAAAGCAGAGTCTTGACATACACTGACTCTGGGATCTGCCAACGCTGGTCCAGTACTGACTGTCATGCTTGGCAGTTTGTGATCATTGAAGTTGTTACAAAAGGGTGAAAGTGCTCATGTCTTCTTAAAGGTCCTCTGAATCTATTTGAAAAATATAAGTAAATAAACTTATCAAGCAGTACAGGGAGAATGTAGAATGTACCATGGTTGAAGGGATCAAATTACCTTAGCTAGAATCACTGAATGGTTTGAGTTGGAAGGGACCTCTAAAGCCCATCTAGTCCAGCCCCCCTGCAGTGAGCAGGGACATCTTCAACTAGATCAGGTTGCTCAGAGCCTCATCCAGCCTGGCCTTGGATGTCTCCAGGGATGGGGCATCGACCACCTCTCTGGGCAGTCTGGGCTAGCATTGCTCATCTCCCTGTCAGTCATTGATGAAGATATTAAGAATGAAGATACAGAAGGAAGACGGTGCGTGTATTTCCTATGACCATTGTACTTTCTGTGGTATAAGCATTCAGCTCCGATGCTGCATTGCATGGCTGGGATTTTGCTCGTCATTGCTGCAGAAAGCAGCTGGGAGATGTGTGAAAGGGCCCTTTTGTGTAGTGATGATAACTCGGGCTCCTTTGTAATGAAGTTCATGTGTTCTGCTCTGCGACCAAGATAGTGACCAGCAGTGGTCTATTCACTGCCATGGAACTACTCCTAAAAGGTGGGCGCTGTGTTGACCATAAGCCTGTACTGAGGAATATTTAAGGAGGCTGGATCTGTGGAGTAACAACTTCGTTCATTATATCACTTCAAAGAAGAGAGAGAAATAGGCTCCCATGCTAATTGTTACAAACCAGTATAAGAAAGGTGGGATTTCAGAATCAGTTTCTTCCCACAGTTGCATACATTTATGCTAAAGAGAGCTCATATTTTGATATTTTTTTATAGTCTCATATCAAAGTTTTCTATAAATGTGTCATACAAATAATAGTTATCTCCTGGTTTTCCAATCAAAGTGTGGGATGGAACAACCAACAGAAAGTGAGAATATGAATGGAATGAATAATGTCAGCTTATAAGATAAAGCATGTCATGCTGTAAGAGTATGGTGTATTCAGTATATTTACATTTGTTACAAATCATGCTTCCAGAATAGAAAAGAATATGTGAAGAAGATTGGAGTTCCGAGAAAATGATTTCTCTTAGACAGCAAGGCAGCAGCTTTATTAGAAATTAGGATATTATACATTATTGGCAATGAAGGAATGCGTAATAAATATTTTTATCGGAAGCTGTGGCTACAAAATGGACTTTTAGTCCTCTCTTAGATCTCATGTGCATGTAGTAACATTAGTATTTTTCTCTGTTCGTTGACTTTTCTAAACTCATCTGGTTGAATGCCTTTTGGCATCTCCTTTTATAACATTCTCCAGTTCCAAATTAGAGTGGTGGAAGTAAAAGTAGTAGTAATAATAGTAATATACTCCTCAATTAATTACCCATAAAATTATCCTTGCTTGGGTGGAAAGGGAGGAAGAAAGGGCTTGATTTAGAGTCATGCAGATGGTTTTGTGATTTTTTTTTTTTCCTATTAATATTTTTTGTATAATTTAGTGGTAGGGCGTGAGGGGTGACCCGTGACTATGCCTTACAGTTGCAATGACAAACAAACCTTCCAAAAAGCAAAATGGTTGCACGAAACCTAACTCTTGGTCTCAGTCTTTACACCGATGAATGTAGGAAAAGCTGGGAGAGGAGCTTAAGCGTGGATTAATAATGAAAATAACATATTTAGGGAAATAATAATAAAAACCTACCTTACATAATGCTGACCTCAAAACTGGCCTTTGTGACTCGAGAATGAGATCTTGGCAGTGTCTTTGACAGTTCAGTTCTGTGGGTGATTGTCTCTGTGGTCGGTGGTATCCAGAAAAAGCAATAAAATCTTGTTCCTCAGCAGGCCCAAAGTGGAAAGCCCCGTTTCACTGCAGTGTACCGCATCTTGCCTGCTGCCTGCAGTTCTGGTTTCACGTCTCCAAAAAGGCAGCTGGGATGTGTTGGGGGGGAATAACTGCCTGCCTTCAGAAGAGAGGTTACGAAGTCAAACTCTCCAGTTTTGAGAGGAGGAGGAGGCTCTCAAATTGCTTGATGAGGCGCTGCCATTGCTACAGGTGCGATGCCTACAGAAGTGTGGATTTATTGTGAAGGACAACCAGGATGACAACCTGGTGCTCGTGCGATGCTGCAATACTAGAATCAGAGGGCGGGCATGGAAAACTAGTAGATTAAGCAGAACAATCTAGGGGAAAAATACACTTTTTTTTCAGGGGACACGGTTTGTTTGGTGGGCTGGTGTGGGTTGGTTGGGTTTTGTTTGTTGGGTTTTATTTACAGAATGGGCACTAACTTCTGGAATTTGTTGCAATGAGATGTTGTAGAGGCAAACAGTACGGGCAGGTTCAGAAAGGCTTTCAAGAGAATGGCGCGCAAGAAGTCCTAAAGGGATGTGAAAGGACTGGACAGGGATATACTTTCTTAACATCTGTTAACCCATGGGAGTGGATATTGCTGGAGAAGCTATAGGTGATGGCCAGATTTATGTACACACACCACTTGAAGGATGCCACGCTGCAGGGCTTCTGGAGCCGCTTCTGGAGCGGAAAGATGAGGGCTTTGCAAGCCTGTTGTTTATTTCCGTTTCAACTTCTCTTCCTGATTTTGGATGACACCTTTCTATCTAGCATTTCTGATTTTCAACCTCTTTAATTACATTTCGTATTCCCTGTGAAAATAATCTGCTACTGATGACATCTTACATCCTGTCCCCCTTCAGAACTCTGACCTCACATACCACCTTCCAGCTCTTTGTCTTTAAAACCCCCTGCAAGGTAATGGCTTGTGCATCTCATGTTAGGTCTCTTCACGTCCTCATCCTCCTTTTTTTTTTTTTTTTTTTTTTTTTTCATTAATCTTAACGCATTTTTCCTTCCATGTTCATAATTTCTCTTGCTTTTATCTTCTCCTATCCTGGAACTGCTCTTTTGAATATCTGTTATGCCTTCATATCAAACACTTTATGTGTGATGGGGCACATTCTTCCTGACTTGTAAAGAGAAAGGAAACCTGAAGTTATAATTTTTTTTTTTTAATTCATTTAAGCTTTTTATCCATACAGGCTCACTTTTTCTTCTTGTTAGTCTAGTTTTCCTTTTATCTGATACCTCCTTCTTCTTTTCTTCTTAATGTAGAATCATAGAATCATAGAATGGGTGAGGTTGGGAGGGACCTTTAAGATCATCAAGTCCAACCATTAACCTCCCTTGACAAAAACCCCTTCTAAACCCTGTCCCTCAGTCCCCCATCTCCCCTTTTCTTAAACCCCCCCAGGGATGGGGAATCCCCCCCCTCCCTGGGCAGCCTGTTCCAATGCTTAATAACCCTTTCAGTGTAAAAATGTTTCCTGATATCCAATCTAAACCTGCCCTGACATAACTTGAACCCGTTTCCTCTTGTCCTGTCCCTTGTCCCCAGGGAGAAGAGCTCAGCCCCCATCTCTCTCCACCCTCCTTTCAGGGAGTTGTAGAGGGTGATGAGGTCTCCCCTCATCCCCCTCTTCTCCAAAGGGCTCTCTTAGCTCTGTACAGCTTTCTGAGGTTGATGGTATAAATTATGTTTGACCTTTAAATGCAACCGTGAAACTTCTGTGCTTAGCTGGCCTATTGTAGTCATCCCTTTTTGATCTAAGCAACTTGACAAATTTTGTGTGTTTCTTCAGGAAGGGGGGGGGGGGCAGAAAATCAAATGTTTCTTATCATGAATACATACAAGAAATATGGACGGAATTTAAGACTGTTTTACTGCCCGTGAGTCTCTACTCCCCCCATGCCCCTTTACAATTAACAAATATCTTAAAAATTCAACTGAAGACACATGCTGCTTCATTTGCTTAGACCTCTCTTCCTGTTTTGTTTTCTTATTTTGCTCTATTTCAGTCAAAATCCTTTTTTCACATCATCCAAACTCAAGAACAGCCTTATATTTTCCTTTGTTTTGACACAGTTTTGTTTTGAGACTATCATTTTCTCTCTTGTAAGGAAATGTAGTGACTTAGAGCAGTGTGAATTAAACAGCATGCCCAACAGTTTGACTGGAGTTAATTCAGCTGACACAGGATTATTTTTGTGTATTGATTCTCTGCTGTGAATGGTGTTTTTAAAGGAAACAAATTACATGCAGTAGAACCAGTTTAAACACATTTTTTTGTTACGTGTCTATTTATTAATAAACTGTTATTGGAAATGGCTGTCGCACAAGCCTTGAGGATTTAGGGAAAAGATCACAGGGTTTCTTCTTTTTGCTTTCAATTGTCTGTGCTGTGGATGTTGTTCTTTTCACTTTTTCAGCTAGAAAAGGCTGTCCCACTGCCACATGCGTGCTAACGTTTCTCTTCTCATACCTTTTGTTGAGCTGAAGAGACAGAAAGTGCTGCCTTCAACGCTTTGTGCTTCTGGAGGTGATGCAAAACTGCAGTTCTGCCACTGTGGAAATGCGTTTTTTTAATGTTTTGGAGTGTGAGTTTTAAGGCACCTTTAAAGGGGGGGTGAAACTCTGGTGACCACAGCCATCAGCTGGGGCACAGACAACTACTGTGGATGCCATTTTTCCTCTTGGTTGGGATTTTGGAGGATAATTAGTCGTCTAACCTCCATAATTGTTACCCTCGACACAAGCATTAAAAAAATAAGTGCTTGATAACTTTGTATCTGCATTTTTCTTGCCATCCTCTGCTGCTTGCATACGTGAACAAGAGAAGCCTGCGAATGAGCATCGTCCCTGGGCTGATGGTGTAAATCTCTGCTGCTGTGTGGACTTGATGTAGAGGTGTGTGGTCTTGGCCCAGTGCGTTGCCTCCCTTACAGTCTTTTTTAGCAGGTCAGAAAGTAGAAAAAAAAATAAATAGCAAAGTCCTCTTAAAGACTATTTCTGTACATGTGTGGGTAGGTCTTTAGGGCAGAAGTAACAAAAGCTAGATGGTAGCAAAGTCCCGTTACAGCCTGCGTTCAGCTCCCTTAGCTCAAAAGAGGGTTTCAGGATGTGTGGTTTGAAATAAAGTGTAGAAAATCTTCAGGTTTCAGAGAAATAATTTGCTTCATGTTCTGAATATTCTTGTGAGGGCAGTTGTGGTTCTCGGCGATTTCTCTTTGTAAAAGCCGCATTCCACAAACATGTGTGTGCAGTGGTTTAGAGTTAAAATTGCATTTTCTTAACCTGGACATAACTTGCTATTCTAGATCTTCAGCTCCTTGTTGGATACGTGTGTAGCTTGACAAAGAACTATGCTTTATTTTTTTGTGTGTTTGAGATTTTGGACAAATCTGCTCTTATAGAAGAATGATGGCTAAGGACAAGGGGAGCTGTTACAACACATGTAAAAGCCAATTCTTTCGTAATGCTTTACTGTATCAGAAGAACATGGAACTTTTTTTTTTAAGGCTGTTTAGTGAGGAATCTTTAAATATCGGGGAAAAATACATAATAATTTTCCATTCTCAGTGTGTAGTATTTTGTTCGGTTATGAAACCTTAAATATATGAATGCTGCAGTTTGTTTTCCTGTAACGAGAGGTTTCATACACCATAATTTTTCAGTCTTAATTTTCAGCCTTTTTAATGTTGCCTTTCTTCTTTCCCGCTAAGAATACTGATTTTCTTCTCGCTTATGAGTAGAGGTGCTTCCTCTGAGAGGGGCTTTCAGGAAAGCGTGCAGATGCCAGGATTTCTGTTCTGGGGCTGGAGATGAACGTTGTAGCATAAATCTGCAGCTGATAGTTTACACTCTGCCCTGTCACCCGCGCTCCTGGAGATGGATGATTTGCGCCAGGATAGTTTGGAAGGGAACTCAATTAATGAACAAGGATAAATCTTTACCCAGTTGTCCAGCACCGTGTAATGTTTTTATCACCTGTGAAAGCGAGGGAGACCCTCTCTGGGCAGAAAGACCCTAAATGAGGCTTTTTTTGGCTGCTTGTTTGGAGGTGGGGGGGATGTGCGCCTGAGAG
>VXBO01003057.1:324000-343760 GCA_013400135.1 Rhinoptilus africanus
GCTGCCGGTTCCGGCACAAGCTAGCTGCTTTTCCCGGCTACGAAAGCCCCTAAAAGAGCCCTTTGCTGGCCTTATCCACCGCGATCCCCTTGACCCCCTCAAGGGGGGTCAGCAGAACTGCTACCTTGGACTTCTGGAGGGAGGACTTTGGGCTTTTCAGGAGCCTGGTTGACAAAGTCCCCTGGGAGGCAGTCCTCCAGGGCAAAGGAGCCCAGGAAGCCTGGATGATTTTCAAGAAGGAAGTCTGAAAGGCGCAGGAGAAGGCTGTCCCCATGTGGCAGAAGACAAGCTGGCGGGGAAAAAGCTGGTGAGGGGTCTGGAGGACAAACCTTACGAGGAACGACTNCATGTGGGAATAAATATACTTGAAAACTGCCATTAATAAGAGAAAGGTCAGATTTATTTAAAGAGGAAACTTTGCGTCCTTGGCTTGCAAAATAAAAAGTGAAAAAGGCTATTGCTTAGACCTTCATGTGACACAAAGTGCTGTTCTGGAAAAGGTTCTCTCAAGAAAATGTGTTCAGGTGAGTCTGAACGTTGCTGCTTGCACTTCAGAGGCGATTGGCAAATTCTTTTGAGATCCCTTGTGAATTCTAGTGGAAAAAACAGTTCAGTAAGCAGTGATTGTTATTTACCTGTACTATGGTCAGAAATTATTTTATAGAGTAATATTTTGGTGTACATTTCAATAGAGTTGCTCTGCCCCTGTGCGTTAACGCATGTTGGAGTTTGTGCATTTTCTGAACATTAATTCTACCCTTAACTATCCATGCAAACGTGTTGAATTAGGATTTCTGCTCACATGGATGGTTCCTGGAATTGGATAAGTGAAGTCGTAGCAGATGTGATGTGTCTTCTGCATCCATTTTTAAACATTTCTTATGGAGTTTTGATAAGAAAGGAAGTGTGTTTACTTTATCTGCTTTTAGAACAATCTAACAAGTTTGACCGTTTGCTCTTAAAAGTTATAAGCTAGAATCTCACCTTGCGTAAATCAGCGCAACTTTAATGACTTAAATACTAGGCAAAGTTAGTGTATTATACAAGGCTCCGGCCCCTCCATAAATAGTTTTTTCAGAGCAAAGGTAAGGTGTGCTTTTGCATTGCCTACTGTTTGTAGGTATTTGTATTCTTGATATTTGCATATGGAGTGGATTTACATCTAAGATACCGCTCGCTCTCTCCTTTTTATTCAGGGTTCTAGGAAAGCAGCTCCTATTGCTGAAGGATGAAGGCTTTCAGCATTTTCAGAGCAGAAGTAATACCTCTGTGGATACTAGGTGTTTACCTGGCCTCCGTGAATGTGCTGGTGATATAAAAGAGTAAGTTAATTTTTTTAAAGTTTTCTTTTTGGTCTTCCCTCTTCAGAAATAAGTACAAATATTACTTTTGTATTACTGAAACATTTCAGTATAAGTAAATATGCACTTTCTTCTTTCTTTGAATATTTAATTCTCATCTTATTGATATTTTTTCAGGCTCTGCATTTCAGGCTCTAAACTGATCCCAACAGCATCTCCAATACATAAATCTCTGGATTCAAGTTCCGCTAGGATTTCTGCCTCCGACTCATCCCTGTATTCATTCCTGGAAGAAGAAATCTATGATGTGGATGGAAAAATAGAAGAATATCTTGCCTTTGACAACAAGGAACTGTAAATAACAGATATGTGTATTTTTGAAGAATGAAATGAAAAAGTATCAGTCAACCCAGTCAGGGTTCATACACTTCATTTCTTTTCTGTAAAACACACTTCCTTCTGTCCCTGTGTTTGGTAGCGCAGTGGTCAGAGCACACACTGGGCATGTGGAAGATTAGGTATGTTGTCTGTCTAGGGGTTCAAAACTCACAGCTGCCATGTCAGGGGAATGTGTCTTAACCACTAGTTGTTTTGAGCTGTTCTGTGCATGGAGATTCAATAAAATGAGTATTTGATTTTGAGGCGGGGAGCAGAATGAAGGAATCCCTTCTCCCCAAGTGAGTGCCTTGACCACCAGGTTGCTGAGGGTCATTACACTGTTCATGCCCTCATTGTCTGCCCTAATAAATCTGAAATTCTTTCTTTCTGTAACAGCTTTGTGAGAGGAGGTGCAGGATACAACCTGCATTTGGAGCACTTTTGTGAGTGACAGGAGTCATGCAACTGTCTTCTTGACAGTGCAGCCTAGGTTTCCCATGACCCAGTTAAACGTTCCAGCAGCTCGGCTACTGGGTGAATGAAAGACCGTGAGGGCTTCTGTGGCTGTCTTTTTTGGAAATGGTTTGAGTTTAAGAATCCTTTTAAGATTCTTCTCTCTTCGTTTTGCTAAGTAGGCAAACTTAATTTGGGAGACAGACTTGGCCAAAGGTGCGTTTCCCTCCTTTGTGCCTCCTTGGTATGTTGTTTATTGTTTCCCACAATTCTGAAATATCTTGTTCTCCGTAACTAAAACATCAAGTGTTACAAAGCCTAAGAAGAAAACAGCTTGGTCACTTTGTGACTTGGACCATTCAGCCAAGTCTCAGTTATAGTTAAGTTTGCAGTCTGGTTTGAGCAAGAAGTGAAGAAGTGACTGAGAAGAAAAAGGGAGATAGCAGAAACTAGTATAAATTTGGGATCATACTTGTAATCTCAAAAAAAAAAAAATTTGCATTTCCTTAGAAAGAAATATGATGGCATTAAAAAAAAGAAAAAAGAATCATAGAATAGTTTGGGTTGGAAGGGACCTATAAAGGCCATCTCGTCCAACCCCCCTGCCTAGATGCTAGATGCTCAAAGCCCCCTCCAGCCTGACCTGGAATGTTTCCAGGAATGGAGTATCTGCCACCTCTGTGGGCAATCTTGGCCAGGGTTTCACCACCCTCAGCACAAAAAAAAAAAAAACCACCCCAAAACCAACCAACCAAGTTTAAGACTTTCTTCCTCTATTTAATTGTAAGATTTGCTTCCTTTATTAGTGATGATGAGAGTTGGGAACAAAAGAAAATGCATCTTGCTGAGAAGAGGAGTAAACGTGGCATTCCCCCTGTTTCTCCCAACGCCTGTATCAAAGACGCTGTGGCTTCGGAAGTATTTGATTGTCTCTGGAGCAATATAGTCGGAATATTGGAGGAGCTGATTAAAAAAAATTGGGAAACAAGTATCACAGGTATTTAGTATTTTTAGATACAGCATTTTGGTATTTTTAGATATGATATCTATCAAATCTAACTCAGGAAAGTGATTATTATTTTTTTCCCCTTAAAGCTTGGGAAATCCGTTCATTTTAAGATAGATGTATTGGGAATACAGCATTATAAGAGGTGTAATGCCTTGCCACATGAGCGCATACACGCACACACACGCAGAGCACCTGAAATATGAGCATTCCTACTAATTTTCAGGTAGTTTTGTATATGAGGTATAAAAAAGGGGGGTAATACTGATTGAAGGAACTTCATTGCAGGAGAGCTTATTTAAAAAAAAATAATAAAAAATTCTGAATCACTGGCTTGGGATGCAAATTGATTCTGTTAACAGGGGATCACGGATGCCGAGATCTGAATCTGGAATTTAGCAATCAAAGTGTCCAGTCCTCATAGTTTGAGCTTTGTTAATTAAAAGAACCCTTAGGTAGTCAGATTGTTGAAGCGAGATAAGGCAGCCTTGCTGACAGTGCAGGAGTCTGTGAGTTTAATATAGGGTGAAGAAATGACGGTGCATGTAATTTTATTTTATTTTATGTTTTTATAGTCTAACAGACTCTAGTGAGGAAAAGCAAAAGCTAGGAAAATGAACTAGAAGTGAAATTTTATTTATGTTGTCTTGGGAGGCTCAGGGAAATCTCACTTCTTCTTTCAATGTATTTTAAAAGGCCAGTAGCAGAAAAATACCTGGGGGTGGGTTTTGGAAATTCCCTCAAATTTCAGGTATGCTTAATATAAGTCTACAACAAAGTAAGAAATGGCCACATTTTACAGAATACTGGCAACATCAGAACTTAACACTTCAGGTGTTACTGAAATATAAAGGGCTTTTCGCACCACAGGGGGATTGTTTAGCTCAATATTATACTTTCGGGAGGATAGCTTAGCAGTTTTATGATAGGTGCGCTCATTTATCTTTGTGAAGGTCATAAACATATGACAAATAGCTAACCAATGTATTTCAACTAGAAATACAAAAGAATTTGGGTTCAATAGAATTAAGATGGTGGTATATACATGAAATGAACGTGTAGCTGCTGTCAGACAAGGATAGGATCAAGAGACTTTTTTTTTAAATGCGTATCTTTTTCTGCTTGAAAAAAAAAAAAAAAGATATTTGGGAAATTTTAGATAACATTCCAAGGGTCTAAATAGTATTTTCTTAAAAAAATACCCCTCTCTAACTCTATTTGCATAGACCGACTTGTTTGTCAATGTCAGAGCAAGCATAAACAAATGGGAATGCTTTCAGAAAAACATCATTTATGGTAAATTTTTAAATATCATGGAAACTTGAAACTATATGGAAGTCTTTATTTCCTGTGAAGTGTAATATTGTTCGAAGCCCGACATGATGGCTGGTAAACATACAAAATATCTCTTATTCTCTCTACATTTTTTTTTTTGCTGTTGTGCAGAGGGTGACAAACAAGTGCAAAAACTGAAAGCTGTTACAACAAAACTGCCCCATTTGCCAGTTGTTCGAGTTATAGCAGATGCTATGAGCGTTCCTCTTTCCAGAAGTTCTGAAGCACGAAGTGTATCTTTTGTTTCCTCACAGGTAAAAATAGCTTTCTGTGAAACGGAGTTCTCTTTTCTCCTAATGCTGGAGAGTCCTGCTTGAAGGTCGAAAAGGCTTGGTTTTTTCTTTGTTTTTCTTTTTTTGTTTATTTTTATTGCTTCTTTTATTTGTTATGTGTTTCTTTTTTCTTTCTTATTTTTCCTTCTTTTTTTTTTTTCCAAACTCATTACGTATTCTTAAAATATGTCATCTCATTTTAAAGGAAGGTTCATTCAATTTCTTGTTTAATATCACTTTTTCTTTGGTGGTTCTTAAAGGCATTGTTTACCACTAAGATATTGCTGAAGCTGGTTTAAAAAAAAACACTTGTTGGACTGTATTCATAGAATCATAGAATCCTAGGGTTGGAAGGGACCTTAGTAGATCATCTAGTCCAACCCCCTGCCAGAGCAGGGCCACCTTAGAGCAGGGGGCACAGGAACGCGTCCAGGCGGGTTTGGGATGTCTCCAGAGATGGAGACTCCACCACCTCCCTGGGCAGCCTGTGCCAGGGCTCTGCCACCCTCAAGGTAAAGAAGTTCCTCCTCATGTTTAGGTGGATTCCATCCTTAGAAAAAAGTTCTGCTTTTATTGTGGCCCAGTCATTTCCTCTTGGTAGTATTAAGAAAACTGGGCTCTTCCTCGGACCGCAGGGATGTGAAGTTGCAACTTAAAGTGCTTTACTCACAGCCCTGAAAGTTTCAGACTCTCTCATTCCTTTTCATTTCCTCTGCCTCTCGTAAAAGGGGACTCCGCCATGTCCCATTCAGCCTTACCTGTCCTTGTGGAAGCTCATGTTTGTATTGATAAAATGCCCTTTTTTGTCCTGTCTGCCTCCTCCCTCTGTCCCCTGCCTCCTGTTTTGCACATCTTTTAGTTGCCAGCCACTGCTTCTATTTGGGTTTTTTCCCCTGTGTCTCCCTGTTCAGTTCCAGCAGCTTCATTCTCGTCCCTCTGCTCTTTTTCCCTGCTTGTTAGGTAGCGAGATAAATGTGGAACCCTTCATACAGCAGTCTTGGTGCTCCCTGTTGCTGCGCTTGGTTCTGCGGTGATCCCAGCAGCCAGAAGTAAAATGAGAAATTCCCAAGCTCTGTGTCCCCAGCCCCCAAGCTGGAATGTGCTGAGGGAAAATCAAAGTTCAGAGAATCCAACTCCAGCTTCAACTGACACTTATATTACAAACTGGGTTGCAATTCAGTAACTAAATTATCTCAGTTCTGTTTATAAGAATCTGTTTAAAATAAGCAAAACAACAGCTTTTCCCCATCTACCACTGAGAATTCTACTGAGCCACCTTAACGTAAACTTTCCTAAAGAAACAAGTAAAATATCTCCGAACTATGTGCTTTTTTGAGGTCTTCCTTCAAAAAAAGTCAAGGTTAATGCATATCCGTTGCTTTGACTAGGCTCACCGTTTCTCCAGCACCTTCTGTAGTGATCTGAATGGGGTGATGACAATTCAAGCTAAACCGCTCCAACAGAGGCATGTTGCCACCGTGGAAAAAATACAGTAGGTGTTGGTATTGCTATTTTCAAAACGCGGCATAATTCCTAT
Source organism: Rhinoptilus africanus (assembly GCA_013400135.1). Taxonomy (NCBI): domain Eukaryota; kingdom Metazoa; phylum Chordata; class Aves; order Charadriiformes; family Glareolidae; genus Rhinoptilus; species Rhinoptilus africanus. The sequence goes on from VXBO01003057.1 coordinate 330,283, forward strand.
CATGTAAAAGATGTTGTGCAACGATTAAAAGGCATTAAGAAGGCAATCATCTCCTTTGGGTGTACCACTGATGCAATAATGATTTGTAGAAGTTGCAATGATACTGTGTTAAGAAATCCCGTTTTTTTTTCCTTCATCAACATTCCCTGTCTCATTCTCCTCCCTTTTTCCCTAGGAATGAGCAAGAAGACAAACAGCAGAGCATTGGCTCCAGCGCTCCAAATGCAGTGCGCGCTAGGTTGGGGAGAACTGCTGGTAACAGCGTTCTCTCATCGTCTCGGGTACTGCTGGCATCTTCTAGGAAGCTACCAAGCCATCGTAGGTTACCTTCTCTCACTTCTGACCAACTCTCCTCAAAAGCTCCTAATATGTACAATGATGAAATCCTTAGGGGGACTAAATTGTGAGTTTTCTCATTTTTTTCTTTGCTTTCCTCAGAACTTTACTGAAATTTCACCAGTGAAGGATTTTGCAAAATATTTGAGAACTAATCCAAGATTCATTACCAATTCTAGGATTCAGAGAGAAAAACAAAGCAAGCAGAACCACGTTTTTTGAGGAGAGACATTTGTTTAATTTTTTTTTTGCTATGTTAGGTGCTGTTACTTTTTGTAGCTGAGCTCTATAATGAAATGTACTGCTTAATAATTTCATGTTACTTCAGTGAAAAAGCCTTTAATATGAATGTTCTTAAAAGAGAAACCCTTAAACTTCTGCAGGGGTGCCAGCTCAGGTCGTTTATCTTCTGCTCGTTCACCTACAACCCGGAACAAGTTACCCCCAATAAACTCAGAGGCTGTGGAACAATATCCTTCAGTACCTCGATCACAACAGAGCTCTGTAAGTTGTGTCCATTTTTGTACTGGAGAAGAACTTCAAGCTGTTTGGAAATAAATTGCTCTGTGTCACTAGTGGAAATGAGCAATTTTACAGTTTGTTTTGGTTCTTATTTAGTATATGGTCTTTACGTGCTAACGTGCGTTACATCAGGGTACCATTAGAATACAGGAGAAGCCAATTTAAAACTCCAGGTCACATAGAGATCATGGTGGTAAGACTTTCCTCTCAAAACAGAAAAAAACCTGGGGTTTTGGGTTTTTTTTTTTTTTTTAAAAAAAGAGAGAAAAAACCCCCAACCAGCCAGGTAGTAACCTAGCACTTACTGCATCTGGATTTAAATAGCTCTTTACAGTGTTTTATTCACTAACCTTAGGTCATAAGACGTAGAAAATTATGCTGACTGAAGTAGGAAAGGATACTGACTGAAAAAAAAAAAAGTAAATGTTATTAATACTGGCCTGGTTTTGAAGGTTAGGGAAGTAATAAATCGCCAAAATTAAAGTAAATCAGTATTTTGATATTATTTTGCTTCTGAATAAGATTTTTAATTGAGACTTGTGTAAAGTCTATTATGGGTGTTATTATTTTTTTGTTTTAATTAATATAAGCCTTTGGGAATTGTAGACTAATACTAGGGAATGGTCTCAAATCTCTGAAAAACATGAGTACGCTGAAGTTACCTTAAATTGTTGATTTTGGTTAGTGAAAACATATTTTTCTTTTGTCTTGTGGGTTTTTTTGCGTCGCAATGGAAAAATTATTTTAACCAGTTCAGTTTCTGCGTTCTCTCAATGCTCTTCTTAATTCTCTCAGCACCGAGGGCGAATTGCTGACAGCAGAGTGTCAAGTGCTGTGCCTGGCAGTACAGAGCAACGCCCACTCAGAGAAAGAACTGTTGTTATTGATCAGTTTTCAAGACCCAACACAACTCACACCTTCAGGGTATGTTACAACGTAAGTAGAGACATGGGAAAGTGAAGAAGCTTTCATTCATGCCCACTGTTGGTCTACAGAAGGTCTCATTTACAGGATTTCTCCTGATTTCTGGTGTACAGGGATTCCTGCTACTCATGGAGAGGAGGTTAAAAGACTTTGGGAGGGTGTAGGACCTTCAAAAGCGGGCTAGTGTATGAGGAAGTGATTTTTTTTTTTCCAAGTCTAATGCATCAAACAGTTCCTGAGAGGATGTCTCCGCACTAGAATTGTGCAGCTTTGGGGCTTTGCAGCTTGGTAGGACTCACTCTGCTGGGCTAGATCATAAAATCTGTAATTAAAACATTTCAGTAGATAAACATGCCATCTAGCTAATAGTATGTCTTTCCTTTTTAAAGATAGACACACCTCAGAAGAGATCACTGACTCCCATGGATTTCCCTAACCACAGAAGGACGGCTCAAGGATTTCTAATAGGTGGGCAAAGTAAGAATCACTTGGAAGACAAAAGGCCAGCAAAACCTATTAACCCCATAGTACAGTCGAGAAGGAAAGTGCTCAGGGAGAGCCACCTCGGCATAAAAGAAGAACAGGTGTGCTTGGCAGGATCTTCTGAGTTTGGTTTTGAAGGTTCTTCTCACTTGGTCTGAGATACCCCTAACTGTTAGGAACCCTGCAAAGCTTCTTTTCGTTGTGACCTGGAAGGAAAAGGATTCCCCCTCATCTTAATTTTTTTTTTTTTTTAAGATTTCAGCATATTTACAATTATGGCAAGAGTATGTGGTGTACAGGCTAGATGTTTTGCTGCTGCTAGAGTAGCAACACAAACACATGTTTGTGAACTGTTTCATGGCAGAAATTTTATTTTAGCCCCCATATAAATTCACCCTATTAATAAGCTTTTTACGTGGCGTAAAATAAAATTGAAAATGTGCATTCTTAACATAAGTATAAAGCTCTCTTCAATAAATAAAATAATCGATATTGATTTGCAGCCGTGTCTTCCATTTATAACACCAAAAAAGAGAGTAGCCCTACGTGACCTATTTAGTTCCATTGTTACAATAAAGCTGACTAGCTAACTCCTGGGGCAATTGAGCACTTGTACGTAACCTTTATTTGTTCCTTGAGTTTAAATAATTATGTGATTAGCACAATTATATGAAAGGTGATGTAAGAATAAGGGCAGGTTAGCAAACATTGATGTGAGCAGACTGATAGAGGTAACTCGTACGTAATCTTGGAATGTCTTTCAGATTCCACTGCAACTAACAAACAATCTTTTATCTTTTCTAGGCTCACAGCATTACTACAGATCCTTTCAGAGAAATCCTCTGACCTCAAGGAAGAGATTTCAGATTGCTTCTTAACCCAGTTGAGGAAGAAGCAGAAACCCCCTGCACCGAATGGAAGACCGAAGCGCCAGATTTGCCAGCTAGGAACTTGTATAAAAAAGAACATGTGCAGTATACTGGTTTCTGCTGAGCCTTGCAATCCTCAGGATGCCTGCATTGCCTTCTTTTCAAGTTGTCTGACCAGGGGTTAGATTAAAAATCAGAGCAAAATGAAATAAACGGCCGATGTGTCTGCTCTGTTTGCAGAGTCAAGATGCTGCTGCTGCACTTTCGTCTCAGGCATTCCTTTTTTTTCTGTCTTTCCTTAGAGTATTGTTCTTCTACCTGTAGAAACAAATAAGTTGTTTAGGCCATGAAGTCCTGTTCTCACTTTTTCATGTTTCCTCAGTGTTAAAGACGTTCTAGTCTATCCAAGCATCAGTCATATATAAAATTTCTTCTTTTAAACAGGAGTTTGTGGCATCTCCTCTTTAGCTGCTGTTTTAAAATTTGACTGTTTTTCAGTCAGTCTGCTTCTTGCAGTTGCTGTCTTGTAAATATTGTTTGTCCTTGCTTTTTCTTCTTCCTTTAATTCTTTTCAGATGGAATTCATTCCTTGCTTCTACTTATGCTGTTCTAATCGTCGGTAGCTATGGGAACTGCTGGGATAAACATTGTTTACAGGAAGCAATGTTTTCCCTGCCAGGCCAAACTTGTTTATAGATGCTGAGCAATTGCTGACAAGTCAGTAAGACTGTTCCCAGTTCTTAAGATTTCTTATAAAATATTGCCTGTTAGTGTACAAATTAATCATAATTTGAAATATCCAAGCCTTCAAAGTTTTAACCTGAAAATATTTCATACCTCTTTGTGTAGACCTGAATGGGAAGATCAAGAGGAGACTGAGATTGCGTTCTGCCCAGAGGTCACAGCCCTGGTCGGGTCCCTGGCTGTTAGTACTGCATGTGTTTGCCGTCAGGGATTCCTCCTTCCATCAGAGCGCCAGCAGTTTAAGTAGATGTGCTTGAAGAACTGTTGAAGGGGAAAGGGAGGAAGAGAAAAAAATAATTACTTGCCCAAACTGTGCAGTTAAGAATAGAATCAGTTTCTCCTACTTGGGCACTAATACCAGTTCTCCTCACTTCTTTTTGTAAAAGCTTGAGGATTGGTAATCCAAGGCAAAGCATTTGTAATTGTATATTTTATATCCGTACTGTTAATCAGATTTCTGGTTTTTGTAAGTGGTCATCAAGCACTGCATTCTTTTGAGTAAATGAAAGCATTTTTAAATTACTTGCCTGGCATAGTACTTTTCTCCTTTGACTACACTGAGTTTACTTGCTGGTGATATTATGGTACCTGAGAAAGCAGAATGCTTTTGCTTTGGGGTTGCAGGTCGACTTCATGCAGTTTCAGGCCAATTTGATGCAGTTTCTTCAGAAGTCTCAGGCGAATGATGACAAAATTTTCAAAGTTCCCATTTAAGTCGTCTTCAGTGGTGGGTCCAAAATATATTTTTGCTCTCGTGAGTGGCTCCTCCTGTACTATGTACGCATTGACAAGAATGCAGAGAAACGATGGCAAAATGTGTCCCTGACCATCTTGTGGCACTTCACGGCAGCCCAGATCTTACGTTGCGGACTAAATGAAAAGGTGAATGTGTGCCATTTTCGTTCTGTAATGGCAGAAGTGGGAAGCACACAGTGAAGAGTGGCTCATCATTTGGCACTTTGTGAGAGTATTGCTGACCTCTGTGAAGCGGTGGAGCTCAATCACTGGATTTCTGAATGGAGAGAAGACCAGAATAACAAGCATCTGCTTCTACAGCTTAAAAGGAAAGGGAAGATCTTCTGATTACTACAGCAGCAATGGAATGCTCTCAGGTGGCAGAGAGGGAAGAGAGATCATACCATCACAGAATCGTAGAGATTGGAAGGGACCTTCGGAGATCATCTAGTCCAACCCCCCTGCCAAAACAGATTCACCCAGAGCGGGCCGGACAGGAACTCATCCATGCGCGTTTTTAATATCTCCAGAAAAGGAGGCTATACTCTCTGGATGTTTGCTACCAGAAGTACTTTCAACACTTTTTCCTTTTGGTCAGTTTTCATGCACATGACAGAATCGTGGGTTGTCTTTCAACCTGATAATCAATGTGTTGGATAGAGTTCGTCACTCTTGATTTTTGTTTTTCTCATGGTCATGGTACTAATAAGTCTCACTTTCCTTACTACCTGCACACCTAAGTATTTACGAAGCCTACTAGTGCACAGGAGTAGTGTTGAAGTGAATGTCTCTGTAAATCTGTACCTCTAGGGCCATGATACAACAGCAGCTGCTATGAACTTACTGGCTCTGTGCTTACTTGGACATAATCCTGAAGCCCAGAAGAAGGTTCACAGAGAACTGGGTGAGGTGTTTGATATGTTTTCCATTCCTCCTTTATTCATGTTGAAGAATTGGAGGTAGGAACAGGTCTTGTGTCCATTAGGGCGCTCTCAGTAGCTAGACATGGTTGGGATGTGGTGCTGGAAGGTCTGCAGGAGAAAGTACTGAGAAGTTTTCCCAAGTAAAGGGCAGGGTTTTTCTCTTTTTTTACTGTGAAGCAGTTTATAGAAAGTCACATATTTGCTGTTGTTTTGACCGTTTTCCTCCCTTTCCGTTTTCTCCTCAGGATGTCAAGTACTAAAAGGCACAAATATTCTTGTCATAACTTATGGCCTGGACAGAAACCCCAAGATCTTCCCTAACCCAGAGGAGTTCATGCCTGAGCAATCCCTTCCTGAAAATTGTAAGAGAGGGCACCTCTATCCTTTCCGGATATTTAATGTTGTTGATAGCTTGCGTGTATCCATCACTTTGTAGCTGACCTCTCTGGTCTCACTCTAGGGGGTGATGTGGAGGAAGTTTCACCCCCATTTTCCCTTCAGTCTTGCAATGGTTTCACAGTAGGCTTTTCAGCTGGATGTGGGTGTCAAAGTGTTGGCAAAGGGGGTGCTGCTGGGGTGGCTCCTGTGAGAAAAGGCCAGAGAAGAGAATATTGCCAGTTCCAACGTCGTAACGGACCCACTGAAGGACACAGCTGAGCCTAGCAGCCTCTGTGAAAATGTATTTAAGAAAGGGTACAAAAACCACTGGACAGACTGAGGAAGAGTGGGGGAAAATGAGAGAGCAAAACAGCAGTGTAAGGGTGGTGAAGGACGAGGAGGAGGTTTTGTCTTTGTTTCTCACTTCCCAACTCTCTATCTTTAATTGGCAAATTAAAGTAAACTAAATTTCCCCAAGTTGAGTCTGTTTTGCCCATGATGGTAACTAGTAAGCAATCTTCGAGTCTTTGTCTTGACCCATGACCTTTTTCATCCTGTTTTCTCTCCCTGTCCTGTCGGAGGAAGGGGAGTGAATGAGCAAATGGGTGGGTGTCTGTCTGCTGGCCAAGGCTAGCCCTCCATGGCTTCTAACAGGCCATACAGCTGTGACTGTGTTATATGCAGGCGCATCAGATGTGGGCAGTGAATTTCCTAGTGCAAAGGTCAGACACCAAGTCTTCTGTGTTGCAGGAGCCCGGGTGGGCAGATTTGCAGTATCGTGCATTTCTGTGACCCACCAACACAAGTTCTTCCAGGTCTTAAACTGCCCCTTTTATTCATGCTCCACGACCTCTGGATTTCTTCATAAAACGTGTAGCATGCTGCTAAATGATTTCCTTAAACTTGCTGGAGTTTAGCAAGGAGGAGACCCTGTAGGATGTAGCCAAACCACAGAACAGTAGGCAGAATCTCCACCTGTGACCTTGGGGCGGGTTGTGGCCTTCCAACTTGGGACTGTGCTTTTCCCTTGACATAGAGATGAATAAACATAGGTGTGATGCTTTGGTAGCTACTTACCTTTAATATCTATTAATTAAGACATCACATTATCAGAATTGCTTTACAACAGTACGCTGTGTTCTGGGTGGTGGCCTGCTTTGTTGCAAGATGTGTTATTATCCTGGCACGGAAAACCTTGGTTTCTTAGAGAGGAGGCCTACTTTTGTATTCAGTTGGGGATAATTAGTTCGTGCCAAACTTCCTGTAGCAAAGGAGCCCAAACGATGGCTACAGAACAGAGCAGCTGCTGCTGTACAGAGAACACCAGGTTGCAGAAATGATAGCAAGGTGTGCTTGATGGAGGGGAGCATCACGGCAGCTGGTCTGTCTCTGGAAAACAAAGCTCTGCTCTCTGTCTCTCAGATGCTGTTAACTTCTCTTACCTGTGTGAGGAAAGATAATCCACTGAAGGATTTGACAATGGAGTCTTCCTCAAGCTTTGGGCTTTGAAGCCTAGGTTTTGGGGGCTACAGTTGATTGAAATTCAGCATCAGGCCCTAAAATTCCTCTCTGAGGACTGCAGGAGATCTCTGAGCTGTTTGGCACTAACGATGTCTTCTCATAGAATCACAGAATGTGTTGGGTTAGAAAGGACCTCTAAAGGCCATCTAGTCCAACCCCCCTGCAGTGAGCAGGGACATCTTCAACTAGATCAGGTTGCTCAGAGCCTCATCCAGCCTGGCCTTGGATGTCTCCAGGGATGGGGCCTCCACCCCCTCTCTGGGCAACCTGGGCCAGTCTCTCACCACCCTCAGGGTAAAGAACTTCTTCCTCATGTCTCATCTAACCCTGCCCTGCTCTAGTTTAAACCATTGTCCCTCGTCCTGTCGCTACATGCCCTTGCAAACAGCCCCTCCCCAGCTTTCCTGTAGCCCCTTCAGGGACTGGAAGGGGCTCTAAGGTCTCCCTGGAGCCTTCTCTTCTCCAGGCTGAAAAACCCCAACTCACTCAGCCTGTCTTCATAGGAGAGGTGCTCCAGCCCTCGGATCATCTTCAAGGCTCTCGTCTGGACCTGCTCCAACAGATCCATGTTCTTGTGCGGAGGGCTCCAGAGCTGGACACTGTACTCCAGGTGGGATCTCACAGAGCAGAGTAGGGGGGAGAATCCCCTCTCTGGATCTGCTGGCCACGCTGCTTTAGATGCAGCTCAGGATGCAACTGGCCGCCTGGGCCGTGAACGCGCATTGTTGGCTCATGTCCAGCTTTTCATCCACCAGTATCCCCAAGTCCTTCTCTGCAGGGCTGCTCTCTATCGCATCGTCCCCCAGCCTGTATTGATAATGAGGATTGTCCTGACCCAAGTGCAGGACCTTGCATGATGTTGGGTCGGGCCCACCTCTCTAGCTCGTCCAGGTCCTTCTGGATGACATCCTGTCCCTCTGGCATGTTGACTGCACCAGTCAGCTTGGTATTTCCAAATGGAGACATACTGTGTTAGTTTTTCTTTGTGCAGGTGATGGCTGTTGTGGACAACAGACTGACTCTCTTCTTCAGCGCGAGTAACTTTCTACATAAAGTTTAATCACGTTGTAATCACGTATGTTGAGAAAGAAGGAAGTTCTTCCTAAGAAAAACCCCTCCTAATTGCAAGTTAATTGTAATGATTGCTACGTTAGCAACTGGTTAGCCTTGCTTACTGTGGATGCTGTGTCTTTTGCAAGAGATGACAAAAACGTCAGGTATGTCTTGGCTGGGGCAAAGGACTAATGTAAAGAGCACACCACGGTTTTTCAGAATGTGTTGTGTACTTCTTTTTCATCCTTCTGTCATATCGGATCCATTTTAGCCTTGCTTTGCTTTGGGTTTTTGTTTTTCTTGCCGGTAACAATGATTTTATAGATTTCCTTATTAAAGAATAAGGACTTGCATTCTAGGGACATGGTACCTGTGGGCTCACATGGGTGCCTGTCCTCTGCCAGCATGGGCAGATGGGCTGCCTTAGGTGAGAGGCTGATTAAAAGCAGATTTGCGCTGTTGCACACGTTTAGATAAGCCAAGATTCACTAACCAGTGGCGTGCCCGCTGAAATCCAACACTGAGCAAATAGCTCTCTGGGTGAAAAAGAGAATCCCGATTGCAATCTGGTAGAAAACTCCTTGTGTACAGAGCATCTTCCAAGGTTCATAATGATTACAAGTCTGAGTGACATAATTAGGCCTCAGAGATGCCAGACCTTTCGTTTTTTCTTTCTTGGATCTATCTTTTACATCCTGTTCCAGTGCAGCTGCTGCCTTTTGTTAGCAGCATCACCACTGCCAGCTCCTGGAAGGATTTTGCAATGTTTGTTCTGCTGTGTTCCCGATGTTTTCCCTGTGGCTCTTCACCCCATCCCTGCTGTCTCACTGGTCTTCAGTTGTGGAGTTTTTTGTTTTTTTTTTCCCTGCAGAAGGAGTTATCAGCAGTTAGAAACACAGATGTTGATTCACAATCACAATTAACCACTTCATCTAATTATCATCTTCATGAAGGCAACAAACTGCAAGGGGTTTTTTTTTATGAAGAAGAGAGTATAATTACCCAGCTGATCTCCATGTTACAGAGGCAAAAGGTGAGCCCCTTAGTCCTGCAGGCTTGCTTCCTTCCTGAGATGTCACTTGAACAAAAGAGGGGATTGATGGCTATGTAATTTGCCTTTCTTTGGAATACAGGTTATGTATCTGCTAATTTATGTCACAAACCATGACAAATAACAACAAGCCATGGCAAACAACAGCAAGAGTACCAAAGTTCATTTCCAGATGTTTACTGTGCAGAGAAACGCAACAGTCAGCATTTATGACAAAGCATTTGTTCGGAGATTGTTGGAACAAAGTCCCAAAACTTTCCCCACTCTGCTGCCAAAGGTCATCAGCACTTCCTTACCTCCCGGTGTTCTGAGCTTTCTCTGTGTTTCTTATCTTGGTTGCTTTGTTTATGCTGTTTGTTGGTTTACTAGAAACACCAGTGTACTCAATTTTGGTACAAAACAGACAAAAGAAAGATGACCATGGCTATAAAAGCTCATAGAATCATAGGGTTGGAAGAGACCTCTGGAGATCATCTAGTCCCACCCCCTGCCAGAGCAGGGTCACCCAGAGCAGGGGGCACAGGAACGCGTCCAGGCGGGTTTGGGATGTCTCCAGAGACAGAGACTCCCCCCCCTCCCTGGGCAGCCTGGGCCAGGGCTCTGCCACCCTCAAGGGAAAGAAGTTCCTCCTCATGTTTAGGTGGAACTTCCTGTGCTCAAGTTTGTGCCCGTTCCCTCTTGTCCTGTCCCTGGGCACCACTAAGAAGAGCCTGGCCCCATCCTCCTAACACCCACCCTGTCAGTATTTGTAAGCATTGATAAGGTCCCCCCTAAGCTGTCTTTCTTCTAGACTAAAGAGACCCAAATCCCTCAGTGGGAGTGGAGCTTTGCAAATGGGGTGTGAGCTATGCTGTTTGTTCACTGAGCTTCTGCTTGACCACAGATTCTGTGAGCATTGCAGGCTTTGAGGAGCAGGTGCTCCCCAGCCCTCCAGCAGTGAGAAGAGACGCTTGATCCTCCTGAGGCAGCAGGGTATGTTTGGGTATGGCACCGCTTCTACCCAAGCACTGTGCAAGCTGTGACACAGGTGCTGGTGCTGCCAGTCGTGTCACTGGCACCCTTTAGCCTGTGACTGAGCATTCAACAGTGAGATCAGCAGAAGCCATTTGAGTGTGCCGCTCTTGATCGTGGGGGTCTGTATGGGCTCTGGTCTGTGTAACCCCTTGAATTGAATCCATCAACACAACTGAAAAAAAAGTACTCCCCATCTGGTTGAAGTTGGAAGGGACCTTCCAACATCTCGTTCCACCCCCTGCCCTGNGGCATCTTGTTGGAGAGCACTGGAACAGTTCTGGGGGGCAAAATGGTGTTCCCTGAGCACCTGAAAAAAGATGTTGAGAAAACCAACAGACAAAAGAAACAAATCAGCAAAAAGGTGTTTTTTTCCCTTGATAGTGGTTTGTCTCTTTTCCTTCTGAGGTATTGCATGGGACTGTGAAGAACTTCCTTGCTCTTTACCTGAGTCAGAGGAACCAAGCGAGGGCAGGGAAACGACACCCTTCCCTGTGGCTGCTCTGCCGTCACAAAGCGCTCGCAGGCAGCCTCTCCGCGTGTCTGAGGTTTTTTTTATGTCTTTGTTTATTTTCCTGGCAGGAAGCTACGTCCCGGGACCGTGTGGCAGCTCCGCCTCTCGCTCTCCTGGCCCTCAGCACACTTGGCTGGCTGCAGCGCGGCAGAGCCGGCCGGGCACGGGCAGTGCTGCTTCCTGGGTAGGGATCAAGGCTGGGAGCCAGGAGGCTGGAAGATGGCGATGGAAGCCGTTAAGGGAGCTGTGGGGGGACCCCAGCTGCTGCACTTAGGGGTTGGGGTCATCACTCTGCTGATGACGGTTGTGACCATCTGCTCCCTGTCCTTCCTGAGAGATTACTGGAGGCAATGGAAGGTGATGAAGCCCATCCCGGGTATCAGCCCCTGCCTTCCTGTGCTGGGAAATGCTCTGCTCTTGGAGCGGGATGGACAAGGTAAGGGCAGCTCACGCCGTAGCCTTGCTGTGAGGTCTCTGCACTGCGTGGGGCTTTGCTGGGGGAGCCAGCGCCGGTGAAGTGCTTGGGTGGTCGAGCTGTGGCTGACTTGGGAGGGGTTGTAGGATGCGCCATCGCCTTTAGGTCGCTCCGGAGCTGAGGGGAACTGTGTGTGAAGCGGGCCGTGGAGGGGAAAGGAGAGAAACTGCGTAAACATGGGGTTGCTACCTGTCAGAGGTTCAATCTGACAGTGGCTTCCAGATGGTGATGCTGGACTGGGACCCGTTTTCAGCTGTTGGTGAGGTGGAGCGGGAATGCTGTGGAATGCGTTTCTTTGGCAGGGAGGCGTGCTGGATGCTCTGTCAGGAAACGCTGTGTCACAAGGCAGACCGCTGCGTCCCCGTGGCTGTTAGCTGCGGTCCAAACACAGTTTTTAGCTTGGGAAGGAAAAATACTTCTTTAAGCACTTATCTTCGCCCAAGTGAGCATGTGCAAGGGACTTCCACATACTGAGCTGCTGGGTCGTTTTCAGAATTAGCTGTGCCTTAGATTTATGCATTAGATGCAAAAGAATCATAGAATCGTTTTGGTTGGAAGAGAACTTTAGATCATCAAGTCCAAAGATTAACCCAACACTGCCAGGTCCACCACTAAACCATGTCCCTCAGCACCACATCTACATGTCTTTTAGATACTTCCAGGGATGGTGACTCCACAGCTTCACTGAGCAGCCTGCCCCAATGTTTGATAACGCTTTTGGCGAAGAATTTTTTCCTAATATCCAATCTAAACCCCCCCTGGCACAACTTGAAGCTGTTTCCTCTTGTCCTGTTTCCTGTTCCTTGGGAGAAGAGCCCGACCACCCCCGGCTACCCCCTCCTTTCAGGGAGCGAGAAGGTCTCCCCTCAGCCCCCTTTTCTCCAGGCTGGACACCCCCAACTCCCTCAGCNTTCCAGCCGCTCTGCCTCAAGCCTGTAGCGCTGCTTGGGGTTGTTGTGACCCAAGTGCAGGACCTGGCACTTGGCCGTGTTGAACCTCACACCGTTGCTGAGTATTTGCAGTACAACCCTCAAAATCAACCCTTTCTGTTCTAGCATGGATCAGTGGTACCTTCTTTTTGCCAGGTGCTTGAGAGAGCTCTAAAGTGCTGCGCATTGCCTTTCTGTTTGGTACTTGGTTTTGCATAGGAGCATGTTTCCTGAGCTGTCTCTGGTGTGAAAGCGGCTCTGGCTGTGCTATCGGTGGGCCAGCGGAGTCTTCTTGAGTGTGTTTGTGATGCCCGTGTACATCTCTCTGCCCATGTGTTCATGGATGTGTGGCCTGGAGAGAGAGCAACTGGGTCACAGGAGGGTGGTGAAGCCAAGGACCAGTACAGCACAGGCACGCACACTGCCTAGTGCTCACACATGCTGAGACACGGTCCCTCTCTTCGTGAGGGTACCTGCTGGCATCCTTCCCCTGGACCCAACCCCATATCTAAATACAGGTACGAGAGATCTTTCTTTGGTGGAAGCGAGGGCAGGCAGCTTTCCCTGAAGCAGTATCAGTGTCATAGTCAGGATGTGTAGATGAGCCTCTCTAAGAGATGGATCTTCTTTTTATTTTCTTTTTTTCCCCTCTTCTTAAATATTCTTAGAAAATAAAACAAAACAGAAAGCAATTTGATGGAGACTCTTGTGTTCTGTGGAGTCTCCAACCTCCTTTGTTTGCAGGAGTCACATAGCCTCCGTGCTTTAGTTAAGTCCATGACCATCCATCTTTGTTCATGTTTATTTATGTAAAAATGAGTGGTTTGGGGTTTATAAACTTTTTAATCAAAAATGCGACAATTTAATTAAAAATGTTGTCCAGGGACATTGTGGATGCTCCATCCCTGGTGCTTTGAGCAACCTGGTCTAGTGGGAGGTGTTCCTGCCCATGGCAGGGGGTTGGAACTAGATGATCTTTAAGGTCCCTTCTAACCCAAACCATTCCATGA
>VXBO01003057.1:344136-357630 GCA_013400135.1 Rhinoptilus africanus
GACCTTTGAATTTTCAACTTTGGAGAGCTGTTGGAGGGAGTAATTTATTGTTTAATCTGGTTTGTGAAAGGGCAAAGGCATATTTAATCCTTGAATATCCTGATAGTGGCCGCCTCCTCTAGAATTGCGGAATGAACCTGATTGCCCTCTCCGCTGAGATAGCTAGATCTGTGAGTTTAATTTGGTTCTGCGAGGTCTTTGATGCCCTCTCCCCTGCTTTCTGGGAAGCCAAACTGACAAGATATGGACTGGGTAAGTAGATAATGATGTGGGTGGAGAACTGGCTGGGCTGCTGAGCTCACTGGTATGAAGCCCAACTGGCAGGTGCACAACAGCGGTATCTCTCAGGTGGTCCCTTGTGTACATGATCCTACGAGTCTTTGTGCCCCTAGAGATAGGGACATGTCAATTGCCAAATCCATGGTGGCCCTGTAAGCGGTGACTTAGCCTTCAGTAAGGCCAAGAGTGGAGTTTAATCCTGGAGCAGCCAGCTGTAAACAGCTCCTGCTAGAATGGCAAACCATCACTGATAGTTAGGGCTGCGAGAGAGTGAGATGTTTTCAGCATGTTGGATAAGAAGTCATTTGTTTGCAGACAAACAGTAACGGTGTAAGGGCTCCAAGGATTCTCTTTAGGAGCCCAGCTATCAGAAACCAGGCGTTTCAAGTGGCTCCCGCGCGGTGCTCTGCCGTTACTGTGCACGACATCGCTTGTGTAGCACCACAAATGTAGTACCTGCAGTGAGGTCTCAGAGGGGGAAAGGCTTGATGCTCTACTTGGAAAATAAAGAAACATCTTGGTACAGCATTTTGGCTAGTGCCAGATAAGCCAAAATGTAAGCATAGACTTGGCAAAGTTTGATTTGGCACTAATCGTTACAGAGAGCATCGCCATGCAGAAGGCCCGCGCTGCGGTGCTTTGAGACTGCTTAAATCCAAGTGCCTTATCCGCAGCTAGGAGGGGTTTCTGCAGAACAGAGTGCCTTCAAGGGTGCAGCCAGAAATGCTCCTGCAGTACGGCTAAGAGATACGTGCAACGTATGCTGCTTGGTCACAGCAGCAAGATAAAACTACAACAAGAACAGATTTACAGGGCATATGGTGAAAAAAGAGTTCATTACAGAATCTTGCTTATTCAGCAAAACCCTCTTTTTAAAAAAATCTGATCTGCTTTTTTTTTTTTTTTTATTCTAGGTTTTTTTAAACAACTACAAGATTACGTTGAACAGTTCAGGAGCTGGCCATTGTTCAAACTTTGGATAGGACCGTTGCCTGTCATGATTTTGTACCACCCTGACAGCGTGGAGGTGAGTGGGCTTGTCTCCTGTCTTTACCGTCATGCAAAGCGGCTGCCGACCTGTTAGTTTCTATTCCCTCAGTGTAATTTTTGCAAAAAAAGGGCTTGGACTGGTTTTACTTCAGTTTGTCCTCTGACACAGTGCTAAAGAAAGGCGGAAAGTGGAAGAATATAAAAAGCCTAGTCCTGGAGGGCCGAAAATACTGAAGATGGCCAGCAAATGAAAGCACTGACTCAGTATATTTTATACAAGGAAGCATCTCCTTGTGTGAAAAATTCTACTCCCCAGATCAGAACGGAGAATCAGATCACAGAATCACCGAATGGCGGGGGTTGGAAGGGCCCTCTGGAGATCACCCAGTCCAACCCCCTGCCAGAGCAGGGTCACCCAGAGCAGGTTGAACACCCGCGTCCAGGCGGGTTTGGGATGTCTCCAGAGACGGAGACTCCACCACCTTAGAAGATGGGACCACTGAGACAGAGCATTATGAAATGCAGATTGCAATGCTGGTGTCTGACTGACTTCTGCATTAGAACTTGGTGGGTCTGTCCTGATGCAATGATGTGTAGTTGGGAGGTTTGCTCCTGAGAATGATCCTTGAACGGGGACGATAGAGTTGTCTCTTTGTTGGGGTGTGCTTATTGAAGAGATGCTGGTACTTGTGAGTTTGGTTCAGGCTGGAAACTGGTTTTCTCTGAGCTCTGCCTGTGATGTTGTAACACAGATTTTTCTTTTTCAGGAAGATAAGGGGAGCGGGAGTATTGAGTCTCTCATTGTTTCTCAGGATTGGGATATTTACTGCAAGGCTTGAGGGTGTGAACTCAGTGTGTCCCCCTGTGTACCAGCTTGTATTGAAATATTGTGCATTTTATTGAGGCTCGGGGCATTTTTGTGGAGGAACTGAGGTTGTGTGATCTCAGCCGAAGAAATCTCTCTCCGTCTAACAAGCGATGTTTTTTCCTCTCCTTTCATTTTTCTGGCAGGTTATTCTGAGCAGTTCGAAACATATAGAAAAATCATACCTGTACCATTTCCTGCATCCATGGCTGGGCACTGGACTTCTGACGAGGTACGGTGAAATGAAGGTGCATTGAAGAGGGCTTGATGGCAGGAATACTGTGTGTATCGCTGGACGGAGATGTAGATGCCAGCTGTAGAAGTCTCAATCCTTGTGATGGTCTTGGTTGCTCTTTAGCAGCTAATGTCCCATAAAAAAGTCTTTTGGTGTTATCTGTTTCTTGGCAAATTCAACCATTGCTACTTTTTTGCCCAGAGGCTTGAAATGAATGTGAGTTTTGGGGAGTTGCAGCCTATGGCAAGTGGTGTCAGTTTGCCTGCGGTGCTACATGCTGGGTGTTGTGAACGCTGTGATGTGTGTCGAGGGATCGGCCTGGGGCAGAGCTGTGATGTGTTCGTCGCTTATCTCAGCTGGTGACGCTGCAAACCAGAAGGATGGGCCTGAGGTTGGTGATGCTTTGGGGTGGGATGGGAGAGTATCTACACCCTGCCCTTCATTTCCCTCATGAAGTGGAGGCTTGTAAGAAGTGAGCCTGGTTAAAAGCCCGAGTCAGGAGTGGAGAGAAGGAGGAGCAGTGATGCAAGGGTTTGGTGTCCTCTGGTCAAGAAAGGTTTGGTCTGGATGATGCAGTTATTCAAGAGTTGAAGAAAGGCATACATAGGTTGGTTTGGGTGCTTTTGTGCCTCTTCTGTGTTTGTGCGAGAAGGTCAAGGCCCCCGTGTTAGCAGTGGAGCTTGGTTGCCTGTTTGGAGCCCTCAGAGGTGAGCTCCTTGTGCTTTGTGATGGGACCATGGCATTGTAAAAGCCAGCTGTGATCACATGGTGTGGGAAGTGCAAGTTATGGGAGAGGATGAGGAATGCCTTGTATCCTGAGTTTTGTTCTTGGCCCTTAAGAATGCAGTAATCAGTAGCAAAGTGCAGAGAGCTGAGGTCCATGGGCGTCAGGCATTGTATATCTGCACTGTTAGTTTTCTTCCTTACTGGTTGTTTTGTTTCCAGTAGATTTTTAGAGGTGTTTTGACTTCCTTGTGCTTGCAAAAACATAACGCAGGAGAATGTTCCAGCCTTTGCTGATTAGAGGTGGCAGTGGTAGACAGCAAGCAGAAGCTGGCCTGAGGAGTGCTGCAATAGCAGGTTAACAGGAGAAGTGGTTTGATGCTTTACCCTGTAAGGAGAGCTGCCAGTTGTGTGCCTGTGGGGCATGTGATTCAGAAAAAGCGAACAGGAACCCCCAGGAAGCTCGCGTCAGCTGCTGTGGCTCCACGCTCTTTCACTGACGCGTGGGAGGTGGTTGCCAGTCTCCAGGGAAGTACTTTATTGCCAGACCTCGAGGCAGCAATTTGCGTAATGTCTGTGGACCCTAGTTCTCTGCAATCTCATTTCCCAGTAAGCGATGAAGGCAAGCATGGGTGGTGATTCACAGAGGCAATGTGATGACTTGAGGCCTTGATGCTGCATAGCTGGTTTGTCCTATAGATGGCTTCTGCTCCATCCCTCTGAGCCTGTGCACTGAGCAACTGTAAGGCTGTGTTACCTGAAGGCTTGTTGGCATCTCTTTTTGTTGGGAGCAGCTATAGAAATGGTGGGATGTGCTTTGGAGATAGCTGGAGCAAGAAATATTTCCATTTTGCTCCTTCTGGGGAGTGCTACGGACAGGTTGAAGAGTCGTCTACAGCGTATCCATCTGTGAAGGTGTTCCAGGCTGTAGTTTTCACTGTATGCTTCCTGTAATGATGAGAGGTTTTTTTTTGACTTGGAGTTTTTAACCGTTCCATCTCCCTCTTAAATTTGCAGCACTGGAGATAAGTGGCGGTCACGGAGGAAGATGATAACTCCCACGTTCCACTTTGCAATCTTAACTGACTTTCTAGAGGTCATGAATGAGCAAGGAGGTATTTTGTTGGAGAAACTTGAGAAGCATGTTGACAAGGAACCATTTGATACCTTTCTAGACATCACTTTGTGTGCCCTTGATATCATCTGCGGTAAGTTCTCTTCAGTTATCGTGGGGAGGCTGTGAATGATGCAGAGGCTCATGACTACAGCTGTGCAGTGTTGTGTGAGGAGGCAGTTGAAGATCAATGTCCCTGCATATTGTGTGAATGCATTTCCATCCTCCCAAGGCCATCCTTTCTTCTAGGGCATCTTGTGTGCATCTGAGGTGAGTTTGTGGGATGGTCAGGGCAGAGTTATCAGTGAGAAGTGAGGTTGTGTTGAGGAACAGGGTTCCTGGGCTTGGAAATGTAAAGCGAGCTCATCAACTGGAAAGGGATCATAGAATCATAGGGTTGGAAGGGCCCTCTGGAGATCCCCCAGTCCAACCCCCTGCCAGAGCAGGGTCACCCAGAGCAGGGGGCACAGGAACGCCTCCANGTCATCCTGTTGTCCACCAGGACTCCCAGGTCCCTTTCCTCAGAGCTGCTCTCCAGCAGGTCAGCCCCCAACCTGTACTGGTGCAGGGGGTTATTCCTCCCCAGGGGCAGCACCCGACACTTGCCCTTATTGAATTTCATAAGGTTCCTCTCCGCCCAGCTCTCCAGCCTGTCCAGGTCTCTCTGGATGGCGGCACAGCCTTCCGGGGTGTCAGCCACCTCCAGGGATGTGTGTATTTACCTGTCAAAGGGATGGTGAGGTGACAGTCAGAGCCTGGGAGCAGTAGTAGCTTATTGTGTACAGGGAATCTGCATCTCGCTTAGCACTTGTGAACTGTTGGTGATTTCCTCCTCCTAGAGACGGCGATGGGCAAGAACGTGGGTGCTCAGGAGAATAAGGATTCTGAGTATGTTCGTGCTATTTACAGGTAAATGGACATTTTCCTTGGCCACTTTGTAGTTGGGCTGGAGTTGATGCTGCTGGTGTCAGGAGTTCATCTGCTGTGAGCCAAGAGAGAGGACCAGGGGGGTCACAGATGGAGGCAGAAAGCCAAGAAGGCAGCAAAACTCCTGCAGATTTTGATGCATTTTCTGATATGAGTATATGGAATGGGAGGCTGGGGCTTTGAAGAGGGTGTCAGCTGCCATTTAGTTAATCCATTGCTACAGGGGGTAAGAAGAAAAATGTGGAGCTGCAGCATTTCAGATCAGAGTGACTGGCAGAACTGGGAGGTTGCTGGTTTAGACAGCATGTTAAAGCTGAAGCACTGCTGCTCGGCAGCTGAGGGCAGTATTTACACCATTCAAGTGGTACGTGACTATCCACTGTATTAGGAAAATCGTGGCTAATATTCCTACCACACTGATGTGTCAGCCTAGATGAGCTGTGGCTGCTTGTGGTGTCCCACCCTTAGCCTTTGATGGGTGTGTTGAGACAGATGTGTTATAAAAGGGGGGTGGAATAAGAGGGTGTGATTGTCATTGGTTCCTTGGCCTTTCCCAAGTGGTACCACAAGTGGGCTCAAAGTTGGTCTAAATGTAATAATTGCTCCTCAAAGTCTGTTTCTGCAGCCAAAAGCATGTGCAAGAGCTGAAAAACAATGAAAATCATCCCTTCCAAAAATACTCCAGTTGTTTGAGCGTACTTGAAGTCTCATAATCTTTATTTGAAGTACTTTTCGTTCACTGCCTGGCATGTATGATATCTGGATAGTTAAGTAGGAATTTAGTGCTTTTAGGGTGATGTTTGAGGTCAGGGAACAGATATTTTGGAGCCCTGACATGAATAGTCTTTTTGGGTTATACATAACTTTTCAGCATGGTACGTGCTTTACTGGTGTGGAGCGGGACTGGACTGGATGACTTAATATTTCAGTTTCAAGAGGATTCCTGCTAAATAAGAGTATGCTCTCCTTCTCAGGGATCAGGGCTCAAAGATATAACTCATGGTGATGGGGGGACGGGTTACAGAAATTTTGAGACAGTTTGAAATCAGTAAACGAATATGAACAGCCTTCTCTTTAGACAAATGGGTGTAAACCCACACAATATGTGAAGTTCCCTTTCACTGGAGGAGCTAGAACTTTTTTTTTGTTCTTGAAATTGTGCTGTAAATTTACTTTCTGTCAAGAAATGTTACCTGGTGTAATTGTTGTGCCCCTAGGATGAGCGATCTCATCCAACAGCGACAGAAGAGCCCTTGGCTTTGGCCTAATTTTCTTTATATGCTGTTCAAGGAAGGAAGAGAGCATGAGAGGAACCTGAAGATCCTTCACAATTTTACAGATACAGTATGCATTCTTTGTTTTATTCTTATTTTTTAATGGTACGTTCTAGTTGTTGGAGCGAAGTCTTGCACTCAGTAGAGAGCTTCTTAATGGGGGTGAGGTTCAGCCCCCTCGGTATGCATCTATGAAGAAGAGAACTATCCCTCTGTTGGGATGCCAAGGAATTCCCTGAAAAGAAGACAACAGCTTGCTTCTCTGTCAGGAGCTCTGTTGTATTTAAGCAAGGCATTATACTACTCCAAGGGATGAACAGGATTTACAGATCCTTGACAACTGAAATAAACAACAGGAATTCATTGAACTCCTGTTCTGCCCCAGGTGCTCCACATCTGAATCACCTGCAACAGCTCACTGCCAGGTTTGTAGCAGTAAGCACAGGGCTCTGCTCGGTCATGCCACGAGGTCCAGCCCTCCGAAATTGAAGCCTGTATTCGTTTTCCCATATGCAGAGTAGAACTGCTGAGATGAGCAAACACATGCGGGCTCCCACGTCAGCAGTAAGACACCTGGGGACAGAAACCATTAAGCACATGTCACTGACTTGGTATAAAACGCAGTGTTCTCTCACAGTTAGACTGTGCAAGTAACGCCCCTTTTTCGCATCAAATAGTTTCCACACTGTTCTTGCCAATGGTTGACCTCCCAAATCTCCTGTTAGGGTGTTACCAGGCAGGCCGCTTTCCCTGAAACAGGTGTATGCATCCCACGATGTCATTGTATCAATACCTACAACAAAGGAAATAATCTCTGTGCTTTCACGACGATATAACGAGCCGTATAGACTCCGCGTTGTTTTTAAGAAATTAATGTTTTGCTTCTTTTTATTGGGAATTGCAGGAGTGAGGCATGAGAGAGGCTATTAGAGGGACCTAAGGTAGCACTTACTCTCTTCCCATGCTGGGCTGGTGCTCCAAGTCTGAGAAGCCAAATCTTAGAGGACAGCGAAGGAACAGTAAATAATAATATCACCTAGTGTAGGTGCTGATAGAAAGCACTGAGACAAAAGGTGGTTCAATATGTGTTTTCACATGTGTATGGTCAGTGAGGGAAACAATGTGTGTGTATAGAGCTGTTTATTTTTTTTTCTCCCCCTTCAGTGCTTCCTCTGAACAGAATTACATACTCTACAGCCTTTACTTATGTTGATTTTGTCGTTGAGAGCAATACCAGTTTATCGAAGGGTTCTGTTTTGCTGTTATGACAACGGTGGTAACAACAGGAAATCTCTGTCTATCACTGGGGCTGTGCTTTGACCTAAAAAAGGGAAGGTCAACCATTGCTGTCATACTGAAGAAAATTTGGGAAGCTTTAGTATAGTGTTTCCAGCTGTGCTATGTGTATTCCCGATGTAGAGTTGTGGGGTGCCCTAGCTTCTCTTCAACCTCCTGGGTTCCCCGGAGGTTGGAGATGTGATCTCTTCCTTAGTTACTGGACAGAGTAGAGCATATCTTCTTGGTGATCAGTCTGTTCAAATTGTGGGGATTTTTTTTGATTTGCCGTCGCTATTGGCATTCACGATTGGCTTGTTCTAGATATTCTGAGTGTGTTTACACTTCTTGATGATCAACAACTTCTTTGCATAGCTTGGCTGTTTCCTTGATTACATAAAGGCTATTCAAGGTTCATTCTTGCTTGGGACAAAAGGGGTTGGTTGTATTTCACCTTCTGACACAGAAAGTCAGTTAAAGTTCGTGAGCTAATGCTAACAGCTATGCTAACTAGCTCATGTAGACTAGTAAAGATGGATGTTGTTTTAATAAGTTGTTACAAACCTGTGTGATGTAGACTGTGCACATGTGCTGCCTGCATCATATCCCATGTAATGATTCTAATCTCAGGTCATTGCAGAAAAAGCTGCAGAACTTGAAAAAACCAACCAAACGAAGCGCGATGCTGATGGAAACCGTGGAGAAAGTGGCTCCAAAAAGAGACGAGCTTTCCTGGACATGATGCTGAATGCAACAGATGATGAAGGAAACAAATTGAGCTACAGGGACATCCGTGAGGAAGTGGATACTTTCATGTTTGAGGTACCCAAGGAACACTTTGGTTTGTTGTTTTTTGGGGGGTTGGTTTTGGTTTTGATTTTTCCCCCAAAACCTGAGATTCACCATTTGCAGGTAGTGATGACTCCTTTTCTTAGTTCAGGAGGTTGCTTTTAGTATGAAGTTATTTTAGCCCTGGAAGCCTAAGAGGAAATCTCTGTAGGATAGAAACTACTGAAGGTTAGAAACATTTGATCCATAATTCTGTGCCTTGGCAAAATGTTGGTCAATACACACGTGGCAGGCCCTGCCTACGTGAGCAGGCTCTGCTCATGAAAGCAGGTGAGTAATGATAGCGTCATGGCTGACATAGGACATGAGCTCTTATCTCCTGTGACAAACCTCATTAATGCTAAAGAGATCGATAAATGGTTTAATTGTTTTGCATTACATCTCATCAGCTGTCCTCATTTTGTTCCTTGTCACATTAACTATAACATCTTGGTTCTGTCATCAACTATGCATTGGGATCTTATGTCTGGTTCCCTGTCCAATGAAGGATCTAAACAAGACTTTCACAAGTTTTCCACATGCTTCCCTTAGGTGGACATGAATTATATCTCAGAAGAGCTTAATTCATAGTATTATTACCGCTGTTGTAACCTAGAGAAACTGTCTTCCCATCTTGCCATTCCCGTACTACTCCATAGCTGGATTTTGAAGACGTGCAGCATCCTGAACTTCACAACAAATGCACCTTTTGAGTACTTTTTATTTGTTCCCCTTCCCTTTGTTTCCTTTCTTTTTCCAAGTTTTTAGCCGGTGCTGAGAACTGTAATAGCTGATCCCCTTCTCATAGGAAGCCAATGAGTATTCCCTCCTGTGGCCACTGTGCTGTGTCTCTACCCTTTTTTGCATAGTTTTGTAAAGGTTAGAAATTGTGTCCCTTGTATCTCTCCTCTGGTAGTTGTTGGCCCCCTAGATGTTACGTTGTTGACTGGACAGTAACCAAAAAGATGAATATACAGCTGTTTCATTGTGTAGATACTGATAGTTCATGCAGCTTCCAGGAGGCAGAGGAAAGGGATGTTTACTTGGGTTATTTCAACACTTTTCCCTTTCGGTCAGTTTTCGTGCACATGACAGAATCATGGGGTCATCTTATAACCTCATAATCAGCATGTTGGATAGAGTTCGTCACTCTTGATTTTTGTTTTTCTCATGGTCATGGTACTAATAAGTCTCACTTTCCTTACTACCTGCACACCTAAGTATTTACGAAGCCTACTAGTGCACAGGAGTAGTGTTGAAGTGAATGTCTCTGTAAATCTGTACCTCTAGGGCCATGATACAACAGCAGCTGCTATGAACTGGGCCCTGTACTTACTTGGACGTAATCCTGAAGCCCAGAAGAAGGTTCACAGAGAATTGGACGAGGTGTTTGGTACGTTTCCATTCCTCCTTCATTGGGCTTGTGGTGATGGTTGCATTTGTGAGTGGGGATGTGGGACATTATAAGCCTAGATGTATGTAGAAGGGGAGGTAGGATCATGCCTTGTGGCCCTTCTGGAGCTTTCAAAAGCTAGAGGTGATTGGGATGGGTGCTGGAAGGTCTGTAGAAGACTACAGCCAACCAAACATCTTTGGGGCAAGGCATACACGTTCCATGTATGTGTAGCACCTTTCCTATGTGGTGTTGGTGCATGATTAGAGTTCGTGGAGGGAGCTAGGATGAGTTTATTTAACCAAAACTGGGAAGTTTTGGTCTTGCTTATCCACCTATTTGGCTTTGGACAGGCAACACTGAGCGTCCTGTTACAATGGATGATTTGAAGAACCTTCGATACCTTGAATGTGTTGTGAAAGAAGCCCTTCGGCTCTTCCCTTCAGTTCCACTGTTTGCCCGGACCTTGAGAGAGGATTGCTGTATTAGTAAGTAGTGTCCTACGTTTGCCACTTCCTATCCTGCTAGCATCTCCACAGTGGAGGTATTTCCCAAGTAAAGGGCAGCATTCTTTTATTTCTTACTCTGCTGTTGTGTATAGAAAATCACTTATTTGCTGTTGTTTTGACCCTTCTTTTCCTTTTCCCTTTTTTCTTTAGGAGGATATACGGTACCAAAAGGCGCAAATGTTCTTGTCATAACTTATGCCCTGCACAGAGACCCCGAGATCTTCCCTGACCCGGACCAGTTCAGGCCTGAGCGATTCTTCCCTGAAAATTGTAAGGGAAGGCACCCGTATGCTTATGTGCCCTTCTCAGCTGGTCCCAGGAACTGCATTGGTAGGTAGCTGAAGCCCTTGTGATGTGACAGTGCTGCTTTTGGTGTGGCAACTGTGGCAGCAGCGAGCGTATCAGAAATTGAAGTCTTGATTTGCCTGCTGGTTGTGTCCCCTGCTGCCCCAAATCCCCCGAATTCTCTGCCCCCAAATTCTGGGCGCTGTCTCCCCTACAAGCCTCGAGCTTGAACCGCCCCGTTTTGCTTCTTCCCAAGGTTTTCCTTTCTTCCCAGGGACCAATATAATTCCATAACTTATTAGCTCTTCAGGTGCCACTGAGACACTGCATTTCTCAGTGCTCAAAGTGAAGGTGTTATTGTTTATATTGTAGAACACGTGAAAAGACTGTTCCCTGCACTGATCTTAAGTGCAGATGGGGAACATTCAGCAATTGCCCTCCGTTTACAAGAGCGGCAAATAAACTTCTCCTGGGGTTTTGGTTTTGTTTGCTCTCTTTTGGGGGGAGTGGCATTGGATTTTTTGGTTTGTTTTTAATTTATCTCATTGGGAATGGGTGCCCTTCCCATAAGAAGAGCAGACTAGGTCTTCCCATGTTCCAAAGAGGAATCTGATTTAATATTACATTTCTAAATAGTTCCTGGGTGCACAGGAACATGTGCAGGGAGAGGTGGTTCATTAATATCATTGCAGAAATACATCACTGTGTACAGACATCCGTCTGTACATGTTATACAGAGGGAAGCACAGAAGAAGTTTTGAGCACTGGGTTTTGTGTCCTGTTCCCATTTTCAGTTTTGTTTCAGTGAACTGCCTGGATTGTGACACTTGGTTTGGATTCCCTCCTATTTCCCTGCTATCCCCTTTCCTCCTCCACCTTTGTCTGAAATGTAAATTGAACTTTGTCCTCTGTTCAAATCATCAGTGTGTGAGATGTTTAGGATTCTTCGAAGGACAGTTGGTCTGTCGTTGTGTTGCAGTTGTATCTCCTTTGCTCCTCTCTGCATAGACGGAACAGTGGGATTTGTCTCTCCTCGCAGTTCTTGAGCTGCATCTTCTCCTGCCCTGGCCTGTCATCAGTTCCGCCCTGCCTAATTATAGAATGCTTTGGGTTGGAAGGGACCTTAAAGTCCATCTCGTTCCACCCCCCTGCCCTGGGCAGGGACACCTCCCACCAGCCCAGGCTGCTCAACCATCCGAGAGACATGACAAGTGTTGACTGTTTCCTCTTTGTTGTTTGAGTTCCGTGTACTGTGTGAAGGAAGGTGTGCTGGGGATTGTCCCAGGAAGGCCAGAGTTGTCATGCAGAGAAAAGTGCTGCTTTCAGCACTATCCGTATGACCCCGATTTTGGCCTAAACCAGATGCACGGTCTTTGCTGTCCTGTATTCCTAGAGGTATTGCTGTGAGCGTGCAAGCACAGCAACTGTTGATGCAACCTGATGTTAACATCTTTTTTTTTTCACTGCCCTGTAATTCGTAGGTCAGCGTTTTGCACAAATGGAGGAGAAAACTCTTCTAGCCCTCATCCTGCGGCGCTTTTGGGTGGAATCATGTCAAAAGCCGGAAGAGCTTGGTATAACCGGAGAACTGATTCTTCGTCCAAGTAATGGCATCTGGATTAAGCTGAAGAGGAGGCCAAACGCTGGGCCAGAATGAAAGGAAATTCAAGATTTTATCTTTCCAAAAACATCTAAGCTATTTAGGCTGAGATATGTTTTTAAATCAGATATTTTTATTGCAGTCCAACAATTCATTGAAACTAAAGTTTTTACTGATTATTTCATTAAAGAAGATGTTGTAATAGCCCTAACTTGCTCTACTTTTCTAATACATGTGAACTTCATGTTCACCTTTGGAGTGCAAGTCTTTAAACATCAAATCTTAGTGCCTTATATACTTGGATGAAACTATGCTATTGCAACAGAGCAAAAAACCTTAAGTTATGGTAGTAACAACAGTAATGCCTGTGGTGGAGTGATCTGGTTATATTCCATAGCATTTGCGAGGTAACTGATAGTCTCAAATCTTTGTATTGTTTTCAGGGGTTTTTTTGTTCTGAAAGGTTCAAGTGATCAATTCTGCCGCTTGGCACAATGGGGTTTTTTCTGTTTTGGTGGTGACTGCATCTATGAAGACAAAGCAAAAATCTCTGATGGTTTCACTCCTTCTTTGTAAGCATTTACAGTAGTTCTGAAATAGGGAGCCTGCTGAATTATTTTTTTAGCAAAATTTACCATAAGCATTAATCTGTATAATCATACCATCATAATCAACTAAATAGTGTGCAAATTACACACAGGATTTCATAATGACAGAAACACTGTATTATTACCAATATTGAGAATAAACTTCTACTATGCCTTAATATGGAATGAAATTACATCTCTAAAAGTTACATGGCTGGGTGCAGGTAAGTTACTGTGTGTTTGCAGCCCAGAAAGCAAATCGCATCCTGGGCTGCATCAAAAGCAGCGTGGCCAGCAGATCCAGAGAGGGGATTCTCCCCCTCTACTCTGCTCTGTGAGACCCCAACTGGAGCACTGCATCCAGCTCTGGAGCCCTCAGCACAAGAAGGACATGGACCTACTGGAGCAGGTCCAGAGGAGGCCACGAGGATGATCAGAGGGCTGGAGCCCCTCTGCTGTAAGAATAGGCTGAGAGAGCTGGCGTTGTTCAGCCTGGAGAAGAGAAGGCTCCAGGGAGACCTTAGACCCTTCTACCTGGATTTTTGCAAAGCTTTTGACACCGTTTCCCACAGCATTCTCCTGGAGAAACTGGCTGCTCATGGCCTGGACA
>VXBO01003057.1:364489-381992 GCA_013400135.1 Rhinoptilus africanus
CTGTGGTTACACTAGCTGTTTGAATGAAAACAAGTGATTCAGGTCAGCCGTAAACTAAGTTTGATTTCTTCTTGTTGCATTTACATTTCGTCTATCTGCAGACAGGTTTTTTTCTGTGAGGTTTTTTCGGGGAGGGTAGCAATAGGACGAGGGGTAACGGCTTTGAACTGAAAGAGGAGAGATGTAGAGTAGCTATAAGGAAGAGATTTTTCATGCTGAGGGCGGTGAGACACTGGCCCAGGTTGCCCAGAGAGGGGGTGGAGGCCCCATCCCTGGAGACATCCAAGGCCAGGCTGGATGAGGCTCTGAGCAACCTGATCTAGTTGAAGATGTCCCTGCTCACTGCAGGGGGGTTGGACTAGATGGGCTTTAGAGGTCCCTTCCAACCCAAACCTTTCTATGATTCTTTCATTTTAAAATGCCACCAAGAGGCAGATGCTCAGCTGGTGTAAACCCTGTACATCGATTTCAGTGCGCTCTGGATGATGTACGCTCTGAAAACGTGGCTCAAGGTCAGCTACAATATTGACAGAAAGAGGACCCATTCAAAGTAAATATTCAAGATAAGCTAGCATCGCAGGCACAGTAATATTTAACACAAACTGTTGACTTTTGGGTTTATGTTTTTTGGTGGGTTTTGTCTTTTTTTTTAATTTTTTATTTTGTAGATCATAAACCTTATCCATTCATCCAGACCTACAGTATGTTCAGGTATGTAATCATTATTGCAATTGATATTCAGTGAAAGGTTTTCATAACGAGACTGTATTGATGTATTTACGGATTGTGTTGCATGGTTAATTTATTTGATTCTTTCAATGCTTAAGTTGTAGCGTATAAAAAAAATAAAAATAAATTTTTAAAAATTCATATGACATATACCAGAAGCAAGTGTGAGTGCCAGTCATTTGTTTGCCATGTTGATAATAGTATCTGCTTAACTACCAGGAGACAGGATTAATGAGATTTTGATGGAATCTGCTCCTAGTCTAAGCAAGAATAAATATTCTTCTGTAAAACAACGTATAAATTCTCTAAGTGCTTATAAGCTTCATTGCTTCTTGCAACAATAAGTAAAGGACAACATTTTTGTTCCTCTTTTCTGTTATTTTATACATGGCGTAACTGTACATCACAGCTGTAATTTGTAATTCTCTGCGTCATTTTGAGTTTATGGTGTAACAGTGCACGTGTAAATCATCCAGCAATATGCCTTGCAGTACTTTATAAAACTAATTATGCACCCTTTATTATGTTTTTTTAGGATGATTTGGATTTATTGGACTGTTTATTTCATTTTCTTACTTGCTTCTGTTTACAGTGGTAAGTGAATATATAATTCCTAAGATAGACACACAGTAATAAAGCACTTCTAGAAGAGGAGATGATGAGTAACCGCAGTCTGGTCCCAAGAGCTCTGTCTCGATGCTGCGGGTTTTGCTCAGTTAAGTCTGGATAACTCACAGGGGCTCAAAAGACTATTGCAATAAACATGAATAGCCCCAGAACTAGTTGTTTTATTGTAAAGGTGTTTTTTAGAATTCTCTCGATACGCTGGAAAATTAGGGGTTGTGTATGTTTTCCAGCGTCAGTTTGTGTTAATGATTTACTTTGCTCAACTAGTGAAAGTCAAACTACAAAAACTGCACTGCATTTCCCTGAAGTTCCCTGAGCTGATAAGTTATAACTAAGGCCTAATGCAGGTTTATATTCAGTAATATATTAACTCTTCTCTTGGAGGACAATTAGGTAACTCAGCTTTTTAGCAAAATCTGTTTGATAAATGTAGTATTATTTAACAAATGTTTTGCATGGATCACAATTTCAACTACATTAAAATCTCGGAACATTTCTGAGGCCTTGGAAACATATTTTTAGCAAATTAAAATATTCAGAACTGGCATAGGTTTACATGGCATATAGTTATACAGAATAAATAGATTTTCTTGTGTGTCTTAATTGACGCTAGAAGAAAGTAAATAAGATCAAAAATTTCAGATAAAGTATAGCTTTCAATTTGCCTTTAGAATTCACTTTGAATATTCTAAGTAATAGGAAAGGCTTTTTTGGTATTGACAAAGTTGGGCAAAGGAACTCTACTGAGAATAAGAAATACCAGTTTTTTAGAGAAAGCTCATAAAAATATATACACCAAAATATTCTATGAGTTTATAAAGTACAGTTTTGTCTTAACAAGAAATTAACTCCAGATATTAGTGTATCTTGTACATATGTCTAATAGTTCCTAACGTCTTCCTTTTTTGTTGTAAATTATATGTTTTTCCTATGTGCAGGAAACAAACATCCTTAAGTACTTGTAATATTTTAAGGCTGTAAAATCCAGTATGGCAGTTTCATTTGTTTTAATTTTAAATAACTTTTGATACAGCATGATAGCTCTAAAGTAACAGTTTAAGCAGCTGGATAAAATGTTTTCCATTTGGTTTTATCCTGTTCTGTAAAAATATGGTATTTTCTCTTTATCTTTTGTGTAAGAAGAAGTATTTTTGTAGACACGGGAATAAAAATTGGCATATTTGCTGGTTTGCTACCCATTTGGAGGGTAAAATAGAAGAAGATAATGGGCTCTTCTGCAAAGCCATCCCTCTTGTGTTTTAACATGGAGATGTTCCAAATGCCTTCGCTTTAGAAGATGGGAATGGGTTGCTGCTTGGGCATCTTCATTGCACGGCTCTGCAGGGTGAGCGGGTTTTCTTCGGAGAGTCTGATACGGGATTGACGATGAATTCCTGCAGGTGCGAGGTGGTTGTCTAGCTCCTTTTTATTCTGGATGGTTCCTGAGACACTACTCCTGTAACAGTATTTTCTTTGTCGTGAAGAAAATCAGATGGGGTTGGACATGGGTTGTGAGGGACCAGAAGGTTTATAAAATGCTGTGCAACTATGGACGGTGGCACCACCAGTGAATCTGGCCTCAGAGTATCCCTAAACTAAATACAACTGTCTTCATATACAAGCTTCTAACTCTTTTTGGTCTCTGCACTTCCTTCTTTTGGTTTTCCTCTTACTGGTGCACCATATTGGTCTGCCTCGGAAGATGCTTCTGCCGCTCCTGAGATGTGCCATGAGTAGGTCCCTTCTCTCTATGCCCTGCAGCTCTGCCTTGGGGCCCATCCTGCTGCTTGGGCTTTTGCCTCCTCTCAAGCTGCCCTACTCCAACATTGGGTACGAGGCAGGGAACAGGGGGAGACACCACAGAAAGTTTTATGTCTGCTGGAGAGCAACGATGAGACTCTCAGAGGAACCTTCTTCTGCCAAAGGCCTGTCTTGGTCAGGTCAATGACGAAGAGGAGAGGTGGCTTTACCCTCTCTTGGTGAACCGTGAGCATTGCCATCTCTAACAATTTATGCGTTTTGTTATTTCGTATCAGAATGTGTGACTCAGATTTATGAAAATACATATTTGCAAGGAGGAGACCTCGCTACAGTTTTTACACCGAGTGCCAATTACTGCCAAGTAGTGTGTACTTACCATCCGACCTGTCTGCTCTTCACCTATTTGCCAGCGGCATGGACTAAAGATCCTGCAAAAAGGTAAAATGTTCATGTTTGTGGGGCTCTTTCTGGTCTCCTGTAATAATTTTAGGAACCCAGTAACATTTTGACAGAAAACGGGCACAAAGGGAAGGCTACAGGGTTGATGTGGAAAACAATGCGTTGTGTCTCTAAAACTGGTGATCTAAAAGAATATTTGCTTGAATTTGAAAGGTTAAATTTGGCAATTCCCAGTCTTTCACACTCGTATAACAACCCTTCCAAGGAAATCGAACCGACTGTGCATCCATCCTCCGTACCACCTATTTATTGTTGAGGGAAAATGGTCCCCAACGATCCCCTCTACTGCCTGCCCTCCCACCCAGCATATTTTTCTCCCAATTAAGGACGTTAATAGCATGAGAGGATGAGGCTGCCCTCCCACCTTATGCCCAGTACATTTCTGTCCTCCAAACCCTGGGCTGTGCTTCTCGCTTTGATGAGACCTGTTGGAGGTCCCACAAACACTGTCTATTCTCATCTTCCACCAGATGCGCCAGGGACAACAAAGCAGATGCACCTCTACCTTATCATTCTCTGAATTGCACTTGTCTAAATTTTAATGTTGAGGGATATTAGACAGCCTGCATTTCACCCGAGAAACAATCAGGAAGGACTGTGCTGTACTGCAAAAGCTGTGAACTGCTGCTTTTTGAAACACAGGTTTTCCTGCTACTTAAAAGACAGCGATACAGAAATGCTGCCGAAAGTGGACATGGAAGGAGCTATCTCTGGACATTCCTTAAAACAGTGCAACATCCAAATTAGCGGTAAGATATGGTTATTGACATGTATGAATATTAGACATTTTGAGTTAAGGAATAGAATTAGGGAAGCAGCCAAGCAGTGATTTGTATGATCTTTGCCACATCTCTTTCAAATAGAGCTGACAAAATCTTCCACTTCAGCCCCAGCTTTTCACTGCCGAGGCTCCTCAGATGAGGTAGCATGGAATTTATGCTCCTCCACTCCTTCATTTGCTAGAGGCAGAAGGGAGCACACGCTTTAACTGATAGCTCTGGTTCCAAAGATTCATTTATTACTACAGTCCACTTCCAGCAAGCTGCTCGTAAGGCATGTGGGACCCTGCTTTATAACTTTGCAGAGCAGCTGCCCAGCAAAGCAGAAGAGCATAGTCATGGTGATGTTGCTACCTTCATGATGCCACACATGAATAGTGTGGAGAGCCGGGATAGGGAAGGGATCATCCCCCTGTNAGGGCAGGTTAATGGTTGGACTTGATGATCTTAAAGGTCCCTCCCAACCTCACCCATTCTATGATTCTATGATTCTCTTTAATAATTTATGAGCAGCTTTTAGTGTATGCATGCGAGGCACAGAGTCTTCGTGTCAGTGTGCCATACCTGGGACTTATCAGCAGGCATGTTTAAAGGCTACCGAATATGTTGTTTTAAATATGTTTTAAACTTGCGCCATCCTAATGACTTTATTAAGAGGAGAACATCTTTAAGCATAGCATGGTACTGAAGAAAAACAGAATAAGGAAGACTATAGGTATTCAGTCCCTGATTTTGAGGTCAAATAGTGTCTTATGGATGTCAGGCTAATTCTTTAGTTTTATTGGTGTAGCACCTCAATATGCCAGGGCTAAATGGGTATTAATTTGTGCAAGTTCTCCGGTGCAGCTATTGACAAAAAAGTTGTGCTTGCTTTTGGTTGCCACTTGACTTTCAGAGCACTCAGGACTTGGAAAAGCCCTTCCCTGCCAACATCCTCTCACAGCTCTATTTGAGTAGCTTTGGCCCAGCAAAATAGATTTCAGTTCAATGCTATTCTTGGTGCTATACAGACTAGTTAATATCACTGGAGTTACTCTAGAATCAGACAAATGTCACTAGAATGAAACACACATGTTTAAAAAACCCACCAGTGGTTGGCTGACTTGTGCTCTGTGAAGAAACTTCACCAACCATGAGGCAAAACCTGTATCCTGCGTGGGGGAAAGCTGTTCCCACCCCACAGCCCCCATTCTCCCTCTGTGGAGTGTGAATTCAATCTTCTGACTCAAATGACAGATGTCTGTGCCCAGCACTGTGTCTGTCTCAGTTCAAGAAAGACAGGGAACTACTGGAAAGAGTTCAGTGGAGGGCTACGAAGATGATCAGGGGACTGGAGCATCTCTCTGACGAGGAAAGGCTGAGAGAGCTGGGTCTGTTTAGCCTGGAGAAGAGAGGACTGAGGGGGGATCTTACCAATGCTTATTAATATCTAAAGGACAGGTGTCAAGAGGATGGGACCAGACTCTCCAGTGGTGCCCGGTGACAGGACAAGGGGCAATGGGCACAAACTGGAACATGGGTTGTTCCATCTGAACATGGGGAAAAACATCTTTATTTTGAGGGTGGCAGAGCCCTGGGACAGGCTGCCCAGGGAGGTGGTGGAGTCTCCTTCTCTGGAGATATTCCAAACCCACCTGGATACATTCCTGTTCAGTCTGCTCTGGTGATCCTGCTCTGGCAGGGGGCTGGACTAGATGGTCTCCAGAGGTCCCTTCCAACCCCCGCCATTCTGTCATTCTGAGTTCTTGCTTTGATTAATGTCATCATGGGCTCAGCCGTGGTGGTTAGATCTCCTCTCTCATGTAGGCACTGTCAAAGTCTGCCAGTGTTTTCCTCTGCAGCACTCTACTACACCCACGCTTCTGACCTTGTTCCTAGAAGTACATGTGAAGGATGATGTAACTGAAGTGAGGATGGGATGTGGAATCCGGATTGTGAGGGCTGGGTTACATGAATCGCTGGTTTTTGGGCAGTTTGGGGTGCAGGGTGAAGAAAAGAGGAGAAGCATGTTTTCAAAACTTGCTGTCTCTGTTTTTCACAGCTTGCAGCCCAGATGTCCACGTAGGACTGGATATGGAAGGGAAAATTTATGATGTTGCTGTGGCTGACAGCTATCAACAGTGTCAAAAAAGATGTACCAATGACAACCATTGCCATTTTTTCACGTATACCTCAGAAACATTTTCCAATGCAAGCTTTCGGTAAATACAGGTTTGATCTCTCTCCTTGGACAGCGCTGTGCTTTAGTAGAGTAAATCTCAGAGCAATCTCAGGTGAGAGAATTTGTTCAAGGAAATAATTTTTCCTTGATTTGCCATCCTTGCAATGTTTACTACAGACCTTATGGGAAAAGGTCTGTAGTAAATTAGCTCTCATTTGTCCATCCGTCAGAAAGGCAAACTTGATTATCACAGCAGTGAAAAAAAAAATTAAAAAACTTTTGGAGATACTGAAATGCAAATTATTTTGGTAGGTGGGCAGCATATTACTCTGTTAAATCTTACCCTGCTTATTGCTCTGAAAATAAGATCATCAGAGCAGCTGGAGAAATTCTTTAAGTTGTAATACGACTACTTTTGAGCTGTTAATCTACTCAATTTTACAAGTTAAACGTTGTTCAGCTAGCTCTGTTTCTCATTTGAAGACTATTCTGGAAATTGGAAATTTGGAAATTTCTCTGGCCAGAACACGTACCATGGTGGGAATTATGGGGCCAGGAGGATGATGTAGACCAAGGAAGAGGGCCTGTTGACTTACCACTTTCTTTATTCTTTGTCACTCAGTAAAAAATGTTTCTTGAAACATACCAGTGTAGGAACTCCAACCAGCATAAAGGTGCTTGATGAGGTTGTGTCTGGATTCTCTTTAAAGCCATGCCAGCTTTCTGAAAAAGGTACCTATTTAAAATCTCTGTTGATTCCATTTAGATTTAAGGGTATGAATGATGAGGCACAGTCTCTCTGACACGTATAAATGTTTCATTATGTAAAAGAATTCTAGTATAAACTCATTCTTGCAAATATGGTTAGTACTCTCAGGCACAAAGGAGGTTCAGATCTTTTTCATTTTCCATTTTATTATTTGTCTTACAAAAACAGTTGCTTACTTTGAAGATCTAAAGAATTCTTTTGTAAGATTAGCTTGACAAAGCTGCATGTTATCTTTGTACTGCGCATACAAAAATGAAAGATAAAATCCCATCAAAGTCAAAGATCAGGAGGAATATAAAGCTTTCGAATTCTGTTTGCGTATTATGTGAGCACTCGGAAATTTTTAATGAAGGCCTGCTTCTTTCTAATACAACTGGCTAATATAAAGGGATATATTCTGTGTTTTGTTGGGGATTTGTGATGAAAGGAGTGTCCGTGCTTGTTCCTGCAATCATTAGTCAGGCAAAATTCTCAAGAGTGCAAGATCAATCAGCGTGCATTATACCTTCTTAGTCTCAATTGAACCATATTTCTTTTTTTTAATTTTTTCTTGTCTTTTTTTTTTTTTAAAAGTATCTACCTTCACCTTGTCTTGCTGACTGTTATTCTCCCTTCTTAATGGTGATGATGTTCTTCTGCTTCTATATAGCCTTATTTTAAGATAATAGAGTTTTCCCGTATAAATCCCATTTTATAGAGATTCTGCATCTTTTTTTTTTTTTTTTAAATATCAATATGGTCTCTTCAGACTCTGCTAGTCCTAATGTAGGAATAATTTTTGGAAACTATTGAAAATGTAGTTTTGTTCAGCTCTTAACAACAAAGATACTTAAAGAAAAATAAAGTCTGAAGAATAAAAAAAGGAAGAAAAAGTTTTGTAAAGAGGAGAAATCAATTTAGCTCTTCCCCCACTACGTGTATGAGAGAGAATGGAGGGAAGAATATTTTTTTTGGAAATTCTTGCATTAAGATACATTAGAAAGACACATATTCATGACTACAAGGAAAACCACAGTACTCAGAAGGTTCCTGCTCACAGACTTTGAGAAGAATCCGTGGACTATAGCATATGCACAAACAATATGATTTTATATTAAAAAAAAAAAACAAGTCAAAAGCCATTTGAGATTTTATCAAAGAGGTTTATGGTTTATGACATGGATGATATGGTTGTAATGATCCATCACAAATTAAATCAGAATTTCTGAAAGCTTGTGAAGGTTAATCTTATTCCTACCTGTCTTTCCTTTCCGTGTCTTGTGAGAAAGGCAAGAGGGGAGAGAGAAGGAATAAATCATGGTATCATAGAAGCCTCGACATTGTGCTATTGCATCAAGAGGTCATCTAAGGAGGTCGTCTGTCCTAATCCAAGAAAGATCAGCTATACCTGTCCAGACAGAGATTTGTCAAATGTAGTCATAAAATCTCAGTACCACCCCCCGCATTCTTGTGTTGTAAATATCTGAAATGGGTTTATTTGAATATTTATCCTATTTTTTTCTGGCTGTATTTAGGCTGACTAGTCCTACATTGCGTATGTTCCAGTGTCATTATTTTAAAAATAAATGCTTCCCCTTTCAAAGCTTTTGGAATCCCAGCAACCCCCTGTGAACACCATAAAGCTGAACTGTAGCAAGAAACTTTGCGATTGCTTCAGTCAGATTCTAAGACCATTGAAACAATCAATATTATGGGATTTCTCTGTTTCCTGTTCTACTACGCCTTCTAATGCTAATGTTGACTGTTTAACTGCAGTTGGTTTTCATGAAGAAGAGAAGGGGAAAAAAAAGGTAGTTCTTTAGCCTTTCCTTCTTCCTTTAGCTTTCCTTCTTTGCTGATCAGAGCCTGAGCTCCTTTCTTAATGCTAATTGAGTGGCGCTGCATATTTTTCTGTCAAGAGTGTGTTCCTTCTTATTTGGCCTTTCATTTTGTGCCTTTGCCTTTCTGATCTTTTCCCTATGCACATGTGCTAGTACGCATCCGTAGAAATTTGTGTTTCTGCCCTTTTGCAAAGTCCCTTCCTTGAGGTCACTGAATATTGAACAAACGATCACTGAACAAGGTCATTGGGATCATGGGTTATCTTCCCTAAACTTCTAGATCCAAAAATTGTGCTTTAAATATGATTTCCTTTAGAAACTATCCATTCTCCTGAACTCTTTCCCCCTTAGCATGAGATCTCACCCACTAATTGTCAGAGTTAATGGACTCTTACTTTATAGTCTCCTGACTACTTTTTTTTTCTGCTGTTGTTATTGTGTAATTGCTGTCCAGTATTGTTGTCCTTTCATGCTTATGTTTTTTAAAACCTCTTCAAATTATTAGGAGTCGTATTAAGCTCTTCCTCTCTCTTTTACTGTTTTCCCCTTTCTGTAAGATGTTCCCAGTGTGTTACTACAACTCTCTGGGCAGTGTCCACTCGGCGGCCGTGCTTTCTCAACAGCTGAGGTTCTCTGCTGCCACCAGGTCCTTCTGGTTTGCATCATTTCACCATTTTTACTGTCTTTACAGCTTCATAGTTTCAAGGAACATCCTCCATGCTGGTGCTTCCTTTTTTCCACTTTTTATTGTTGCACTGGGATTTTAACTTGGACTTCAAGTACATCTTTGGTGAAGGCAACTCGTTCTTCTCTTTCTAAAGATCCTGGTGCTTCCTGTAGCTCCTCTATCCACGGTCTGGTGGTGTGAATTATCCTGCTAAGCCTCTTTTACGTTACTTTGGTCATGTCAGAGGGCAGACTCTGCATTACTCTGGCTTATTCTTCCTGCTTTTCAAAGAGCATTTTATAAAGTGTTAAGAGGATCATCCCATTATTTTTCTTTTAGTCTTCCCATGATCCTCTTAGATATACCCATTACCTTAATTATTTTAGGCTTTGCCTAGATTACCACGATTTATTCCTAACTGTGGATTTGTATACTGATCTCCACTGTTTCTAATTTAAAGCCTTCCCTATGAGATTAGCAAATATGTATTCTAACATGTAATTTCTCTTCTTCTCTGTATCAACCTTATCCTTCCTCTGTAGTCCTCTCCATGAGTTTACACACAAAAATGTTCTTGAGGAACACTTTTTGGTTAAAATGTGACATTATCTTTCTAGTTTATCAGTCACAAAGAATGGAAAATATGAATAAGGATAGAAATGAATAATTTGTAAGCCTTAATGTTCTGATGACATAATAAAATCCTTGGGCTGTTGATATTTTGTTCTTGTTTTGTACAGATTGTCAAACGGATATTTTTGAAGATCAAGAATTTTCAGGAATGAATATTACAAGTTTTTTCACTCCCGATATTTCTGTCTGCCAAACTATTTGTACATATTTTCCGAAGTGCTTATTCTTTACGTTCTTTACCAGGGAATGGCAAACAGAATCCCAAAGGTGATTATGGCAACTAGCTTTAATTCTCTAAGTAGGTTTTTTTTTTTTTTTGTAACCACTATTTTCTTATAATTCTGATTTTTATTTTGTTAAAAGCTTATTTTCAGTAAAGCACGCTTTATGTGTTTTGTATCCATAAGTTTGTAATTTTCTATAGGCATTTCATCCGTTCTCCAGTGTGATCAAGGGTTTAGTCTTGCAGCTGCATATCTGGTGTTAATCTGGAGAGAGTTATAAGCATCAAAGAGACAGTGAGCGTTCAGATTGCTTAAATTACTTAAAGCTGAATTTTATGAAATTATCAAAAGAGGTGTCTGGTTTCCTAGCGGTTTTGAGTTATTTACTTGAAAAGATTTTCGATAAAGTTAAAAGATTTAAGAATGTTTCTATTGAGCTTCCTTCTTTCATACTTGGTAGTGGGAATAGTTAAAAATCTACATTCCACGCAAATCAGACAGATAACATTTCAAAGGAATTTTGGAGAGAAGCAAAACTGAAGCGGCATACATCATCTCAAGTTACCTCTTCTACAAATGTAAAATTCCATACAATCTCTAATAGTACAGTCATATGTTATTTCATAAAACTACTAAAGCCCTCTTTATGAATTTAGTGTGAAATAACGAACGTAGAGAATGCCTTTTCATATGAAATACTTTCACAGATAGAGACTTGGGAGAAAAAACACATTTAAGGAATAACCTTCTGTTACCAATACCAAAAAAAAATAATCAATTTTAGGATGTGTGAACAGATTTAGTTATTGTAAAAAAAATTCTCATTTTAGAAATCTTTGCCTTCTGAAGACATCAACAAGTGGGATACCAGAGGCACTTGTATCACAAGAAAATGCTGTATCAGGCTTTAGTCTCCTAAATTGCAGAAGATCCTTTCCTGGTAAACAACAAATTCCAATAAAAATACTAATTTTGAATTAATCAAATCAATAGACAAATTAATTAATTCTGGTGCTTGGAATGCACTCATTCTCACAGCCTGCAATTCTCGCACTTACACGCATATGAATTTTTTGGGAGAGGAACTCAATGTCACTTACACTAAAGGACACCGAGCCTGTCAGCAGGTTTGCACTGACGTGATCCGCTGCCAATTTTTTACCTACTTTCCCCTCCAAGATTCATGCAATGAAGAAAGGTGAGATATATTTTTTTATACTGTTTAAAGATTGCTGAAATAATCAGCCCGCAGACTTGGGGAGGGGGTAATGGATGTGTTCTGCCTAAAAAATACAAACTGAATCTTTGCATTAATTTATTGGCAGAAAGTGCGAGTGTCATCTAAGAATGTCCTCAAATGGATCTCCAGTGGAAATAGTACATGGGCCAGGAAGGATCTCGGGATACTCACTAAGATTATGCAAAAAAAGAGCCAGTACTGGTAAGTAAAACTTTCATGTAAAAGAGGCAGCGCTTGGCTGATTTCAGTACAGGAAGCCAAAACCTCATTTATTTATTTTTTTTTTAAATAAAAAATAAATTTGGTTACATTGAATTGGTTGCATTGTCCAAACGGAACACCTTGTGGAGTTAAAGAGTGCTCTGAAAAAGCGAAGTTGGGCAGGTCCGCACTCTGAAAACACTACCAGTGGTATCGTGAACTTGTCGTAAAAGACTTTATGATCATAAGTCATAAAGGGATGAGAACGTGCCATGTGTCCCCTTCTTCGCAATAGATCAGCTCCTGTTCAGGGGTCCGCAGTAGTCTCATCTTCATTTGATGAAGGCTGCTCAGAGAGCTTGTGGAATCTTCTTCTCTAGGTGAACCTGCTTTGTTGGGGGGGTTGGACTAGATGATCTCTGAAAGTCCCTTCCATCCCCAACCACTCTCTGACCCTGTGTGATTTTTCATTGGGGGGTGCAAATTATCTTTAAGCATGGTTTTGAATTATCTCTGCAGTGTGTATGCAGCATTCTGCAAGAACGATTAGGATCGTGGGAGGGACAGACTCTTCCCCTGGTGAGTGGCCGTGGCAAGTCAGCTTGCACGTGAGGTTGTCTCGTCAGAGACACGTCTGCGGGGGCTCCATCATCAGCAACCGGTGGATTCTTACAGCTGCTCACTGCGTCATGAGGTGAGGCCGAAATGTCAATGTGCAAATGAAAACAAAAATTTCATCCGGCCTGTGAGAGAGGTTGAGATTCACCTTTCAGAAAAATCAGAATGAGGACTAGAACAAAATAAACTGGTTTAATGTAACCAAAAGGTGAGCTTTTAAGGTAGAAAATTCATATTCTTAACATAACTGGAACTCCATACTTTGTCCCTTTGTAACATCATATTGTAATACCGATGCTAAATTATTTTAATGCATCTAGAAGTTGAAATTCTAAAGCAGACACCAGATATCTACAAAAATTTAAGACATCCTCATGTGATATAATTTTTTTCTTACTGTACTGTATCCTCTGTCAAGGAAAATCTGTTCCTAGGTTATTCCATTTCATCAACTAAAAATGACTTATCTCAGAGATTTCCCCCTTGGCACTTAAGAAACGGTGCTGATACCTTCGGCAGCAGGGTGCTCATCAAGTTGTTTGCTGATTTATTTGACTGGGACAGAAAGTAAACCTCTGCGGGGGTCTCCTTAGGCTGCTTCTGGTACCTGAGATCCACATCCCAGTTGTCCTGGCTTTCATTTAATAGTTTTGTATATTTTTTTTTTTAACCAATTTTATCAATCAGTCAATTAATACTCAATTTTTAATGTGGATTTCAGCCATAAGAACAAAATTTAGGGCAACCAATACCCCAGACATTGCTCATTTGCACAGACACATATAGGCCATAGTGTTAATGGCCATTAAAATACCATCAGATTTGGGTTGTGAAAACACCTGTGTTGTGAAGAGCTGATTTAATTGTCATGCAGGTGATTAATTGATCATGTCAGATTGTCACCACCTGTAAAGCAGGTTATCCTGTAATTTACAGAGTGGAAAATGTGATGCTGTTATTCAGCCTGATGGGAGAGAAGGGACAGATAACAGATAAAATGCTTTAAAGAGGGCGTTGACCCGGGAATGTGGTCTGAAATCAGGCACTTTTACTCAAGCAGTGTACTACATTACCCATTATTATTTTAGCGTGGAATGCTACTGGCAATATTTGGCTCCAGTGACAAGCCTTATAAAGGTGGTTAAACCCTCTAAAAACCCTATATCAAGAATATAATTCTCTACCTGCTATGCAGTGTCAAAGTTATCAGTATTATAAAAAGCAAAGGGAAAATGCTTCAAAAATAATAATAAAAAAAGACTATGTTCACTGAAAATTATTAAGCCTAACTGATATTTATGAAATCACATATAAAATATTCAAAATTGTTAGAAATTTTTCTTTTAGGACAAGTTTTGTATCTTCTTCATTCCATGTAGGAAAATTTTTAGGTTGCCTTGATGGTACAATATCACAATGAAATATCCCTTAAACCTATTCAAAGTAAAGTTGAAATCATAAAGATTAATTGGAACTTTTCCTGTAGGTCTGTGATATTACAGTTTCCAATCTCTATTTACATTCATTTTGGTGAGTAGTTTCATTTTGTTAATGTGTCTGAATAGATACATCTTAAATTTATATTTCCAACCCTATTTTCGTTACTAGAAATGTGTTCGAATGAATGGCAAGTATCTCATATATTTCTTCAGGGCTTACATTCAGTGCTTGAAGATTAAAAAAAATTTAAAAATAGAAGAGAAAATGAGAAAATAAAGGCAACAGAAGGGGAAGGAGGATGAAAGATCAGGACAATGGGAGTCTGAACATAAAGGAGAGAGAAAACTGAGGTGGGGACGAAAATATGGATAGGAAGAACAGAAAGAAGGAGAATGAAGGGAATGGATAAAACAAGCCTCCGTTTAGTTTTAAGTGTGTAAATAAAAGAAAAATGAAAGAATGACCTCAGTGCTGTTCACTGTACACTCAGGAGTAAGAGAAGATGTTGGCACCTGCACACAAGCTGTAAATCAGTGCAAATCTTTTGCCACAGACTGACTGTTTGTCTTTTTCCCTCAGCCTTCAGAATCCCAACATTTGGCGTGTTTATGCCGGTATTTTAAAACAATCAGAAATAAAAGAGGATACGCCCTTCTTCAAAGTGGAAGAGATTGTTGTTCACCCTCAGTATAAATACGCACAGACTGGATATGACATTGCTTT
This sequence comes from Rhinoptilus africanus, assembly GCA_013400135.1. Classification (NCBI taxonomy): domain Eukaryota; kingdom Metazoa; phylum Chordata; class Aves; order Charadriiformes; family Glareolidae; genus Rhinoptilus; species Rhinoptilus africanus. The sequence goes on from VXBO01003057.1 coordinate 379,341, forward strand.
AATGAAACTTGATAAGCCTATGAATTTTACTGGTACGTAGTGTGTCGCAGAGGAATTCTGAAATGTGCAGGATGACATAGGGCTGGCGTTGGTGTGGCAGTGCATGACACCTGGGCTGGCTTCCTTTAACACGCGGTTACTGGGGTTTGAGGAGAATCCCAATCCGTTGGCTCCGACAAGAAAATGGGTGGCTTTTATTTATATGACTGGAGCAATATATAGCATAAGGGACAAAGCATAACATGAAGCCTATTATCAGGGGTTGTGTAGGTGCCCACAGAACCCTTAATGTTGAAGTTGTCTCTGGTCAAACTAATATTTTTTCATCGTATTTTAGATCTTCAACTACCTATTTGCCTGCCATCAAAAGAAGATGCCAACATACTTTATACCGACTGTTGGGTAGTTGGATGGGGTTACAGGAAAGAAAAAGGTACAGATAAATATTTAAACAGAGAGTTCTTATATTTGCAAAATTCACATGGTTTAAAAAACTTAGCACCCTCCTTTAAAAAAAATAATAAAAGAACCCCCTCTTCTTTTTAAAAAGGAAATTCTGCTATGATCTTGGCTACCATTATTGCTATTTGGCTAGCACTGTGATATAGTGAATATAGAATCTGCTTCTATTAAGACATCATAAAACATATATGAAAGATGCATGAAATTATAATTAAATAACTCCGTGCTCTGACACAAAATTTAGATTTTATACCTTGTTTGATTCAGTAATTTGATATACATAAGAGTGAAACTCTGAATATATCCTGTACAGTTCTCACATACATTTCCTTAGTTTCTAGCTTATTCTACCGACAAAACCCAGTATATATCTGGAATGCACACTCCTTTTCATGCACCCAGCTGAGAAAGCCACCAGAGTTATCACTGAACTGTGAGGTTCTGAATTACAGTTGGCACAAAATCCATACTTTTTTTTTTTTTACGTGATTTTATTCATGACTTTAGACGTTGAAGATTGAAGTATGTTGCTTTTATGATTCTGAAGGTTGATTTTAAACAATGACCTTTGTGTTTTGATAGTAGATAGGATTTGAACTCCTCTGATTTTATATGGAGGTAGGCCAAATAGCTGTTAAATATAAAAGTCTGGTTTTCGATTTATTTATTTGTTTATATTTTTGTATGTATGATATTTTTCTCTGCGTGTGTGTATGTACATACATATATATACACACTTCTATTTAAATAGCACCCTTTCCTTTATACACATTCCTATCTGAAGGTTAGAGTTCAACGTGAAATCTAACAAATCTAGACAGACATTGTATGGGCTAATTTCTTCTGTTAATTTCAAAGAAAAGGCTGCTTTCATATACTCTTATTTACTTCATGTGCAAATTTATCCGTCCTGTAAACTGCTAGGGCATGGCGCAGCACAGATTTGGTGGCTGGGAGGTTCCAAAGCTGTTGTAATACATGACTAAGAGATAATTGTTAATAATACAAAACAACACTCTTAATGGGAGGAGGGGTTCCAAGGGCTAATGTCCTGAAAGCTGTACTTACACAAGCATTTATTGCAAATCACAAGGGACTTTTGAAGCTTGCCCAGTCAAGAGACACAAAATGGCATTATAAAAACATTCAAATTAGNTTTTTAATTGCCATTAAAAATATATGGTTATCAATAGAGTTGTTGATTAACGTGTAACTTTTGCATGTCAAAAGCACGGAAAATCAAAGTATATGCAAAAAGTTTCTTAGGTGACATTGAAGTCATTAGGGATAGGTTCCATGGATAAGAAACTCTGAGTATGTGTGTGTATATATATATATNTTTGTTTATATTTTTGTATGTATGATATTTTTCTCTGCGTGTGTGTATGTACATACATATATATACACACTTCTATTTAAATAGCACCCTTTCCTTTATACACATTCCTATCTGAAGGTTAGAGTTCAACGTGAAATCTAACAAATCTAGACAGACATTGTATGGGCTAATTTCTTCTGTTAATTTCAAAGAAAAGGCTGCTTTCATATACTCTTATTTACTTCATGTGCAAATTTATCCGTCCTGTAAACTGCTAGGGCATGGCGCAGCACAGATTTGGTGGCTGGGAGGTTCCAAAGCTGTTGTAATACATGACTAAGAGATAATTGTTAATAATACAAAACAACACTCTTAATGGGAGGAGGGGTTCCAAGGGCTAATGTCCTGAAAGCTGTACTTACACAAGCATTTATTGCAAATCACAAGGGACTTTTGAAGCTTGCCCAGTCAAGAGACAAAAAATGGCATTATAAAAACATTCAAATTAGCAGACAGTTCACATTCAACATAAAAAGGGGAAAAATCAGTGTCATAAACATCTATCAACACTCTAAAAGCAGCGGCCTCCAAATTTGCAGTATCACTGTGTAGAGATTTCTAGTTTTTAACTTCTATTTTGCCAGAAGTAAACGTTTCTCTGTTGATACCGCCTATTGCATAGGTCGTGTGGAAGATATCCTTCAGAAGGCTACTGTTCCCCTGATGTCAAAAGAGGAATGCCAGGCAAGGTACCGGAAGCGCAGAATAGGTGACAAAGTGATCTGTGCTGGCTATGATGAAGGTGGAAGGGATGCTTGTAAGGTAACAAAAAGTAGCAGTATACGGTTATATATATTCCAACCATTTGTTCA
>VXBO01003057.1:384715-403355 GCA_013400135.1 Rhinoptilus africanus
TATATGATCTAGTTAAAGTTGTCCCTACTTACTGCAGGGGGGGTTGGATTAGATGACCTTTAAAGGTCCCTTCGAACCTAACACATTCTATGATTCTATGATCTCATCCATTTAGGGCATAAAACAGTATTCCTTCAAAATATCAGAAATTCAAAGGGAGAAAATATAGTACATCAAAGCATTTCTCCAATAAAAGCACGTTTCCTATGCGATGTGTTTATTTCTTGACATGAAATTTATGAGGTAATTTATGCAAGAAGAAAATAGTCTAATTAGTAAGATTCAATTCTCTACCAAATACAGTATTTTCCTTTTAAGCATTTAACAGTTAACATTTTTATATTAATATGTTACTGTTGCCATGAGTAACAGTAGTATTGAGTACTTAGGGCTAAAAATACTTGGAACTGGGAAGTAATTTTTCCTCTATGCCAATTAAGCTTTATCTGATACATTGTACCGGAACATGGAGATGCTGTTTTAAAAAAATAACACACTTGCCATTGTCTCAACAACTCATAGCAGCTATGCTAATGAACCTTATGTTCATAAAGATCAATTAGGAACGGGAAAAGAACAGAGGTGTGTTTTATTCAGGGGAAGACAGCGTCACTCAAACACGATGAGCCATGAAGAGAACTGAGGTTTGTGTACTAAAACCACCAAGGTCATAAGAGAAAACATTGACAAATTTACTATTTTTCTCACTTGCACACGTAGACTTCATTAGGTTTTAAATGATGCCTATGTAGATAAATCTAAAAAAAACCCCCAAAACAATGCAAAACACAGGAAGTGTAATTACGGAAATTATTTGCAGTGACTGGAAAGTATTTAGAAGTCAATTTGCTACAAAACCAGAAAAAACTGCTTCAGTACTCTGCGAATTAGCCTTAAGCAAAAGTAATTGCAATCTAGGCACTCCTGCTGGTGTTAAAGCTGAATGGCACGCTGCTTTTGACCAAGGCTGACCAGAGGTGTCCTGTTCCTGCTCTGTTTTTCTACTGCGGCACAGGGAGACTCGGGAGGGCCACTGTCCTGCAGGCACGAGGAAGTCTGGTATCTGGTGGGCATCACCAGCTGGGGCGAAGGCTGCGCTCGCCCCCGGCAGCCGGGGGTCTACACAAACGTCGCGGAGTATTCAGACTGGATTCTAGAGAAAACGACGTGACGGAGCGGTGAGCGTCGCCTGCCTGGCTCAGAGGGACGTCGTGGAATCATAACCCTGGGAGCGACGCGATGAAGTGTGTGGCGGTTTGTTTACACGGTGTTTCTTGTTAGCCTGGAACATAAAAGGCTTGATTGAAAAAGTAGAAAAGCAGGAAGGACTTAACTTTGCCATTAATGAATAAAAAACGGTAATAAACACTGTGGTCACTGATATGACAGGGAAAAAAAAGAGAGTATGTCTGAGACGTTGATTTCTTCTGTCCTTTCTAGCTTGGAATGGGAATGGATGAGGTGGCAGGGCATGCGTGGAGCTGGGAACTCCTCTGAGTTCTGAGATGGGCACACACCAATGGAGATTTCCCACTTGCCCGAATTTGGTTGAACTGGGCCAACCAGTTACAAACCTACTAAGGGGCTTGGGGAAGGGAGGCAGAGGCGGGGAGAAGCCTATACAGTTGTATAAACCTTGTTTCCTTCCAGTATTAGTCAAAAAGGTGGCAATACTAACCGAGAAAACAAAAGCAGGGCCTTGTCAAGCTCTCCAGTAACAATTTTGCATATATGGTAACAGCGCTCTTTCCCTTACATTGTTCTAATATCTGTAGAAAGTTTTGTGATAAGAATGATCATGTGGGTCTACTTCCCTTGAAGCAGAATTCAACCTTGAAGTTGATTGAAGAATCATCCCCTTTAGAGGCATTGTATGTCATTGATCTTTGGCACAATATATTTTTTATTTTCCAGACCCCTAGTTCCCCTTGATTAAAGAAACAGCTTTCTCTTCCTTTTCCTCCTTGTTTATCCTTTTATCTTTTCTCCTTATTTTGTGTCAGGTAGCAAATACGTTTTGTGGCCAAAATTAACACTAGCGTGAGAAACAGCAGTCAAAAATGTATTATTTTCCCATTTTAAGAGGCACAGTTTCACACTGAATCAGAAAGGAAGGCACAGGACTTAGCCTTTGTCTTTGCTGAAATTCATGAGCTTGTTTCATAATCATCTACATTACGTTAATTGCTGAAAATGTGTTCTAGAATGCTACTCATAATTGCTAGACACGCAGAGTGGGGATGTTGTGGGGGTAAACAGCAGGAGTGGTTTTACAAGTAAATGAGGTCCTGGAGGTTAGAAATTAAACATGTAGAATTTATGGAGGAAAACAATCAAGCTGCTGAAGATGACTTCTACATTTAACTTTTTGAGGCTTTATTTGCAGTTAACGCTGAGGAAAAACGTAATTCCACAACTACAAGGTTGCAAAGAGTAGTATTATCTGCGGCTGAGTGTCCAAGGAGCCCCTGGGGTGGGAGTGCTGCTCGGAGAGCGCAGGGCCAAGCTGACCGCAGTCGACGCACCTGATGTTCCAAAGCCGTATTTAAAAGCCGAGGGGGTTTGGTTGGTTGGTTGGTTGGTTGATTTGTTTTTTTAAAGAATCAGAATTCGAAGCAGGGGCTTGCGGTGCTGGATGTCTCCTCCTTTGGGAATGCCCGTGGTGGCTGTGGATGTTCAGAGAGCTAACAGGCAGAGCCTGGCATGCAGAAGCAGAATAAAGGTGGGGGCTGATGTCCTTTTTTGTGCTCTTTTTAATCCACAACTGGTTTAAAATATCAGCAAACCTCAGACATGCTGTCAAAAACCTAGAGACTTAAACAAGGGACTGTGTAAGAGTAGGAGAAAATAGAAAACACAGCAAAAAAAGGGAAAGATTGTTTCCTAGCCTTCCTAGCAAATGTGGTTGTGTCCTCATGGGGAAGGAATGAAAACAACTGGAAAAGAGCTGCTGAAGAAACAAAGGAATTGCTTCAGCACGAAAACAGAGACTGAAACTCTCTGAAGAAGAGTCATCGGGAGACCATTCGAAAACCCATCTGCCAATACTCAGGCTGTGCATTTGCTGAAGAGCAGACACAACATCAAACTAATAACCTTTAATGCTTGCTCATAATAATCCCATCATCAGCTGCGTTTTCAAATGCATACAAAATGCCTGCTTTTTTTTTTTTCGGTGTGTGTTTCCTTTTGTTGTCTCCTATGAGACTTTCAGGTTCGTGGCTACCGGAGTAACGAAGAGGAATGGCAGCTCCGCAGGGCTCTGTAGACCCCTGGAGCACCACGTTTGATTTCTCAGTGCTTACCCGGTGACAGCAATACGTCAAAGGTAATTTAGCTGTTCCTATGGAAGGGATAAGGGATCTCAGTGGCTGCATACATCCTTCCTGAGCTGCTGTTGAGCAGACAAAATATCTTATTCCAGTATGTTTTCACCTAGAGCAGATGCTCTTCAGTGAAGTTTTGCATTAGCTGTCTGTTCATCCATCACAAATTCCTGATAGCTAGAAGTGAGTAACAGGAATAGACATTATGTGGAGAATGCAGGAGTTCCTGGAAATTTTATGAAGCCCTTATGACTTCATTTAAGAAGAGCTACATGAGGGAACCTCTGACCTTTCTGTGGATTTATACACCAGCATAATATGTAATTCACCGAGACCTTTAGACTCATAGATAGAAACACATTGGTGTTATTAAGTGTTATGTTGCTTAAGCTCTCTGGTATCAATAGGCAGCTTGCACTAAATGAGAGGCAGTTTGTGACCTTTATTTATTCTCCCTTTCTCCTCTGCCTCCCTGGGGAAAAATAATTTTAAAAAGCCAACAGCCGCAAAACCTATCTCAATCTCACTAAAGAAAAGCCTGGACTTATGCTTTAAATCTGCCTCTGTTTATGTTGGTACAGAACATAAACACCAGTGCTTTAGTTGTTATTTTGATTAACGGCAAGTGTCTCTGGCGGTGTCTTTTATGTTCAACTCTTTAGTTACACTGAAAATCAATAAATCTCATAATCTTCCTTACGCTAGATGGGCAGAAATCTTGCAAGGGGCACTGGCCACTGTTGATGTGTTGAATGGCAGCATTAGTTTGTCCTGAGTTTTTGTACAAATAGGGGTCCTCATCCTAGAAATTTACAGCCTCGTTCAGGCACAGATGAAACTCTTCATATGTGTCGTGATCGTCTGGAGAGCAATTAGTTCGTCATAAAGTAAGGCAGACTGTGGTGCTGCTCAAGTGGACTCTTTACCTTGTAATAGCCTGCTCTGCAGGCATTTTAATAGAATCATAAACAAGCAAAGCCAGCTTCCATTAAACCAGCATTGCATGGTGTTTCCTATCACTGCTGCTGCTTTGCCTAATGTCTGAGGCTGAAGTATATCTTCTTTAAAGTCATCTGAGCTGGGAATAAGACAAAATGAAGCCTCTCGTTTCTTCTTCCCAGGAGAACTAAAAATTCTTGCAGTGAAGATGTACAGAGATCACTGGGTATGCCCGTTTCCTCTGCTTCCCCAGAGAAGGCCAAGGAAACAATTTGATATAAACTTTTAGCGTAAGTTTTATTTGTTCTGTGAAAAACTGTCATTCTGCTGTGACGAAAAGGGCATCTCAGATGCTGAAAAATAAGAAACCGGATGAAATTAAAATAGTTCATCGTGGTGCACTTCACAGTAGGAGAACTCACTCAGTTAAATTAAAATGTGGATTCTTATTCTCTGCCTAATTTCTAGTATATTTGGAGGATTCTTTGAAAAAGTATTGCTGCCTCATTTTTTAAAAATGAAGTATCTACATTACAACATATTAAAAATGCATTTCCACTTCAAATAGAGGGCAACAGTAATTTGCCTCTTTGAACAATAATAGCAGATATGAAATATCACATATTTATAGTCAAGCATTTCCTGGAATAGTAAATTATTTGTTTTTCCTGTAGTCTTTTTGTTGTAAATGATGTTATAGACATTTATAGATGTATTAGAGTTACTGTGGAGTGTTGTATGTTAGAAGAAATTTTTGCATGAGGGTTATGTGGTGGAGATGTAAAACAGTTGTTTTGCATCCTCTTAATGTTTCCTAATTTTCATAGGATCCTAGAAAAGAGATCTGAAGAGGTTTTTAGAGATTAACTACTGCACCATCCTGCCCTCATGCACAATCATGAACCCCTACACCATGCATGACTAGAGTTTCTCTAGCTTCTAGCAACAGCAATTCTACACTCACCTTGCACAAGGTATTCCTTGTGCAATATTTTTCCTTGTCACTGAATTCAACAATATTTCCCACAATTTAATTCTACTGCTTCTTGTGCTACCTGCCTTGGAAATGGAAAATGGGTAGAAAGGAAGTTGGTGTTTTGTTGTTGGGTTGGTTTTCTTGTTTTTTCATTTTCTGTAGTCATTTTTTGTACACTTTATATTCTTGTCACATCGCAATGTGATGTTGGCCAATGCTGAGTCAGTTCCCACATTTCTGTTAGCTGGTTTGTATGTGAGGACCAGGAAAAAGGGGATGAATACACTGCAGGAAGAGGAATGTATGCACAAGGCTTGCAAGAAGAGATTAAAAGAGGATGACAGGAATTAAAACTGAAGCGAAGCCATTGAGAGAAGAGTTGGAAAAAAGAAAACAAGAATCGGTGCAGGCTGAAGACAGGCCAGCTCAAACGGTAGGTACTCGTCCGGGCACCTGGAAGTGAAAACATGATGGAGCACTTAGATGTCCCTTCCAGGTCCGTACCCCAGGACCTGAAGATTAATGAGGTATGGTGCAGAAATGGAATTATTAACTCTTTGTATGCTAGGAAGTGGTAGAGTGATCTGAAGTGAATGCTGCCCTAACATGAACGTGCTGCGCACAGACCTGACCTTGTTGCCACACACCTCTGCTATGTTTTGCTGCTCTACATGGAGGTGCCAGTCTGAACTGTAGCCTCACGTCTGCACTTCCACTTCTTTTTCCACTGATATTAGCATCTGGTAGATTTTGTCTCCCAGTTACGTCTTTGCTCATTTTTGCCCCCACAGNATGTAGCCTCACGTCTCCACTTCCACTCCTTTTTCCTAGTTTTGTCTCCCAGTTACCTCTTTGCTCATTTTTGCCCCCAAAGGTCATGTTCAGTGATGTGAAGAATGCTATGATTTTAATTATCATAGGAGATCTGGAGAAGTCACTATTCTAGGGTGATGTAGCCTCCATAAGGTTTATTGCATTGCACATCCCTACTACAGCATCACTTTTTGAACCATTCCTGTTGGTTGAATGCTGCTCATGGAAAGGTGCTTTTTATGGAAAGGACCACCTATAGCACTCCTGAAGCTTTTGCATTTCTGCACTGGGAGTGATGCCCTTGTCCTGTGGTTCACCATTTAAGAACTTTAAGCATGAGCATTTTGGTTTTGAACTTGTGCCAAGCACATTGTGTAGAGAAGAAGAGGTGCTCAACAGATCAGCCAACGTGATTGGGGAAGGAGGGAGGAGGAGTGACATCCCATATGGGGGACAGGGAGAAGGAAGACAAGGGTAAGTCAGCTTTAGAGCTGCTTCTCTCTTCTGGGCTTCCTGGGATTTGGCTCTTTTGACAGATGACTTGATGACATAAACTGCACTGAATGCAGATAATTTCATGAACTCTCTTGTTTGAGGAGCTCTGGTGAACCGTTAATAAAACGTTTACATGATTCATATTGAATGAGGCCACATAATCCACAAGTTTGGACTTCAAAGAGTCCAAAACTTTAAGATGGGCAGAATGTGCTGGTGGGAGCACGAAAGTAACTATAAACATGAAACAGGAATGGAATAAAGAGGTTATATATTTCTTTCCAGTAAAGATATTCTGCTTATCTAGATTTTAATGGCTCTCAGTAAGCCTCTGATTTCTTTAACATTCACTGCATGTTCAGGGAAAATTTCAGGGGAAAAGAGAAGTGTTTACTTGTATTCTAAAATAACTTTCAGTAGTTTTGTCACTAGGTGGCACTTTTGCTCTAATTTGTTTTGTATTTAATAGCTAAGACAACACCATGAACTTGTTTTAGTATAGCTTTGGTTACAGTAAGTATTATTAGTAGATCTAAAAAGGATATTTTCATTCCTATATATGGTAAATAATAGTAAATAATTAAATTAGCATCCTCATTTGCAGAACTCGGAGAGTTCAAAGACTGGATGGGTTTATCTCCAATTTTCGGCACGGTACAGGGAGGTTAAGAGACAGTAGGACACAGAGACTGACCAAATCAAGCCAAGCAAGTGCTGTTTACCCACAGCTCCCTGCCTATGGAACCCCCTAATATTTCACATTTTAATAAATAGGCATCAAACCAGTTGAAATCCATAGTCAAGGCCCTGAGCATACCTGTTCTCTCTGGGGGAGCTTGGCTTGAGGCTGGCCTGGGCACAGCACAGTTGTCTGGCCCTGAATCAGGGAGTCAGGGGAGATAGAGTTGGAGGAAACCTCAGCTTGGGGAGCTATGTGAGAGCCTGGCACTCACACACTACTGCATATTATAGTCTTAAAGCAAAATTAGGTGGTATTCTAATAATATATGACTGGTTCTTACCACCAAAAGTATTCCTAGCTGTTAAGAATTCGTTCATCAGATTTTCATATCTGGAAAAGGGAGGTCATCCTCCCACTCTACTCTGCCCTGGTGAGGCTGCATCTGGAGTGCTGTGTCCAGTGCTGGGACCCCCGGGTCAAGAAAGACAAGGAACTGCTGGAGAGAGTCCAGCGAAGGCTACAAAGCTGAGCGAGGGACTGGAGCAGCTCTCTGATGAGGAAAGGCTGAGAGACCTGGGGCTGTTCAGCCTGGAGAAGGCAAGACTGAAAAGGGGTCTTATCAATGCTTATCAATATCTAAAGGGTGGGCGTGAAGAGGATGGGGCTAGACTCTTTTCAGTGGAGCCTGGTGACAGGACAAGGGACAACGGACATGAGCTGGAACACAGGAAATTCTGTCTGAACTTGAGGAAAAACTTCTTTCCCTTGAGGGTGGCAGAGCACTGGAACAAGCTGCCCAGGGAGGTGGTGGAGTCTCCGTCTCTGGAGACATCCCAAACCCACCTGGAGGAGTTCCTGTGCCCCCTGCTCTGGGTGACCCTGCTCTGGCAGGGGGTTGGACTAGATGATCTCTGGAGGTCTCTTTAAACCCCTACAATTCTGTGTTTCTGTGAAAAAACAATATTGAGATTCTCTGAAATGGATTAATTGCTCAGGATTGGGCAGAGATGAAAATGTGACTCCTTAGTCTTCAGCATTTGCTCTGGACACAACCCAAGGGGATTAGGCAGAACAATATCCCAGATACTACAGGTTCTCAAGAAGGAGAAGGGGAAATAATATCTTGCTGTTCTACTACACCTTTATCATTTCAAGGTGGTCATTAATCTTAGTAAAACTTGCACCAGTCAGGCAGGAGGAGAGAGATGTTTTTTATGTGCATCAGTGAACGAATCAATGTTTTAGAGATACTTGTGAATTAAAGAAAAACAAATGGCCTTATGTTACAGCAAGAGAGATACTGAGAATAACTGCTTGGGGTAAAGAGAGTGAAGCAGTGAGCAGGGGACAGTCAAGGATATTGTGGAACTTCCATCACTGGAAGTATTTAGGTCTAGGTCACACTGTGGTGTAACTGGCCCAGGGCAGGTGGACTGGATAGTCTTCCTCCAGCCGCTGCCCATTACCACCCACAGCAATACAAAAGCATGGATTTGGGTTTTTTTCTATGATACGTGTGGCTTGAAATATGGTTATAATATGTGAACTTGAAATATCTTCAGAAAAGTATTTGTTTGGTTTTTTCTTACCCATTCTTCAGCTGGTTCAGTTCTTTCATTCTGCCTGCAAAAAATAGAATTTTTTATTATGGACTTCTTTTCCTTCCCTGTAATTTTGCTTAGGAAGCTCAACTCCGTTTCAAATCAAATCAAAGTGAAAAGAATAAAGAAACACGAGAAGACAAAATAGGCCTAAATGTGACTAATATAAAGACATGAGTTAGTCGTGCCAGCCCTGTAAATGTGATTTTTGCCATCACCAGGAGAAATCACTAACTTTGCTCTGACTGGGCTGTGTGGGGACCCAGCACTTCTCTGTGCTTCAGCTGGAGCTGGCTGTAGTTTGGCTTAACCCTTGTGCAGTGGGCAGTGACTGCTGCCTGACCGGTGTTAGACTGAGCAATGGGAAACCACATGGGGCAAAGGCCAAAGAGCCCAGAGAACAAGTGTGCAATAAACAATAACCCCTAGAGGTAACAGGGCTGGGGGGCCACCTTTCAAATTTCAGCTGAGAAGCACTGAGAAAGAAGCAGATGGTGATAAAAAACTAAAAAAAAGATAACTTCAAATGGATCTTTGGTATCCCGGCCATGAACATCAGAGTCCTCCCAGTGCAGGTTGAGGATGATGGTGGGTGCTGTACACACAACACCCTTCCACCCCACCTCTCCCCAAGACCCTCTCAAGGAAGCCTGAAACCATTGACCTTAGGACTCAAGGGGACATGGGAAGGGCAAACACTCACCAAAGAAAAGCTGTACGTAGCAGGAAAGGCTATTTTCTTTCTATAGCAATTTTCCTTGTATGATTAATGAAGCTTTTCTGTGTTAATTGGACGACATGGGTTATTAAGCTGTTAAAACATTAGCTATACTAGCAATACATTTTGAATGTGCGTGTGTGGTGCATTGTCTTCTGCCCACAAGAATATTTATTTTTTTCAGTGTGACATAAAGTAAACCGAGATTTACCTTGGGTTATGGAGGCATGCAAGGAAAAAGTAGAAAAATATCTCAAGGTGGTAGCAGAACTTCAGTTTGGAGTATTGTCATCCATTGATTGAAGAACAGGAAAACCACTCCTTTTGCAATTCTTTCTGTTGCTTCCAACCTGTTATATTACTCTGCATAATATGATGGAAACTCATCTCATTTAGCCTCCAGGTGCTACTTAATGAAAAAACATTGGTAAAATAAATAACTCATAGTATCCTCATAAACACAGTTGATATCGACACATAAAGATTTTCTACTCGGTTGGTATTGATTATTTTTTAATTTTCTACAGAATGTTTTGTGTTTGATATTCTTTTTAAAGCTGCAGCTGCAAGATTCCTAAGACTGGGTAGGAAGGTCACCTTTACACATAGAAAGTGCATTTTTGTCTCTTGTGGTTGCAGGGAAAAAAGCTGAAAAACATGACCTATGGCCATCCTAGAGGCTTACAAGCTACCATTAGTATTTGTAAGCAGTTTTCTAAACAAAAATTCTCCTGATATTAAAGCCTTTTTCATTATTTTCGGAGATCTGACTCACAGCTGTCACGTGTGTGGTGTTGACAATACCATGTAAACCTTCAGACAAAATGAAGGGTAAATCTCCTGAACTAAAAATGTAGGCCAAATGTTCCAGCAGAACTTAAATTCGGCAAAATCTGACCTGAACTTCTCGCACTCCCTTTTATCTATACCACAGGCTTCTGTAAATGATTTAAGTCATAGAGCCATAGAATATCAGGTTGGAAGGGATGTCAAAGATCATCTGGTCCAACCTTTCTTGGTCCAGACTAGATGGCCCCGCACCTGAATATCACTGACAGGCCACAGATGATATGCCAAGACTTGGTGTTACTTTTCCATTCCAGTAGTGACCTCTCTGTATCAACACTAGCCAGACCTAGGGATATAGATAAAATTGCCCTGGGAGAAGCACACTTGGAAAAGAGATGGATAGGGTAATCTTGCAATTAAATCTGGAATCTGAAAGAGCTGATTATTTGCAGCTTATTCTTTCTTCCCTTCAAGAGTATCAGTTATGATGCCTCTCTGTGCTTATTTTCTCTGGCCTGACTAGGGGAAGTCTCCAAGGTAAATAACAATAATACTGGTTTATCATTAGGAAATTATAACAGTGTTGCTGTTTCTGCGCTTTGATTGATGGAGAGACTCCCAGTTGTGGTGTTTCACGGGTGCACTTACAATGCTGCAATGACCATCCACAAGACTTCAGGGCAGACAAGATTATAGAGAGATAACTCATGTTTCCTAAATGCATTGTCTGAACAGAAGGGATACCCACGGCGAAATGACTCACGCCTGCCTGGTAAGTGAGACACTTATTTTTCAGTGAATTGCTTTCAGACCCGTATTACTTGCATTACTTTTATGTGGCTTCAAAGCAGCTTATTTTTTGGTGTATGTTTTGATGCAGTGCAAAAGGGTACTTTATAACACATCTAACACATGATGTTTGATTTATTCAACCAAAATCTAGATTATACCCTATGAACTTAACGGGAATGATTCAGTATGGTGTTAAAAAGGTAATTTCTCGATAGTACTAAGTGTTACAGGTTAAAGAGTTGTTATGAATAGATGACCTGTTGGATTTGAGCACATATGGAGCACATTCCTATATCTGAAGAAATCTATATCTGGACCTGACTTGGGCACTCCATGAGTAAAGCTCACTTCACTAACTCTTATCACTTTGATTCTTGTTTTGTTTATCTGTAGTCATAGCATTGCAAAATGTTTTAAGGCCCGCTGGGTGGGCAGTGAAGAGCTTTTGATGAGGTAAAAAATGATGTTTCAAATAGAGGTGCAATTGTATTTCCTTAAGATAGATTGCAGGAACAAAAGAAACAAGCAAATTTTTGGGACCATTGTAAAATAGGCAATTCTATAGTGAAATGAATTATTTCTGTGTAAATGAAAGGGAAATGACAGATGAATGTGGAGCATAAATGAACAAGTTTTTCATATGTATGTGTTGGATTTTTTTTCAGAAAACAAAATAATTCCTCCACATATATATATTTTTTAAGGAAATAAGAATGTACAGTAAAGTATCAATATTAAAATCAGCTGATCAGCTGGTAGTTTTCCGAAGTATAATGCTGAGATGGATAGTGGACTCCTGTTTCAGGTGCTACGACCAGTTTTGTAAGTAACAGGTCTGCCGCTTCGTTCAATGTTGCTTACGCATCTTCTTTGTACTGCACAGTCAACAGACCTTTTTGACTGGTTGGGATCATTCCATTTTCCATTTCATTAATGTTTTGTGCATGAAACATTCCCCATGAATCAAAGGTTTTTCTAAGCATGGCAGAGACAACAAAAGGGGTTATGGCAATGTGTAGAATGAATGCACAGCCCAGACGGCTTTGTAACTGCTGTGGACCGTTTTAGCTTTGAGAAATTACCTACTAAATTTATAACTACACGAGATGTACGAAGAAAACAATCTCTAAGACTAATTACCCAGAGAGATGTTACTCAAATTAGTGTACCTGATAACTCTTCTAGATATAGCGTTGCAAGGCCTCCTGCTGCTGCGTTCTGTAGTCATGTGAGTAAGGCAGAAAGTAAACAAACGTAAAACAAAGCGGGTTTTTTGGATGTTCTTTATTTTTAGACTGCAAACACTTCTAATGAAGATTGTCACATTTTCATTAAGTATATTGAGAAAGTATTCATTTGATATGGTTGGTTTTCTCGACACAGGTTCTCAGTGTGTCTGTCAAGTCTCAGCTTTGTCTACAAAGTTTTTATTTGGTAAATAGGATCCTTAAGCCATTGTGGTGTCTGATAAACTTCTCCAGCCTTTATTGCATGCAGTTGTAAGAATATGAGCCTAGGTAACCACATTAAATAACCTTTCAATCTTCTACGCTTTTATTTATCATCCCTTTGCCTCCTGGCACCAGCATCCTCACCTCAAAGACCATTTCTTGGGTTATCAGAAATATTCTTTAGACCAGAATGGCTAAGTTGCTTTCCCCCTACTGTATGAGTTTACAGAGAAACTAAACAGCATAGCAAAAATCTTTGTGTGAGAGGATTAAATAAGTATCTACTGAAATAATTATTTGTTAAAGATAAAATCGGAGGTCAGCAGATGCCTTTGACATCAGGGAAGGGGTTAAAAGAAACTGGAGGATGTGCTGGTGCTAAGCAGTACGTGCAGAAAGATTGGCCCTCCCAGTGCAATTTTAAAATGCAGAAAAGATTAAAATTTATGGCTAGAGGGAAGATTGATTAAAGAGCTTACACAAAAAAGAAATTACTGATGAGAAAAAAGAGTGGGGATAGACTGGGAGAGCTAAATAGATGTTGGCAGTTGAAGCATGCAGACACACAATAAGGCAAGCAAGAGGACAAAATGAAGTCCTGCTGACTTTCAGACTTTTAACTAGTCCATAAGCAGGAGAAAAAGCAATACTTTAAAAAGACAGAGAATACAAAGGCCTGATTCTATCTATCATCGCTATAAGGTAATATATATAAATATATATTACAGAGAGAAAACGAGAGAGGAGCAGTACAAATTATACTTTGCTGATGGATGTTCACAGTTCAAGGCAGCACAATAAGGAGCGTTGCCATTTGTGATTACTCTGGCACATTTTCGAAACACACAGATGCCAACTTGCACTGACCCAGCTATATTTCAGCCACGGCAACATTTACATTCTCCTCATCTACCTTTTTCTTGCAGTTTCTTTTGAAGAATTTTCCTTTTCTTTCCTGTCTGAAAAAATGCCTTGAGGTGTCACAAGAATGAAATGGATGGCGTGGCCTTGCGACCCGGAGGGTCAGAGCATTTCAGACGCGGCTGAGGTGATCCATACACATTAAGCAAAAAAAGTCCGGCCGGAGTGAACTCGGAGGTAAAGTCTTATGACTATAAAAGTAGCTGATTCTGAGTTGAACAGCTTGGGACTCACTTCAAGGGAAGGGAAAATCTGGCCCTATTCAAGCTGATGAGTAGTTCACCGCTCCCTTTAGTGAGGCCAGAGCTTCTCTCCGCAGGATGTCATCCTAGATCTTCTCTATCCTGTACCTTCAGGGCTGCAAAGTGGCATCAACAGAATGACTTGTAAAAGTGCTGCTGTATCACCGGAGAGGGCTGTGGGATATGCTCCTGGAGGTGATCCTTGAGCCAGGTCTGCGAAGCCCCCCCTGGGCTCTAGGAGCAATTTAGTGCTCTTCCAGACTAAACTACAGTTGCTGATTAGCAAAGGTAATTAGCCCAGATTCAGCATAGTCCTGATGCAGTAGAGTTCTTGCCGTTTTTTCTTTTCTTTTTTAATTTTTTTTTGGTGCTTATTCAGAGCTTGGGTGCCTATTCATGGTGCTAAATTGCACCATATGGGCATGCCTACAAAGCAGAACCTTCGCCACTGTCTACACAAGTAGCCAGGATCTGCGGTTGGTAAGTGTCTCTCTTCATTCCTCAGGGGTTTTATCAGTTGTCTTTCTCAGCACGTGAACTTTCATGATCACTTATTCAGCAGAGCTTCTGTCTTTCGTCTGACCTTGGCTGTGTTGGCTGAGGACGCTGGATGTTCCTTTAGCTGAACGAGCATTTGTTAGCTGTTACAGTACATTTAAGTGCAAGAAACATTTTGAAGAATTCAGAGAGGCATGAATTAAATCTGTTCCTGGGTGATACAGCATATGTCCTCAGATACACATTTTTTACATCTTCTGTTCTTGATAGCCTAACTTGCCTTTGGAAATTAAGGAATTTGTATCAATGGCCAAGTACCTGACTACAGAGGCGCTAGCTCTATTTCACCAGCATAGATTAACAGTACTCTAAAGAAAGCTTTAAAAGTCTATGCTAAAGTACACATTTCACTAGATGTGGTATAACTTTCATATAAAGAGTATTATCTCAAAGTCTCCACATTTCCCAAAGTATTTTAGATATCTGACCTAGGAAGGTATTTTATATATCTAACTTAGGACAGACAACTTTTCTGAAAACCTAACTTCAGAGATTTTCCTTTGTGCATGGGATGACTATTAAAAGCTTTTCTGAGGTTTAAGCATGAAGAAACATTGAATAAGAAAATCAGAAAGTCCTTGGACTTGATTCTAGGACCATGTCTTGAGCAGGTAGGAGGAGAACAGTTGGTCCTCAGGTCTCACCTTGACACAGGCTGAACGTGGACTGTGCTTCCCGAACGTGGGAGCTTGGAGGTGCTTGGGGGTTCCCCCAGCTCTGATGTAATATTTACTTCACAGGCTTACCCTTTACCTATTCTTATGCCTAAATAAGGTTGTGTGCTGAAGAGAAACAAAACATTGTGAGACTTTTGATAATTTCATGAGTTTTAGTAGCACTGAAATTAGTTTTAGAGCATAAGATTGTGAAACAGGGATTTTTTTGAGGGCTTTTTGTTGAACTCATTTCACTACGCGTGCTTAAGGCGAATTAATAATAAAATTCAGAACTGTAGCATTTATAGTATTAGAAGGAAATCCTAAAGATTTATTTGCTTACAAGACTATGTGAGTTATTGGGTGATTCCTTTTTCAACTTCACTGGAACAGTGGCTTAGTCTGGAAAAACTCATCACACAGGTGTTCTCATTCCATATTCTTAAAGACTGCATTTTGAATAGTGTTTTTAGCACTGTTGTGATGTCTTGTTTAAAATTTTCCTTTGATAGATGCCTTGGAAATTACGACCTCAGCAAAAAGACCTGGAGCATAAATTATTGGTCTTTCAACTATTTGAATCTAGGGATCTTCCTTAACTGCATTAGACATTAGTACCAGAGTACACAACTTTGGATGGCTTATTTATGCCTGTTTGCCTTTTGAGAGTTTTTCCAAAGGCTTTTTGAAGCTTTTGGGGATCCTTATTACTTTTCCCAGCAAACGATAGTAAGTACTTGAGTAAAAGTAGCAACAGCCATGTGACATATGATACAAGTTGTAGCTTCAAGGTGTGCTACATCCTACAGGTATCTGGTTTTATCAGCGAAAGTACTTCCCTTCCTCTCCTCCCCTCCTTTTTTTGAATCAGGGCCACACTCTTAACATCCCTTACCTCCATCTGTGTCTCATTTCTCCCCCCCACCCTCTGCAGAAGCCAACCAGGTCTATTTCAGCTTTGGAAATTACTCCATCATTTTAAACAAAAATTGTGCTTCTTGTCAAAAAGTCCCCATCTTTTCCCAGACCTCCAAAGAGGGTTTTATTTTTAAAGAAAGCTCCACCATTGTAGTGCTAAAAAAGAATATCCTTTTGAGTAGCTTCTTTCCCAGAAGCGTTGTAGAGACAATCACATGAACATTGGAAAAAGGATTGGCACCTCTCCCTCCTGATTTCCCCTCCTTCTCTCCACAACACCGTGGCTTGCAGCAGATCTGACATCCTGGTGAGATAAGAGATAATGAGAGATATGAACGATACTACAAAAGCTATTGGATGTCAATGCTGGAAATCAAAGTGGTTCCATAGGATGTATTTGGTTTGCTTTATTACATTTATATAAATCTGCATGTACCAAAAAATACGTAAAGGCCAAACCCAATTTTTTTTTCAGAACAAGCAATGGATTATACATGAGTTGACTGTTCTTTCTGTCACATAAGACCCATGGACAAACAGCAGGTGTAAGAATCAGTGAAAAAGAGGTCCTACATGGTTATGAGGATTTGGTTTTACATGTGAGTGTTTGGTTTTGTAAATGAATTCAGAAACCTTGCATCTGCCAACCTTAGCAGAGTTAAGCATCCTGTTTTTTTCCTAAGTCTTTCTGATGACACAAGATAGAAACCCACAGATAGCAATTCTGTGTGCAAAAAATTTAATTCTCACTACTTAGATACCTGCTTCCCTTACAAATCCCTGGGAATTATAGACTGTGCAATTAGTCTATTTGAATCTTCCCCAGCTACACCGTGCAAAAAAGCTGTCCTTCCACTAATGAATTCACATTTTATTTGCCAAATGTGGGATCATATCTCAATTACAATTAGGCGTGATTACGTAGAAAAGAGTCGTTGTATTCATCCAATTATCTAGTTGCATACACATTCAGGAAAACACAGACTTTCTTTCCTTTTTCCTGTCCATTGCTTACTGTATTCCTACTTTGCTTTCTTTGACAGAGAAAGAAGTAGACAGTTACAAATTTTAAATATCAGGGGTGTTTGTTCCTTTCTTAATCAAATCTTAATTAAAAATGGTAGGGATAAAATATATGAAGAACTGCCTCTTTTTCAGCCTTTCTCGATTTCTTTGATGTTTATGGAGTCACTTTTAGCTTGAAAGCAGCAAATTTCCTGAAGATACTCTTCAGGAAGTCCTTGAATACCTAGGGTAGGAAAATTAAGCTTGGATAAGCATGAGGCCAGCACTAAAAATGATGTACTTTTTCATAATCCTACAGAACGGCAGATTAGGACAGACTGAAAATAGGGTTATTATTCCTTCATTTCTTAGCAGAAGGGAAAAATAACACCAAAATATTGAGGTTAGTTTTAAACTCAAATGCTACTGTTTTCTTGATTTTGAATTTGGTTAATTTGCCATCTTTTTTTTGTGCTCGTATTTATATGTTTACCTGATGACTCTAAATGCTAGGCAGTCCTTGTGCTTGTTTTTATGGAAGCAGTTCTCACACCAGGACTCCGGCTTTCAGAAGAACACCAAATATTGAGACACCTGCAATTCAGGCTATGAAAACTGCTAATAGTAGGTCTCAGTTGTGGTGGGATGCATCCTGTGCATTTATTAACAGAGGGTTTTTTTGCTATAATTAAGATTATAAACAATCCTGACAAATCAGGCTCTGATTCTGCAGTCTCAAATTCAGTTGAATTTAATTTCTGTGGCTGGAACTGAATGTTTAATTTAAGTATTAGTAATCTAAACCCCCTAATCAGTCCAGGCTTAGGTTTAACAACAAGCTCAGGCACATGCAACAAGACTTATATGAGCATGAGGAACTTATATCAAACAACTGTGAAAAATTCACACTTACAGAGCCTGCCAGTGGAGATAAACTGACATTAGAAATTTCCTGGTCACAGGCTGGGCTTGCTGCTGCTTCTTGTCGTGGCAGTGATGGGTAACAATCTTGTGATCAGAGCACCCATCTGGAAAATGCGAAATGGGATCCGTGTCCTCCTAGTCACAAGGTGTTCAAAACCATTTCTGTGAGGAACATCCTAACCACGTCATGGGGGACATGCTCTCTGTTGCTTATTGCGGCTGGTCACTATGAAGCAAAGAGTGCAAAGGAGATGAGATAAGAAGTTTCTCTCCCTAGGTGAGTGCAAGGCAGAGGGAAGTTTTTGTTTCCTGTTCCTGTCTCTTGTTTACATGTTGTAGACAATGACAGGATGATGTACAAGAGGGGAGAGGTTATGGAGCAGATCATCGTAAGTGCCATCATGCGGCACGTACAGGACAACCAGGTCATCAGGCCCAGTCAGCATGGCTTTATGAAAGCCATGTTCTGCTTGATCAACCCGATCTCTGTCTATGATAAGATGACCCACTTAGTGGATGAGGTAAAGTCCGTGGATGTTGTCTACCTGGACTTCAGTAAGGCCTTTGACACCATTTCCCACAGCATCCGCCTGGAAAAACTGGCTGTTCATGGCCTGGATGGGCATACTCTTCACTGGGTAAAATCTGCCTGGAGGGCTGGGCCCAGATGGTAAATGGAGTTAAATCCAGTTGGCAGCTGGCCACAAGTGATGTTCCCCAGGGCTCAGCACTGGGGCCAGTTCTGTTTAATGTCTTTATCAACAACCTGGATGAGGGCATTGGGTGCACCCTCAGTAAGTTCACAGATGACACCAAGTTGGGAGGGAGTGTTGA
>VXBO01003057.1:403555-448786 GCA_013400135.1 Rhinoptilus africanus
GTAGACGTGGTGCTGAGGGATGTGGTTTAGTGGTAGTTTTGGCAGTGTCGGGTTGATGGTTGGACTTGATGATCTTAAAGGTCTTTTCCAACCAAAACTATTATTTGATTAAATTCTTTTTGTAAAATGATCTGATAGACATTGCTGGAGGAACAAATGTACCTGAAAAATCTGGATGGACTTTCAGGTACATAAACCCTTTGTGAAACCTGACACAGAGAGACTGAATACCAAGCCAAGTAGAACCAACTGTCATGGTTACAACCAAACTGTGCTAAGCATATATGCAATTTAAGGCAGGAAGAGGAATTTAGGACTGGGAGAGAAGGGAGTGGGTTAGTAGAAGTGAAAGAAAATGTGATGGGCATAAAACATAGCTTTACTTCTATTTCATGTGTTTTGTTAGAAATTTTTGCTCCTAGACTTGTCTTTAATATGTTCTAGTAAACCCTTGTGGATGTCCAGTTCTGCGTCTCTGGTTTGAGGTCCTGCTCAAGCTGTCAGTCCCATCTGCATGATGGAGGCTGTGTTGTGAGCAGCATCAAGGGACAGTGCTGAGCTGGAAACAAGAAGGAAAAAGCAGGTGGAAAAAGTAAAGGTAGCAGGGGGTCTGGGTGGGTTTTGGGTTGTGTAAGTGGGGAACTGAGATCTGAGACTTTAGAGGTGGGGTGACTGTTGTCTGAGATTGTTCTTCCTTTCACTGGCTGTTACTTCGACTGCTTCACTGGGATGAAATTCTGTTATTTATAGTCCTTAGTCACTGTGTAAAACAGATGTATCTTATTATCCCGGGAATCACTCGGGAATCGAAGATGTGCATGTTTCTCATGAAATGTGGGGGTTATGTCAGGTCTTTGTAACTGAAGGAAAAAATGCTCATTTTTTATTTTTGGAAAGTTAATCATGCATTAGGGTGACAACAGAACTGCTTTCAGTAAAGCTGTGTGAATAATTGGTTTTATCCTTTGTCAGATGAAGCAAACTTAAAAGGAATATTCAGGTCAAACTTCAGTGCAAATTTAGCAAGTTTCTTTGGTAAAGCAAATAGGTTTCATTTTCACGCTGTCCATTTTTAACCAACGATGGAAAAAAGCCAGTTGGATCCGAAAGGATAAGTCGCTGAGGGAAGCTGCTGACCTTTCACAGAACAGGGAGGAGCAGAGTCCTGACCTTCTTGGAAGGGCTCCCATATCATTAAACATCATCAGGTCAGTGCTGTCTCTGTCACCTCGAACATACGCTACACGATATAAATGAGGGCACTCCAGGGAGGAGTTAGAAAACCACTTTTCTGTGGCCTGATGTGCTGAAGCTTTTTATATTATTTTCTCCGAAATTAAATAGATAATAACACTGCTTTTAAATCTTGTGTTAACATCGTTATCCCTATCGGCTTTTGTGCAAGTATCCTATTCTAGTAAATGAAGCTTAGAGAGAGATGAGATATAAGCAGGGGAGGAGTTTAGGGGAAGAGGGTTTTTTCTGTCTTATGGCGTTTCTGGCTTACGGTATTTTTGCTTTTTAGTTCAGCTTTAATAAAGTTTTAAGCATTTCTACAGGCATTTAAACTCCTAAATCTGTAGAATTTATAACTTCTTCTGATGCAACCAAGGAATTCTTGTTCTTAGAGTCTCAAATAATTTTTTTTTCAGTGTTTTCCTGAAGTGAAAGAAACATGGTGTCATTTTTCAAAAGCACATAAGTGTTACAGATGTGTTCATCTTAAAGTGTGTTGCCTCCTTCAAATTTATTTTATGTCCAATTTAAATTCCCTGTGAATCGTGCATTCAGTATAATACCAAATTTTGTCATTTGTGTAGTCTTTAGTTAATGTTTGAACAGAAAGAAAGCATTTAGTTTTGTACTAAGAATTTTCACTTACTTTGTGGGAAAAAAATCCGATGTCCTGTTAATCCTGGAAATCCTGTTTCTGTTCACAGTCCGGTAAAACAGCTTCAGATTCGTTTGGTACCTCACAGTCACAGCTGAAGTGTTAACACCAGAGGAGCTAACATCTTCAGCTGGACTTGGCCTGTCTCCACTGCTATAGCAGGGATGTGAAGTGCTGCCACTTGGACGGGTTTTGTTGGGACTGAGCAAGTAACATGTTTTCTCAAGCAACTGCAGCAGTTTGGATGATGAACTGCTCCATTTTGGAGGATCAGAAGGGAAGGTCTTTAAATACTAGTTTTAGAGTAGAGCTTTTTTGGAGAGGAAAGGTGAATGCAAAAACTTACGTTGACTCTTTTCTTGGATTTTAGATGGAGCTCCAGATTCTGTGCTATGTTGCATCTTTCAGTTTTCTCACACCAAAGCACCAGAGGGGGGAAAAAGCGAATCCCACAGTTCTTACTTTAGCAGTTTTGAGGACCTGTGGCCTGGATATTTTAGGAAAAGAAAATTCTAAGACTCAGCCACTCAGCCCAGCAAATCTAAAATTGTCTGGACTAACTTCACACTTTTCCAGTTGCTTTCAGGACTGGCTGCACAGTTGATTTTCAAAGAGTGTAGCTTAGACCTTTGTGAGCAGCACAGCACAAAGATCTCTGAACTTCTCCTCGTTGCATTAAACGCCCCTTCCCACCTCCTCCCCAAGGCTCCGGCTTCAGCAGCTTTCAGCTCTATTTTATTCCTTGCTACTTCTCTGTCTGCTTCGTAAAAGAGAGGAGAGTCCTGACCTTTGAGGAGACCTTTGTGCTACTATGTAGTGTTAATAAAATGTATGTTAAATATTGCAAAATGGCATATTGAGTCTGGATTGCTGGTCGCTGACTGGAAATTAATATTATACAAAAGGTAGTGAAGTGGGCAGTTTGTACACGGTTTGAAGTATTAGCAAGTACTGAAGCTGTGGGGGTCATTGACTTGAAGATATTAAACCATTAGCATTTACAGGATTTCTTCTGTGGCGAGGGAGAAGATTGCCATGCTAGAGGTGAAATCCTGCCTTCTACTGGAGACGGGATTTTGACTCAGGACTTTACCAGAGGAAAAAGAGCTCTCCGTGTTGCGCCTTGCTCTCTTTAACACCAGGTCAAGCGGAGCTCTGGCTTCCAGCTGGGCAGAGAGAGGTGTGGGTCAAAGGAAATGGAAGGGTTTGCAACAGACATGGGCAGAGTCTGGCAGATAAAGCTGACACAAATCAAGAGGGAACCTTAAGCTTGAGGTTTTGAAATTCTTGTTTTACCTGACTATTTTTAAGCCTTGCATGGTCTAAAATCAGCTTTGGTTGACTTTCCTGGAAAAAGAAGCTTCTTGGTTTGTTCCCCAGGTGGCCAGAGAGCTACTTGCTGGATATTAGGGAGGAAAGCAAAGGTGACATTTTGCTGTGAAGATCAAAGCCTGCTCAGCATATAATCCAATGCTGACAAAAGCTGGCAGAATGCATCGCTTTCTAGCCAGGGCTTTTTCTGTCCAGGCATCAGAGGGAAAAAGAATGGAAAATTTTATGGTACTGCCTCTTTTCCCTGCATGAGGATTGTCTAAAACCTCCCCCGTGAAGAAGCATCGTGCTGTTCTCTCAGTTAAAGGCACAATGCATGAAGGATTTAACAATGACACATTTAGCCCTCTAGGTCATTTCTGGTATGAATGCTCTAAAATTCATAAAGTGCTGGGGAAGACTTTGGCTTAGTGCTAATTTGAAAGATCACTAGATGAAATATTAAAAATCTGTGCAGCTCTTAAGACTGATTAAAAAAACCTAAAGGAAATTTAATTAAAGTTTAATAATTCATAGGCTGCAATATAAGATGGCAAGTTGTTTCATTTTGTAATTTTCCATTAAATTAATTGTTGCAAGAAATGGCAGATCCCAAAAAGGAGAGTACATGGAATCTCAGCCAGTACTGATACATCCACTTGTAATTCACCGCAAGTAATTTCGTATATTTATGCAAGAGTAGGACGGCGAGGAATGTTTTTAAGTAAAGCACTCTGCTAAATAACTGTGTGCTTAAGGTTAAGCAGATAGCTAAATGTTTACTGCATCCAGACCAAAGGGCATAAGGAGATATTTGATGCTGATCTTCCGTGTAGAATCTAAGAAAGTAGCCTTGGCTGCAGGAAGAAAAAGAGGAGCGATTTTTGCAACCCCTCCCTTTCCCCAGCAGCTGGATCTTATTCAGTGCAAGTACTTTGCAAGGCAGGCTCTTCCCTGAAGGTTTTTTGGGATTGTGATGCTCGTGCTCTGTATCCTGATTAGAAGGTGTCAGGGCCACCTGAAGTGTAAATCAGGGCAGAATCTGATCAGCAACAGTTATCCCGAAAAGAGCAGAAGAGAAAGAGAAAGGACTGGGAAGAGGAAAAGACAAATATAAAAAGAGTGAAGGGACAAAGATGGGAGGCCGGGTGGGTTTTGTAAATGCTCATTTGGGAAACAGAAAGATACTTTGTAAAAGATTCCAAGAGAAAAGAATATGTCTTTAAACTTATTTTGGAGTTGTTCTTTTAAGATATGTCTTGCTGTAATTTTCAGTCAGTGCTTGAATGGAGGCAAACAATGGGAAAAATTTCTTTAAAGGTGGATAACAAGATACTAATGCCACAGATGTTTATCCTGTTTCCCGGGGAATTAGAAATGAGCATGACTAAGAATTTAGACATTAGATATATATAATTGCATGGCTCTGACCACAAAGAAATTTTATTCCAGGTTCAGAGGAATATCTTTATGCAGTAAGGTACAGATAATGCAAAAAAAAGAGATTAATAGCCTTTAATCCTGAGGAAAGAATAAGTGAGGTCGTGTCTTGAAAGGCAAAGAATGACAACAGAGTACATCCACTGTATTTCTTGAGTGGATGGAGACACTTCAGTCCTTGGTAGCACTGAGTTGTTTGTTTTCCCTTTGGTTTTACATTAAATGTTTAAAAGGCAACTGAATACTAAATAGCTTTGTAACGAAAAAAAAGGACTCATTTCTTATGAGAAAAATGAGAGGAACTACATTTTAGTGTACTACAGTGGGTGGACGTTCAGTAAAACAGAGCTGTAATCACCAACTGGGACCTCTACGTGGAAGTGCAATGAAAGCCAACATCATTAATGACAGCAAACGCAGCTGATTGATTATTGCTGTGTATTTCCCTTCTGGAACGTGGGCTGGGTTATCCTAGAGAGGACGAAGGAAACAGTCAATTGCAGAATGACTCATGGAAGAGTCACTTATGTATTTCAAGTAAATATCATATTCTGATACATTCAGAGGCTTGCAAAGTAAATAAACTGTAAAGGCTCTGATGGTGCCAACGGAGTCAATCAAATCTTAAGACAAAGCCCACATTTCAAGTTGGAAATATTCACTGCAAAACATATCTTTTCAATAGCTTGGTTTATTCCGTGGAAAATTATGGCGAGTACCATATGCACATGTGGAAGAGCTCTGTGTGTGAGTGAGGCAGTCCCTGTTCTCACACTTGATTAGCGTAGGTCTTAATTGCCACACGTTTCCCAGAGCTGGCAGGCAAGGTGGTTTAATTCATTGTGCACCTGCCTGAAAAACGTTGTTAGGCAGTCAATTTTATAATTCGGGCTCAACTTTCTGTTTCACTTATGCTTTTTTTTTTTTTTTTCCTTTCAAATGCTGTTGGAGGAGATATTGTACATTGTGGGTAGCACTGTAGTAGTAACACCATATTCTGAATATTCCTTATGGAGGCAGTTTTCAAGTATGCACTGCTTACTTATTTACTGTGATTTAAAAAAATAATGTATTAATTGACATTCAAGAATAAGGACATCCTTATTCTTATAAAAAGCTCCCTAAGTTTCAATGTATCTTCATGCAATACATGTTTTGAGGCATGCCTACATATAGATATATGCAAACAAATACATATATTTATTAAATTTTTGTATATGTTTATGTAATGTTTTTTATTATTTTAGCTAGGAGATTTATATATAATTAATTAAATGGAGTTTTCAATTTCTCCTCCGAAGCCAATCAAAAAAGGATTATTTAGGTAGAAGTGGCCCAGTGGGAACAAGAAAAGTTGCACTAACTCTTCCAGGCAATATCACAGAGAACAGAATTAACGTGGGCAGTCAAATGTGATTTTTCATTTGTTTCATTGCTATAACAAGTAAAAAGTAATACGCAGCTGAGATTTGCTAATTTAGATATGAATTGTTGCAAAGGTACGGATTGTATAAAGATAAATCGGATTCCAGTAAAAAATACAAGAAAAGATCAATTCAGTAAAAAAGTGGCAATTTAAAACAAATAAACCCACAAATTATTTACACTTTAGAATTCATTGACCCAGCTGAGCTAGAGAGAAGTTAATGTAAAGCAAACATGAATTTTGACTACCGCATCAGTCACGCTTCTTAGGAGGCAGCTGTTTTCCTTGGAATGTCTCCATTTGATACAGTCCCCAGCAAAGCTCAGGATCTGGATTTTTAGATGAAGGAAACAGAAACTCAGTAGTGAACATTTATTCCTATTCAAAGTGACTTGGTTGGATCATGCCCTGAAGAGCAACGGTTTGTACTAGATAACAATAATTGGTTTTAACAGGTCATTCTTTTTTTTTTCTTTTGTGTAAATTTTATATTTCCGATATATCCCAGTTTGACAGCAGACCTTAAAACAACGTGTGGCAAAGTTAAGTTTTTTTGCCGTGAAAATCTAGTTTATGAGATACGAGGAAAAGAATTTTTTCTCTTAAATGAAAATACGTAACAGACAGTAACTACTCATAGCTCTCGACACACAGAAATTGGCCCTGGCCATCAGGAATGTGAGTCTCGGACAGGTTGTGTGTTGCACTGTACTATATCGTGCCATTGGTTACAGCATTCAAATTTTAAGTCCAGATGCTGTTACGAAACAGCTATATGTTTGGAGAAATTGCTAATGTTGGATGCATTTGGGTCTCGGTTTGCTAAAAAAAAATGCAGGGGAGTGAGAATGACAGCTTGGGTAGGAGATTGTTAGATCCGAAATAACTTACTTGCACATTTCTTCAGGCTTTTGATCTGTAGGAAAGCCCCTCTCTAGAGCAGAAGCAATTTCAAATACATTAGCAGCACCAAAGATTCAAAATAAGCAGTGCTGAGACTCTAATCTGAATTCAAAGCACAAGTTTGTTTATATGGAAATCCTGGCCCCAGCTGGTGCCAAAAAAAAAGGAACACTGAAATAATTACAAGAATATTCCATTTGTAATACAGATATGTTAATCAATATGTAAAATAGAGTTTTGGAGAGAGCTCTTGGACCTAAGAAACATGGCTATTTATTTTCTGTTAAGAATTACAGGGACACCCCTCTGCCAAACCCTACAGCCTTTGCTCTAAGAAACTCGAGAGTTCGCCAGAACAGCAAAATATTATTTTTAGTTTTAATTCTAAACATATATGCAAGATAAATATTCATAATTAAGAGCAGGAAAATCCAATATGAGTTATGGAGGTGTGTCATGCTGGTTTTGACTTCTATTGCTGATACTTTTCCTGTCAAAATTAAGATGTTATGTTGTCAATACAGAATGTCTTTTGTGCTTTGACGCTCTAGATGTGGAGCTGAAATTGCAGCTGTCTCCTCCCCTTCCCTTCCCACCCTCCATTTTCCTCTCCTCCTCATTTTTCCTCTCCTCCTGGAAAGAAAATGAGAGAGAAGCCTTGGATTGAAGCATTTCAGTCAGAACGGTTGTATCACGTCACCACCATACACCTTACCACCAGGGTTAGATGTCAAACCCACAGCAAACTGTAAGATTTTCTCTGTTAACTTAATAATTTTTTTGATTAGGTTCGGTGATAGGTATTTATCCGTGCTTCTCATTTCTGTTCACTTTTGAACTAGCACTAGCCCTTACCAGCACCATTTGCTGGTGGAGGAAGGCATATGTACCTCCACGGTTCCTTTCCCATAGCCTCATCAGCTATGGGGAGAGTATGGGTCATTCACCATTTTGCCATTATTATGTTCAAATAATTCCTACCCAGGTGCTTTAATGTGCTTGATGGAGTTCTTTTTAAATAGAAACTGAATCATACCATCTGGTAGGGCTGTGGAGAAGGTTGTAGAGGACCCTTCAGAAATTTGACATCTGAAGACACTATTTTCTTTTAGTCATCTGCCAGGTATGGATTTTCCTGGCATTCACAATCTCAGCGCTCGCAATCAGAAAGCTGAGGTTGGCCATTGTCTTTTCAACTGTGATTAAGGTGGTTTTAGAATTATGATGTAAAATAAAATTGAAAGTTTATTTAGACCACCACAAATAGCTTTTTAAATGGAAAATACATTGAAAGTACTATGCATTCCAAACTGACCAAATAAAACAAACTCTGATAGAGTGGTCAAGAGCTTAAACCGGTGATGCATTTGATACACGTGAATTGTGCAAAGTTGTCTTACAAGTAAATCTAAAGCAGTTTGACCAAAAAAGTCAGTTATTGTCTAGTGCTGAAAAGTACTTTAGTTTGTTTTATAGGAACCCAAACCAAATTCTTGTGAGTTTTTATCAAAAAAAGAGCAGAATTATTTCTGATATGCTGTTGAGCTTTCATTAAGTTTAAAATACTTGCACGGTATGCAGCTTCTGCAGTTTTGGTGTCTATTTTTTTTTTTTTTCAAAAAGAACAAGCAAGCACCACATGCAATATGAAATATTAATTGTTTTTTTTTTCCCTTTTGCACATTTTTAGTAATGCAAGTCACTCTTGAGGAAAAAAATTAACTATAATGGCCATCACCCCCAGACTTTGAATAAGCAGTGTATAGTGAATGATTAAATGTGAGGGCTCACTACTATGGAGGAAAATTCAGCAAATCCGATGTTAAAAATGATCCTCTTATTTTTGCAGATTTCTAATTAATAATTAAAAGCTGTAAGTCAAATATTTCTCCAGCACAAAAAAAACCCTTTGTCTTTCTTGGTAGACAGCAGAAAAACAGAAGTCATGATTTCAAATTTATTTGAAGTCCACACACCTCTGGGCAATGTGATGGTAGCGTTTGTATCCCCATCTATCTTGAACCTGATCTAACTGTCTGCTGACAACGCGAGGAACATGAAAACCCCTGTCACGGAAGGTATCTCAAATACAAACAGTCTTGGTGATGGGTTTGTTACTGCTGTAGCAGGGACACAGGCACAGAAGAAACACATGAGTACATCTGCAGTTTCAAAAGAAAACATGGCTTATGGCGCTGCCTAAGAAAACTGCCCAGTGAAATCATTGCAAGGCTGGGCGTCAGGAGATTCTACGGGGAGGTCAGAAAAAACAGTTCATGTATCTCATAGCTGAGGACACCTAGAACAGAGGTCCAGGAGTCAAAACTCTCCCCTCCCTTGGAAATTGCTAGAAGTCTGTCTGCTTTATTCGGAATCAACATTTTTACTTAAAAAAGAATATATAATGACTTCCAATCCTGCTGTGTGATTTTTCAGCATTAATTCAATTGATAAATTTGATAAATTGATACATGATAAATTGATGTATGACAAAATTTCCAGCCATTCAAATATATCCTGTTTACTATTGTACCAAGGGTGACCAAGAATTTTAATTACAGTGGCTCCATTACTTTTTATTTTCTCTGAATTCCAGTTATTAAGGTTGGATATATTCTGCTCAGTGACAGATATTTTTGTGTTACGAGTACCAGAAGACATTTTAGATTGTTTTATGAAGATAATGTTTGGCATTTTTTACATTGCAACATCTAGTTTGACTCTTCAGACCTCATTCATAATCAGGAACACTGTCTCTACAGTCCCAGGAATATTTTATACTTGAAAGTACCCAGGTTTTTTTCTTTTGGCCATCTGTCTACAACTGCTTGCTCAAATCAGTGTAGCCGAGGTCATCTTACATTTCTTGTCTAAGGCTGTCAAATTTATTTTCAGCCTTGTCAAGTTCAGCCTTTGCTTTTTCTCTCTGTGCTAAGGGGACATTTAGTGTAAGCATGCTTCTGTTGGCATTTCTTTTTCTGTCCCCCTTTTGACATATTGCTTTTTGTGCCATTTATTGCTCTGTGACCATCCTTGACTTATTTTAAAATGCAGGCTATTTTCTTTCTCTTCTTCACTGTGTCTTTTACAACCTCTAATGCAACCTTAAAACCCCTTACAGCAACGCAGATCGTCATGGTATTTGGTTTGCTGCTCTTGTTTCATATGAACTAAACTTAGAAATCTGATAGGAGGATCTTGAAAAGAAAATGATGTAATTCTGGCTCAGGAGATGGGAAAGGTTCATAGAATCCCAGGTTGGAAGGGACCTCAAGGAATATCTGGTCCAACCTTTCTTGGCAAAAGCACGGTCTAGACAAGATCATAGAATGTCTAATGTAAACCAACCCTGCTCTAAAGACGGCCCAGCACCCTGTCCAAGCTGCATCTTAAAAGTGTCCAATGTTGAGGAATCCATCACTTCCATGGGGAGATGATTCCAATGGCTGATTGTAGATTCTGTAACGTCTCTGAATGCTTGTTTAATCTCTGAATAGTCTCATATTTTGAATAACAAAAAGTAGCTAAGAAAAACCCCCACACCTGTGCTCTTAAGCATTATAACTAGGGTACTTAAAAACTCTCGGAAAATTAACCAAACCAACAGTTTGTGTATCACAACTTATAGCTGCATAATATTTCTACTTTATGATTAAAATGCTTGTATTGTGCCATTTACGCTGGTTAGACGCAGATAGATTGAAGCTTATCAATAGCACACTTGAAGTGGCTTATTGCACTTTTTTCCTGTACTGTGGATCCAAAATAAGGTTGGGGCCAGGTACCCCATACGACTGCAACGACCAGCACCCAGAATTGTGTGGTGCTTGGCTACTGCTCAGGGAACCCTTGAGGAGACAATGTGGTTGCAGTAGTTCAAGCTGTTCATCAAGTCACTGGAGAGTATTTCGTTCACTCCTGACTTCTTCCTTAGGGGAATTTTTCAGGCACATCTTCCACAGTGCTATTTCACCCTCAAACTTTTAACTTGTGCATGCAACACAAAAGTACTTAGCATTCAGTAGAGCTTATTAACCCCCCTGTGAGAGATTTTGATAGCAGTTTTGTCCTTGTTGACACAGAGTGAATTGTGCATGTTGCCACATCTTTGTTTTTTACTTTGTTTTCACAAAATACTATTCTGAAACTTCATAACTGACCTTGAAAATATGGTTTTGTGCTGAATATTTTTTTTTCCTTCCCCAGGGGACTTTTGTCTTTACCTCGACAGATCATTCAAGAGGTGAAAACATGGAGGTGTTTCAGCTGCTCCCTCCCTGGTTTGCACTGCCAGCAAGGTCAGGTACCACTTACCACTGATGCTGTCCCTGTGACAGACCATGAAATGGAGGAGGGACATCCAGGCAGAGGTGAGTTTTAGGGGTTTGGAGTCACAGTCCAGGCCCTGACTGCACCCAAGGGGTTCCACCCCCATTTCATGCCCCAAGGAGCTCCCCCCCACATCCCCCATCTCTGTACCCCAGAGCAGCAAATCAAAATAATCAAAATATTTTCAAGTGATATGCTTATGCTTCCAAATCCCACCTTGGAAGAGCTGGAATCACATCTATCATTTTAGGAGGAGTTTCTGAAAGTGCCTGAGGGCAAAGGCAGTTTAAAACATGTTTCATCTATGTTAATGCAAAACTGGACTTAATGGTTCTACGTCTCTATGGTCACTTACTTTAAAATAAATTAAACTCATGAAGTTTAGTCATTTCCACCTACTTCATCCCATAATTTAGTTGAATTTGTAACTTAATTATAGTCATATATTTGTTTACTCACATATCAGCTCATGCTAGTCTTTCATCATAAGATAAAGCATTTGGGGGGTCACTACTTGTAGTTAAACTGCTGTAGATAGAATCAATACTATTTTACAGTTTTAGAAGAGAAATCTGTGAGAGCCAGAAGGCCATGAAGTAGCACATCAACAAAACTAAATGGAAATTGTAGGACTTTGTTTCAGAAACTCAGTGGTGACTGTCAACCTGCATAAAGCTTTTCAAACATTGTCCTCTTGGTAATTTCCTATTTAACTAAAGAATGAGTGCAGACACTGCTAATTCATTCCGAAGTCATCCTCTGCCTGCTGAACTGAAACGGGATCCAAAGGCAAGAAATCGGACTTGAAACGCATCCTTGTTTTTGATGTGAGCTCTGTGGTGCCATGTCTGAAGCACAGCTTAAAGATTGCCACCCGGTTAATTTAAAGCAACACAGTAAGGTACTCTTGTGAATGTCACATCAGCCGGTTATGTTGATTATAATAATCACTTTGCTCCACCGTTATAAACAGCTTCCTTTCCAGCTGTTTATATATATATATATATCTATCCCCAAACTGATCTAGAGGGTAAAATTACAGTTCAGTGCTTGCATGTTTCTTGCAGAGACTTGCTGATTTTTCATATATTCACTGGAAAACACCGAATCCACCTGTGGCATTTGAAGTACCTAATGAAAGTAGCGTTAATGAGTCAAATGCTACTCATGTATTTAGGGTTCTGCCAGACAGAGAGCGGCGGATCTTCAAATCTATGAGAAATTTCTGTCAGACAGGGCTCACAACAGGCCTTTTCTATTGATCTGCTATTTTTACCATCCTTTAGACATCTGCGTGTTTCTCAGATATGTGAAAAACAGTCTCTAAAATAAGAGGGCATAGATCATCCGGGAGCAGAATGTGCAGCTGTCTCAAACGGTGTTCCTCGAGCAGATGGATCAAGAACCAATTTATGGATGGTGATTTATTTCATACCTGTGTCAAAAGGAATATTTTGGAGCCTAAGCAAATTTTGTGTAGGCAATCCTGAAATTTATAGGTATAGGTTGGATGAGTTTTCACACAAGTTCATCTTCAACTAGATCAGGTTGCTCAGAGCCTCATCCAGCCTGGCCTTGAATGTCTCCAGGGATGGGGCCTCCACCCCCTCTCTGGGCAACCTGGGCCAGTGTCTCACCACCCTCAGGGTAAAGAACTTGTAAAGAATTTCTACAGCACTGTGCACTTGAGCTTTGCGGTGTGCTTTACAAACAGTGTATGACCTCTGCATGGAGAGATCTCTATGAGCTGTTTGTTAAAGACTTGTGCCTAGAGTTGGGAAACCATCTTATTAATATTTACAAGTATCTCAAGGGTGGGTTTAAGGAGGATGGAGCCAGGCTCTTTTCAGTGGTTCCCAGTGACAGGACGAGGGGTAACGGGCACAAGCTGGAACACGGGAAGTTCCGATCGAATATGAGAAAGAACTTCTTTCCGGTGAGGGTGACGGAGCCCTGGGACAGGCTGCCCAGGGAGGGTGTGGAGTCCCCTTCCCTGGAGACTTTCAAGCCCCATCTGGATGCAGCCCTGAGTGATGTGCTCTGGGCAATCCTGCTTTCGCAGGGGAGTGAGACTAGATAATTTCTAGAGGTCCCTTCCAACTCTGAAACTCCGTGATTCCGTGATCTCTATTTAGGACCATGCCAATTAAATTTTGCAAATTCAATATCACTCAAGCATATGCTTAAAGCTAAATGCATTCTTAAACGCTGATCAGAATGGAGATGGACCTAAGAATATGTGGATGTCACTTCATGAACCAGGGCCAAAGGCAAGAGAACTTAAGTGCGATTCCACTGCTCTTCTGTACAACTGTTCTCCTTGGTGCCATTAATGCTTTATGCCATAAGCTCACACGTCCCGTCCATGTGAGGCTGTCTAAATCAGGAAGATTAGAAGACTTGAAATAGCATGCAAAAGCCTAAGGAATGGTAAAATAACTGTCCTAGCTCACTGTTGATGCAAATTTTTATTGCTCAGTATTTTAGTGATTTAATTTCTGTACATGTAAACCGCCCTGGCTTTCCTTTGTTCCTCATGAGATCACTGTTATGGAGCTGTTCTTTATTAAACTCGAGCAAATGTCCATCTGTGTAAAATTACACATTCAAGGAGGTGTGAATTCCGAAGGAAATGACTTACTTTTACTGCAGTCCCCTTTTGACACAATGTTCTCATTTAATTCTCTTCACTCTCTATTTTAATTCTTGGTGCTGAGTGGGGTTATACGTGTGGTAGAGACAATATGTGAAACTTGTTGTTTGGGTAGCTGTGAAAAGTACCTTTGTAGCTACATCCAACTTTTACTTTACTTGAAAAAGAGTGTGTATGACTACAAGGCCCTGGCCACATCCAGAATCCCCTTGTCATGATGTGTACTCAGCTGAAAGGACTTTTCATACAAATTTCATTTCAGCATTAATATTCTCAATTCTTTACGTTTATTGTCGAATATTTGTTTCATACAATCTCTTTGCTTTCCAAACAAGTTGTCAAATTAGGGCAGGTAAAGCCTTAATTAGGGCAGGTAAATCTTCTTAAAGTTTGAAGTCAGAGCCATGCAAACTTTGGGGTTTGTCCTTTCCTCAGTATCATAGAATCATAGAATCATAGGGTTGGAAGGGCCCTCTGGAGATCCCCCAGTCCAACCCCCTGCCAGAGCAGGGTCACCCAGAGCAGGGGGCACAGGAACACATCCAGGCGGGTTTGGGATGTCTCCAGAGACGGAGACTCCCCCACCTCCCTGGGCAGCCTGGGCCAGGGCTCTGCCACCCTCAAGGGAAAGAAGTTCCTCCTCATGTTGAGATGGAACTTCCTGTGCTCAAGTTTGTGCCTGTTCCCTCTTGTCCTGTCACTGGGCACCACCGAAAAGAGCCTGGCCCCATCCTCCTGACACCCACCCTTCAAGTATTTATGTCCCCCCTCAGCCGTCTCTTTTCCAGACTAGAGAGACCTAATTCCCTCAGCCTTTCTCCATAAGAGATGTGTTCCAGTCCCCTCATCATCTTGGTAGCCCTTTGCTGTCCCCTCTCCAGCAGTTCCCTGTCCTTCTTGACCCGGGGAGCCCAGAACTGGACACAGTACTCCAGGCTCTATCCTTCAAGCCGTGTCTTCTGCCACTATTTGAAATGAGCATGATTCCTGCCTGCACATCTTTCAGATTCAAAAAATGGTGCAGGCAGAGGGAGTAGAAGCAATAGCTTTTTAGGCTGTAGGTTGTAAAGGTATAGGATGATGCAAAGAGCTATTTCTCTAAAGCCCACCTAAAATGTCTAAAACCCTGACCTTTTATTATGTGTTTGTCATGCTAGGAGCATCCTAGGGCTTTATGACACTCTCGGTGTCTCCTCTAGGCCATCACCTGTTTTTAAAAAAGGCATGATATATATAGCTTTTTCAACACATCTTGCCTCAGCCCAGCTACTAGGGAGGAGCTTTCCCAGCAGTCCCACAGCCTGAAGGAAGAAGAATTTCAGCCCTGATAGTCCTGGTATTGCAGCCTCGGGCCAAGGAGAATTTAGCTGCTTTTTGGCAGCTACATGTCTGTCCCTTAGACAAATCTAGACCCGAGGTATGGCTGACCTCAGGGACTTACAGAGCAACTTTCAGCAAACCCATTTTATTTTAGCTACATGAGAACAGTCCCCGTTAAATCACATAAATCCTGCCTGTCAAATCCGCCGTACCACACATGTGCAGAGCTGTTAAGAAAACCCACCCATGTACAATGTGTTGGCTGGGATTTCTTCACGAATAAGATGAAGCTGAGAAGAGTTTTCAGCCGGGATTCAGAATGAAGGATTAGATTACTACAGGTTTCTGCTTATGTGGGTATTCTCTATTTTGTTCAGAGACAAGGGTTTCACGGCTGAGTTTTGCCGACTGTCATAGCGGTATTCATCTAAAGGAAAGAAAAAAAACAGTGGGAAATTTTCACAAGCTGACGGCTAGCAGCTCTGAGCAGCAGTTACAGCATCAGTGAGAGATGAACAGTGGTGTCAGGGATGGTAAGTTCATTGAATGATACGTGGTTATACAGGACTTCAAAGAGGTGGGTTCAGTTCATCCTTTCTATATGACCTTGGGCAAGATATTCACGCTGTCGCATAGTAGGCAAAGTCAGGTTTACCTGCCTCCCTCTTCCCGTTTAGTAAGCAGGGAATTGCTTTCCAAACAAGTTGTCTAATTAGGGCAGGTAAAACTTTACGTGGAGTGAATTCTTTCTTTCAGTCAGTCTGGCTATTTCTGGGCTTATCTCTCGTGCACAGCGCTGCATCCTGCAGTCCCCGAATGTCTCGCCCTCATCCCTTCTGATCTCTTTGGAGAGAGACCAGCCACATCTGAATTGTATCTAGAATTTCTTTCAGTAACACAACAAGTGATTGGCATCCCGGGGCCTTCTGGGGGAGTATGAAGGTCATGGAGAGTGGATGTTCTTCCTCCTGGCGATATGGT
Organism: Rhinoptilus africanus; assembly: GCA_013400135.1. Taxonomy (NCBI): domain Eukaryota; kingdom Metazoa; phylum Chordata; class Aves; order Charadriiformes; family Glareolidae; genus Rhinoptilus; species Rhinoptilus africanus. Next base: position 419,810 of record VXBO01003057.1, read on the forward strand.
CAGCCTGGGGTTATTTTTGTACATTTTCTTAACACAATCTGCCTCTTTCTCATTGCTTCCCAGCTAAAGTTTGCAAGATGTCCCCCAGCCTCCCCCAGCACTGCTACCCCAGGGGGCTCATGTTTGTTGCACTCTGATTCCCTGGGGCTCTTTGGCCTTTACCACAAACAGTTTCTCACCACTCGAGCTAAAACAGGTCTGGCAGCAGTCACTGACCACTGCACGGGTCAGTGTAAAGTTGGTGCCTTCTCCTGGTAATGGCAAAAATCACATTTACTGGGCTATGCTGTGGCAGTGCTGGGGCTCCTCGTAAGGTGGCAGCTCGGATCAGAAACTGGAAAAAGTTCTTGCCTCCCTGCCACCCTTCCCTCCTTGCCTGGATAGCTCTGTTACAGTGGTAAGTAGCAAAGACACATCAAAACTAAATGGACACGCCTTGAGTTATTTGCTGGAAGTTTAAAGGTAAATGTGAAATAATTCATATTTTTTAAATGCTTCTAGTTGGCCTTTAGTAGCAATTCCTAAGTGCGTATCTATCAAAGTCTGCTGTGACTTTAGCCGTGGTTTATTTACCAGAAATATTGGATCATTTCCGATATACTGAATATTAAACAGCATGTACTATTTCAGCAGAACCCCAATTTTTCATGCCAAATTATACCCTAAAAAAGAACACACGACAATTTAAGATGTTACGTGTTCAGTGGACATCACTATAATAATGTGCGTTCACATCCATAACTAATTAGGTGGCCCTGAATTAGCAAAATTGCTGGAGATTGGGTTGTATTATTGTAGTTCTCAATGTATGATTTCTATAAATTCTTTTGCATTTGTAAGGGCTCTTGTGAATATCAAAGCTTTAAAATGGTAAAATTAATATAAAGTTTGACTGCAAGAGGACTTGCTCTTTTTTTAAAGCCTGACACTCAGTTAACATAAGGGAACTGTCCTTACCGTTACTAAATTGACTTTTTTTTCAAGGTATATTACAGGTCCAGTTTTCATTTATTTATGAAGAGAAGCCGAGGGAAGTCTATTTAATGTTGCAGTGTTGTAAGGCAGAGCTCCCAGCCTGTGCCCAGGCAATCCACGGACTCATAGCCTCGGCGGCTGAAGCAGAAGGTCAGATCCGATGCCGCAAGGGATCAGACTCAGAATTTATGAATATTGAGTTCTGTGTGTGTATCTCATTGAAAGCTGGGATCTTACCCTGTGTGCTTGCTGCCCTCCACCTTAGAGATCCCAAATGCCTGGGCACCGTTTGAACTAATTTCCCTGGATTAATTTCATTTTCACACTCTGAGTGTATGTGGGGCTCAGTCACACGCCAAAGCCCTACGCCTGACACTGCTGTGGTTCATTCAGAAGTGAAAATGAATGATTTCACACTTAGAAGATACAAATGATGTAATCAGCCTCAAGGTAAAGAAAAGCTTCCGGCTATGTTTTATATTATTATTATAAATGGCAAATGAAATTGAACCTAAAATAAACAGTACAGCCCTTCAGACACCTTGCTGTACTCTACTACTGAAACACTTGGTGTTAATAACATTTGATTAGGAAAGCAGAATTGGGTTTGACATCCTACTTTACAGTGTTAGAAGGAGCTCCCTGGAAACATACCCAAGGAAACAGGCTATTGCCAATCTCTTTTAACTCCATTTAATAAAAGAAAATCGTCTAGTGTTTCAGGCGCCAGAGATGCATCAATACAGATGCCACTACAGAATAAGCTGTCACTGATTATCACTACCTTTAATCTATCTTATTAATGAAATCATTAGTCATTTTCATGTCAGCTGAGACAGAACTATGGCAACTTTTATTATTTGACATTGATCAGGAGAGTGCCCATGTCCCAGAAATCAATGAGTAATGAGATGATCTGAAAATTCTGGGTAGTGCTAAGAGCAATGAGTTATGGCAAATTCTTAATAGCTATTTTTAACATCTGGGGAAAAAAAGTAAAGGAAAAGCAAGTAAAATACACAGAGAATTTGGAAGAAGATAAAATTTCTCATTGTAGTTTATGTTCTTTACTGTAAATGTTCTTGTATTTCAAATATTATTCTATAAACTTGTAGTAAAGCTGAATACACCATGACTTATGCCTCCCTCAGTCTAAACAACCAGGCAGTCCCTACTGGTGCAAGTTAGTAAAAGAGCTGGTGCCTGAGAAATTAGAGCAAAGAATGAATGAAAGAGCAGAAAACACAGCCATGTGTTTCTGAATTGTTTGTACATCTTTCCCACTAGCTATTTTTACGAAAAAGAAAACAAATGGTCTCACAAGTAACATTACGTACAAAGATTATTGTTTCTTAGTAGATGATGACTGTGTATGATGACCTTTACAGATGCACTGCTCTTCCAGCGGTTAGAATTTCTCTGTGCTGTCGAGATATTTTCCTCTTGGAAGATATGCTTGGAATGAACTGAAAAAGTACAAACTCAGTCTAGAAACATGTAGCTTGAGAGACAAAAAATAGATGCTGTACAAGAACACACAAGAAAAAATGGTAATGCGCAAGAAAAACCAGGATTTGTATCCGTTGGTCAACCATAGCATTATATGTATGTAAGAATTATTTTCAACTGAGCCATATTTGAAGCATAAATAAATCCTTTAAAATGAGCAGGATTGGACCTCCTGGGGAGACATAAAGGAGAACAAAAGTGAACTAATTTTTTTCCTAAAAATTCCCGGGATGTCCATGGGAATAATGGCAGTAATGTGTAGGTATTGCAGTAACAGTGAATGTGCCAAAAGAAGTGGAGGCCTACCATTGGAAGCATCACGAAGTATTATGGTGGTTTGGAATTTTTTTAATGAAGGAAAATAGCTTTCAGAGCACAGCTTTTTCTGCATTTTTGATGGCCTAATCCTGTGATAACAGATGCCACTGCCAGAAGGTCTAAGAGTGTTAATCCACGGGGTTTAAAGTGTTATCAGTCAAGTTTTATAAACTTTACAATGGCTTTTAGCAACACCCTGAAGTGCAGCATATGAGAGTTGCCGGAGGTGCTCAAAAGGTTGCTTTTCCATGTTTACTCCAGCTTTCCAGCGGACTGTGGAAGTTCTAGCCCTCATGATAGCAACTTGCTCGTACTCCATCTCCACCATCTGGTTTATATCTGGGGAGGCAGCTTTACACAGTTCCACTTTTCCTGGACACTTTAAGGAAAAATATGATCAAAAAACAGTTGGAAGAAGTCACTGATCCTTGAATTAATGTAAATGCGGGAGCCAGAGCTCTTCCCTCACTTTTGCATTGATGAGTGTAATTTCCTGAGCTTTCCATCTTTTCCATTTCCATATGTCAATTACTTCTTTGCCTTCTTCTCAGGAGAAAAAAAAAAGTGAATAGAGGCTTCCTTAAAACTTGTATGTAAATTAAAATTTACAGGCATATCTACTGCATGGAATACTTTGCAATTCCATTTTTTGGAAAACAAATGCCTTTTCATTGCTTTGGCAAAAACAAACAAAGAAAACCAAACAAAAAAACCAATGGTCTCTGCACATCAAAAGTCAAATCATGGTCTCAATCTCAGAATTATAAAATGTTGTATACAAAACTATTCTTTTTTTTTTTTTTTTTTTTTTTGTGGGAAAGNATAAAATTTTGTATACAAAACTTTTTTTTTTTTTTTTTTTTTTTGTGGGCAATGTGAAAACTGACCTATGCAAATGTTGAAGTGTGCTAATATTATTTAGATGTAACTCTTTCAAATATCAAGTGAAAAAGTCTTCAAAACACACCAAATTACTTCAGGTAATTGCTTTTTTTGTTCTAAGCAAATGTCAGAACATTAACAAAGTAGTAGGCCTTTTCAGGTATTTTCACATCAAACTGACTATTTCATTAATTTTCACATTTCACTGACTGGTACCTCTGGGCAGCAAAGTGGCATAAATTTATGATTACCTGTTTATGTGATGCTAATAACCAAGTTGTTCTGTTTCATGGGTCCCTTACTATTAATTCCAATAAGGCAAGGTAGACAAATTTCACCTTGTTTGGCAGGTTACTCTTTCTTGTATGCTTTTTCAGTCATACTGGAAGAAATCTAAGAGGTGTGAACTTTGGAAGAGCGAATATAACATATATATACATATTGTAAATGTAAGTGAGTTATACTTGGGGTTTTTTTTTGATGAAGGTTCCTAACAGAGGATTGAGGATCTTTTGTTTAAGAGTTAAATACAACTTTAATCTTTTCTTTGGACATATACCCGTGGCTACCGCTGTCTGGCATAGAGATGAAGTCGTACCTGTACTGAGGAGTTGGAGAAAGCTGGATATATTTCCAGTGACATAATTCCCCACAGTGCCATTGGCTACTGATATTCATATTCCTGCACCACACGGGCCCAAGCAGACTTTTGACTTTGCATAACCTAAGTGAAAAGTGATACTATTGTGCTTTGCCCAGCAATTCATCACGTGGTGAATCTGAGATTAACCCTTGACTTCCTCCTTGCTCTGCAGAGCAGTTTCTCCATCACAATCAGCAGTAACTGGCGATTGAATGAGTTGTCTCAGCTGTGCCCTGCCCAGTTCATAAGCAGAGAGGAAGACAGGCTTATAGGTAATGCCCCTTCCTTGCCTCGCTGGAGGCTGTAGGTCAGGCTGGCTGTCCTACAAAGAAAGCAAGAGCTGGCTTGAGCCTCTTGTTCCCCTACAGGGAAGTGCCTGGTCTTGCCTGGAAGCGGGTAAACTAAAACACTTTAAATGCATGTCACAAACAAAGCTGGAAGAAAAGGGCAGTAGAGTCGATGATGCTATAATTATTCTCCTACTGGTGCCAGCGGTGGCAGCAGGCACAAACGTTGAAAGTGCAATTACGGCAGTGACTGTGGTGATAACAAAGGCAGTGCAACAGCAGGCACAGGCTTGGTTTTTTCCTTCCTTTAGACTGGCCATCAAAAGAAAAAAAATGGCAATGTTTGTAAGGAGAAGTATTTTGATTTTAATCACACATCCCCTTGCCTATTTACCTTTCCTTAAAACACACCCCATGGCAGAAAGCGATGCTAAAACCAGAGAGGCTCAGTCCTTCCTATGAACATATTATCTTACAAAATTACTCAAAATGGAAACTTATGTCAAAACATGCCATAATCAGATTCAGCAGCTTACCACCGGCCTGCTTCTGCCTTATGTCGGACATTAAGAGCAAGAACACTGTTTTCACTGGGCACCTTTTTCATAGCAGAAATTCTTTAGTAAGGGATAGGTGCTTTGAAGTAGCTACTTTACTCGAGAAAGGAGGTCAAATCAGAGAATTTGATTTTTCTAGGAAATGTGCTTTAAGAGCTGGCAGATCATTTTCTCCATTATTATTATTATTTTTTTCAGTCGAACAACTGCTTTCTATGCACATCACAGAAGTAACAGTTTGATTGATTTTCATTAAGTATGGAAGAACTCACAGCTTCCTTAAGAAGAAAACAGAGAAGTTACACTGGGCATTTGCTATAAATAGCAGCTAAAAAGCTGCGCCCTGGCAAGCTACCGAGAGAAGTAGAGATGTAGCAACCTGTCTGGGGTAGAACATGGTCATTGTAAATGAAGTTGGTAGGAAAGCGTTAAGTGAGATTGATTATTTTTAAGTAGTTTGACATGAAAGTTTAACGAGAGACGTTTGTGACTGCTTGATTAAATACCTTAGCACTTTGTAGAAAGAGTTCAATATGACTTGTTGGCTGGGATGATTAAGACTGTAGTTGTGGTAATGACGGGCCCCCAGATGCCAATCTCTTGCTGTGGGTTTTGTTAAGTCTGATCTCTCCAGCAGATCTCTAACATAACTGTTATTTGTGGTTAAAACATGGAGTGTTCAAGAATCCTGCAACCCTGGCGTTTGTCCTTCTTGGGATGTTTGCAACCCTTCATGAGCATGACCAACTTTCGAGAAACGGATGGTTCTAACTGAAATTTGGTTGCAAGTATAGTCTGAATTGATTTTAGGATTTTCTACCTATCTCCATCAAAGGAAATTTAGATGTAAACAACAATTCAGAATACTAAAGGATATGTTTTTCAGTGGTTAAGACTGAATATTTATTTCTGTTTTGGAACATCAATCTTGATTAACATTTAGGATTTCCATGCAAGTGGGTAATTTTTATGACTCTATTATTTAATATTAAATTCAATAACGACACCTATGCTGTAATTTTTAAGGGGTATCTGAGAAATAATCTGCAGTATAGGAAAGAGTAGGATAAGCCAATTTAATTACTTTTTAAATTAATAAAAGTTTCAATCTTGCAGGTTTTTTTTCCAGAGCTTTTCATCTAAGTTACCTGCAGTTTTTGTATAACAAGTAAATAATTAAATCATTAAAAATCATCTGTTAAGAAGAGTGGGAGGGAAATATGTCATTCTTATTCTGTTTAAAAATCTCTTTATTTTTAATAACACAAAAGATAAATTGGCAAAAATAGGGCAAAAAGAAGTTATACACAGTATTTTTTAAAGAAAATGTAATGCAAGTAAGGTGAAAAATTATAAATCTATTGATAAATGCTCCCTCTATGACAGTTGTATGTGACAGAAACACAAACCTGTTCCAGTAACAGAGAAAAATCAAGCAAGGATTAAGCAAGGCATCATCCAGTGACTGGTTAGATTAATGTTACTGTGATTAATTCACTAAAGTCAATTAGAAGTAGTAAATGTTTAAGTGTTACAATTCATCAGCATTAATCTTATGGTAATTTGAAATTGATTGCAAAACCATCAGCTTTGACAAATTGTCATCCTTTGTGCCAAATAGTAACATTTCCCCAGCAGTGCAGTGCTTTAACTAGCGTTGTACTTATTTTAATGTATAAACAAATACCTGGAAAATTTTATTTTAAGATCAGTGTTTTTATTTACAGCATTTACAGAAGGCACTCTGCTGCACATCTTCGTATGAACGTTACAGCTAACCCTGGGCCACGGTAAGATTTAGACTAGTTATAAGGAAGAAATTGTTTACACCGAGGGTGGTGAAATGTTGGCCCAGGTTGCCCAGAGAGGTGGTGGATGCCCCATCCCTGGAGACATCCAAGGCCAGGCTGGACGGGGCTCTGAGCAACCTGATCTAGTTGAAGATGTCCCTGCTCACTGCAGGGGGTTGGGCTAGATGGGCTTTAAAGGTCCCTTCCAACCCAAACTATTCCATTGTATGATTCTATAGTAGATTGAAGGTAACACAGGCACTTCCAAAGCGAGTTTGAGGCACCAGAGAGACCTGGTATTTAATCTGCTCAGTCTCTCCTCGGCCTGTCCCTCTTTTTCAGAACCTTGATACACAGTGCTGATGCACAACTTCATTCCTCTTCTCTTCAGATATCTCAGCATGAAATCTGTAGTATGAAATTCCAGAGATAGACATCTGGGTCCAAAGTCCCATGCTTCCAAAAAAGGTACCAGAATTCTGGAAATTCATGAGTTCAGCAGGCTAAGGTGACATAAGCATGGTTAGGACTCCAAAAGCACATGTGAAGAGGGTGATGAGATATGGGAGAGAGAGAAAGACAATTAGCTATGGATGGTACCCAAAGCTGCAGCTTGGCTGTGAGTGTTTAGGACTAAATAATCCCGCCTCCCCAGAGGAGGTAGGATGTGGCCCAGAGTTTTGCAGAACTAGCTGGAGAAATCTCTGTAAGCAGAAAGTGGTCCCAGGAGGTTAGTTCAGCCACTACTTGATTTTGGTTGTGTGCAGAAAGACCAGCTTAATGTGGGACTGAATAGTTAAAGTGTTCATGTCACATAAATGAGTGGTAAGTGACTGGTAGAACTATTTCGAGAATGTTGATTTAAAAGGACTTTTCTGAGATGAAAAAAACAGCATGTACCTTGAATGAAATATCTGGTTTATCTAAAGGAAAATGGAAAGCACTTGCTTTAAATAACAAAGGGTAGATGCTTGTTGATGTCCTTTTTTGTAATGTGGGTAGGGTTGATCCATCAGCAGAATCCCTCTGAATGGAGACTCTTCCAGAGGCTCTTGCTGAGAAGAGCTGGGATCCCAGTATTTGTGGTCTGTCTTTCCGCTCATTCAACCATATTTTGAGACTTCACAAGAGAACAAAGCATGGTAAAGGAAAAACACAGCAGTGAGCATTCGCTCTCTTTCCTTGACCTGGTTTTACTTTGGTTAAGTGAGGGTTAGGACTTACATTGCATCTGGAGCAGGCCAGGAGTTCACCTTCGTAGTAAATCTTGCAGAAGTAGCTGGTTCCAGTAGCTTTCTATAACTGGCCTTGTGTTACATGCTACATAGGGTAACTGTCACACAGGTTTGTAAGGAGCATACCTTTTGGTCTCTTAAATGGATGAAATCTATGGAGAGGGGCACTTATCTGAGTTCCTGTAGAGAAAGCCCAGAGGAAGGTGTGCTGTTAAATTCTTATCGGTAAAACCAAAATCTTAATCCAGTAATCAACAAAATCTTCTTGCAAGGGGATCAGTCAAGACCTTCAGGCCCATATTTTAGCTAGAGGCCAGTTCTGAGTGTAGATTTATGTGACGCTGCATGGGGACAAGAGGAAATAATTTCCAAATGCACTTTTTTAGCTTGATTTAATTACTCCTCCTTATCGCGGGGTGCTGCTCTGAAAGCAGACTGTAAATGCCATAGGGAAGGAAAAAGCAGGGGCGAAATTTATAGTATTTGCTCTGTTCATCTGCCCTGTGTAGCCATTGCTACACTTATTTGTAGCCAAATAAGCAGTATGCTTCTAAAAGTACGGAATATTGATAAGGAGCGTTATCAGTCAGCTACATCTGAGTCACAGGGCTTCCCATGGTTTTCTTAGGGTAATGCAGCTTACGCAAAGCATAAGACCACAGGGCTAAATATAGAACATAGTTATCAGCCTTGCTGTGCTTGCAGCTTTTCTGGGACTTTCCTTGTATGCTGTGCGCTAGACTAGTTTGGGGGCACGTTCTGTAGGGGAATGTCTTTTCCCTTTCATTTCTTGCATAGGGAACTACTCTAACCTCTTGGATGCTGTAGCAGTAGTGAAATGGCTCTGCTGCCAATCTGTGCTGTGTGAATGAAATAAATTTAAGAAATGAGCACTGAAGGTGCTCAGGCTGTATGTTTAAGAGGTGATTTTAGCTTAAGGATATGGACCAACAGGGCAAAGTCAGAGTTGATGATGTATTTCTTTCCCTACTCTCTTTTTTTTTTAATTTCTTTTTTTCCCCTGAAGGACTTATTTCCCAGTCTCCTCTGTGCCCTAATAGTCTTTCTGCATCTCTGCTAAACATGAATGGATGTTAAAGAAAGTTATAAGCATTTCCGGATGGCAGAAGTAAAAAGGAAAATTGTGGGTAAAGTATAGCTCTAAATCTCTAAATAATATTTACAGAGAACTAAAATAAGACTTCGATGTACATAACATTTTACTGTACAAAAAAGGAATAGGATACAGCCACACAGGTCTGAGCCTATACTGGGCTCTTGGGTTATTTTGTCCCAGGTGCAGGACCTTGCACTTTTCTTTGTTAAACTTCATACTATTCTTGCTGTCCCACCCTTCCAGCCTGTCCAGGCCTCTCTAAGAGATTAAAGTCCTACATTCATTGTACAAAGACACTGGCATTTCTTTGAGCATGCTGGAGACAATCTGTTCTGGTTTTTGGGGAGAATATAAACTTGTGTCACCACTTGAAAATTAATACAAACAGGGTATTTTGGTTTTATCCACCCATGGCAAACAATTAATTATTGGATTGTTGTATAGCTAATTTGTATACGTTTTCTGGTCACTAGGTGGAGGTAGGCAACCATAATGAGGACAACTTTCCTGCATCTTGTACTATGAACGGAAAGAGATGATTCTGTGCTGATTTGGACAGCAGAGAGTGTATTTTATCATTAGAAATACTCTTCTGGTACCAGGTTGCTTGAGGATAGGAGGACACCTGCACTTGCCAATCCACAGCTTTGTATCAAAGCAAACTTTTTCACTGGAATTTGTTTTAAATGAATAATTTATATAGTTTAATCTGACGTACATTTTATTATCAGTAATCCACTTCTGAATTTGGACAAGCATGAGCGTTATTTAGATCATGCGTGTATGTGTGTGCAGAAATTACTGAATGACCTAAGAAAAAGAGAGTAACTTAAAAACATTAATTCAATGTCTACTATACCCTGGAATCAAATACACAATGTATTATGTATTCCCTTGTATTGACAATTATGAAAGGCAAAGTTGTATGGTTTAGACTGTGGTTGTGTATTCCCTGTGTGCTGCACACCACCATGCAAGAAATAAAAATACAAACGGACTTCTCAGTGGCAGCTTTCAGACATTGCTTACTTATAGTCACTTACAGTTATGGGATCTTTTCAGTGAGATCCCACTTCATCCTTACAGCTGCTTCTTGTTGCTTAGTTTCTAAAAGAGGATTAGTCTCTAGGGACAGTTTGCAAACACTGGGAGACAGAAGGGTTCTGTTCCTTCAGGGAGTGAAGACAGCTACAAAGCTGTCCCTTAGCCGCACTCCCCTCTGTGCAAACATGTAGAGCTGTGATAATGAAGGAAGGCTTGGTGTTGAAGCTGGTCTTTATTTACCTGTCAGACAGAGGAGAGCTACAGGGCCGCATCCTGAGCTCCTTGGGAGATACTAGGTTGTACTTTTCTAATTTTGTGGGTGAAACTGGTTTATAGGCCTCTCTTCTTTAGCTGAAATGGTGAGCTTCTAAACCTGACCTTTCAGAAATGGTGATGAATGCACCCAGGTAGGCTCGGTACACGTGATTACCATGTGCTTATTATAAATGGAGTTAAGCGGGGCTGTGCATTGGCTGCAGGATTATTTGGAATGGGGTTTGATATACTCCTCGGCAGCGCTTTGAAATACAATATTGGTGTCTTCATGTTGTGCCCTACAGACCACTGGCTCCCACCTGGGGACGTGTCCTCCCTAAAAAGTTAAACCTGGCTGGTGGCAAGAACTTAAGGGACTCATGTTGGCAAACAGGAGAGGGTAGGAGACGGTGGTACATGGAAAGGACTACTGTACTAGGTGAAACCATGCAACAGCTTAGCTTGGCAGCTTGTCTCTGCTCTTTGTGTGTGTGTGTCATAAAGTACACTTTGGACAAGGTTACAACAGTAGGACTAAGGATACATACAGTTCATCTTGAATGTGATCCATCCTCAGACAACTTTTCAGTGGTCCTGATTGTGAGGTTGTATCCACAGGTGTGTTTAGTTCTTAGCCAACTACTCTTCTATTAATCTAAGCCATTGGGTTTCGGGGTTGGTTCGTGCTGGGTTGGGTTGGTGTTTTAGGCAAATTTTTGTTTGTTTTTTGCTGGTGGTTTGTTGATTTATTTATTTTTTTTAAATCCTTTTAGCCTTCATAGCATCCTGGGTTAATGAGGTCCATGGTTTGTTTATTGGTGTCTGGAGAAATACTGCTTTCTTCTGATTAGCCTCCAGTTCTCACATAGTAAGAAACAGTAAATTTTTTCCCCATTCACCTCCTTCAACCCATTCATGATTTCATGTACCTTACATTGTTCCTACAGTGTGTGCATGGTTATGGGGATCAAGGACTAGAGATGACTGGCATGTGGGAAATGTGGAGAGATGGAGAAAGCATCATCAGTGGGGTTCACTCATAAATTTTGAGAAAGCGATCACTCTGATTAGACACTTAAGAGGTATTGGCCATTGTAGGTGCTTGTGCTTTGTATTCTAAAGGACATTAAATTGCTTTCTGACTCCTTATGGGGTATAAAATATTCTGCAGTCAGGCTGAATCACTCTCTGTAGACATTAATGATACGCTCAAATTGTTGATAAACCTTTTTACCAAGACTGAGCCTTAATCTCCATGGGGGTCTGCTGCAGAGCAGAACAGTGTGCACAGTACCCAGAATTTTTCTGAACTGTCACAGAGAGGGTTTGCCTGCTCATCCACCTGCTCTGCTCACAGCCTGACGTGGTTTCGCAAAGCTACAGATATTTCTTACCAAAGTTTCCATGCAATGCCAGCAATACAAACCCAAGTGGCAGTGAATGAGACTTAGGGCCCTCTTCTACTCCCTAGTGGCCAGGATATCTGATGAATTTATCTCGGCAGATAGAAGCTATCTGCTTGGGGTCTTCTGAGGAGCACTGGAGGTTGCAAATTTTTTCTCTTTGGCATTCTCCTTGAATTTTTTAGCCATTTGGATTTTCCTGAACTTTTGTTTGCTGGCCCAGCAGAACAATTTGGACTGGGTGCTGTATTGCTTTTCTGTCTGTGTAAAATGCATGGTTTTTGGTGTGGTCTAGACTTGTGCTTCCATTCTGACACATACAAGCATATTTTTTAGCCCCAAGCTACAGATTTCTATTTCGTGAAGGAGGAATGTGGAATCTCAGGTGTCCTAGTTCAAACTGAGTTTCTTGAAAAGCTTTTATTCAAGTGGTTTTTATAAAAAAAAATAGTCTGTTCCTTCTTTTTCTCCTCCGCCTTTTGTCTGACTTCTCTCTCTGACTTCTGTTTTCCCTCTTTTGTTCTGTCTGTACCCATGACTTTGTCTTCCGTCATCCTCATGTAAGTGGGGCAGGATATTTCCGTCCACAGAGCTGAGCACACACACAGGGAGCATGGGCTTCAGCCTGGTGTTGCAGAAACTCCTCTTTGATAGGACCAACACCGGACTATAGCAAAACTGTGTTCATTCTCCTACAAAAGCTATCGCATAGTTGGAGGTCTGAGAGGAAGGAAGAACATACTTGGTGCAAAAGACAGCCCCAGAGAATGTGGCTTTCAGATGTTTTACCGATTACAGTGTATGTACAATACTTCTTTCACGATGCTGAAAAAATACACATATTGCTGAAACAATACATATTTGTCTACATATTTGGAATCCAACCAGGGACAACTTGAAAACTAAGATTTTTTCAGATTTAAAAAGAAAAAAGATTTTCTTGCAAGTAAGCGGAAGCTTCCAATGACTCAATTTGCTGGGAAGAACGTAGCACTACAAATGGGCAACAGCTACAGTGATGGGTACTCTATATAAACGTAAATGAGCTTATTATTAATTGGTATGAGCTTTGAATTCAAGTTCTTAATGACAAAAATGACCCATATAAGAGAGTACCAGAAGAATGGACTCCATAATTACCTTCATTAACCCTGTCCCTCTCTGCAGAGCTAGCCAAAGGCCTGACTGGTGGGCGTTCTTGGGGAAAAGTCCTGCAGAAAGCTGATAGAAGCTGTGAAGTGTGTATAGTGCATTATATATGCTTAAAGATTCTCTGCCAGAAAGTGTTTTTGTTGCTATCTGTGGCTCCTAGACTAAGTCTAGAAAGTCAAGTCTTTGAAGTCAGGAAAGGACCCCAAAGAGGAAAGACTTTGGAGTCTTTACTTGGTGGGTCTTAAACATCTTGCAGAAGTTAGCTAGTACATCTTCATTGATTTCAATGACCCTGTGCAGAATTTGTAGCAAGTCTGACCTGTCTTATTTGAAAACAGCATGGGTTAGAGAAGTAGTGTAAATAACACACCTATGTGCTATAATATGACCTATATTCTATTATGACCTCTTTAAAATTCTGCCCTTGCAATCTCTGTACGCTCTGTATGTATGATGCAGTCCCAAATGCCCTTTCTAGTTTCAGTATTGAAATAGTAGATGTGTTTTGTTTCTGTAAGTAACATAGAAGTCTACATGCTCCTGGTACTACTGGCCCACTGTCATTAATCCCCATGTCTGCTACTTGCTTCTGTAAGTATGTGTGTATGCCAAAGTGTTAGGAATGTTATGTCACATAGTGTAACGCAGACTGTGTCTCAATATTCAGTATTCAATTTAAGCTTGTCCTCCTGAATACCACCCTTCCATTCTCTATTATTAAACAAATTAACCATCTGAGTGGATCAAACCCCTTTCTGACCTGCTCTTCTTGCAAGAACAGCTTCTAGACGTGCCCTGTGCACAGGTTCCAAACTTTTCCACCGTTCAGCAGTTCTGTGCCGAGGCCAGTGTGTGTGACAGCCATGGCTTCGGGTTCTACCTCATTCCTGCAAGGGGCAGGCGAGGAGCAGTTCTCCTCCTGTGCTGCGGTTGTGCTTCTTCTGATCTGCTGAAATCTGCTGAAAAGTCTTGCAGTCACTTTTCAGGATGTTTTGATTCTTATTGTTCAGGAATTCTTCAAAGCTGGAATTGGCAGAAAACTTCTTTTTTTTAAATGTACTGTTAAAATGTTTTGAAACTGAGAATTTACTTTGTTTGAATTTCAGACTTTGTCTGAAATAATTTATGGCAATCTTTAGCACCTTCTGCAACTGTTGCTGGGGTTTGATTAGCTGCTGTCATGTCCCCTTCCTTATAGTCTTGAAATCTGTGACAAAATGTTTGCAAGCCTTCTGCTATTCCATCATTCAAATCTCTAAGAAAAATACTGAGTCAAATCAGGATAGGCCTTAAGACTCCCTTTGGAAAGCTTAACCCAATCTGACAGTAAAGAGCGTCTTGTGAATTTTTTTTTTTGTTCAGTTGTGCACTTACCCTGCTATGCTTTATGTTCACTGTATTTTCTAAGAAACTTAAGAAACCGTAATCTGGAATAATGTAAAACCACAGCTAACGCCAGCATTTATCCCATGCTCTCCTTCGTTCTTCCCCAACAGGCCCCTCACTCTGTTCGCCTGAAGATTCAGCTTTTTAACCAAAGTTTTCAGGTAAGAACTGAAAAATGAACAGATAGTTTTATGAAGAGCTTTCACACATTGTAATTTTTTTAATGAATGTTGATTTTTCTTTGTTTTATTACAAATGAAGCATATCTTTAAAAAGTCAGAATATGTCACTCTTTTTTTTTTTCTTTCTGTTGTCCGTAATTTTGATTTTTTTTCCCCTTTGTTTTTCTCCCATCCTGTCCCCAAGTTTGTTAAATGAAGTGTTTCTGGTGTGGAGGGAGACCAGGGAACAAGTTGGGCAGAGAGAAGAAATTTTTAAAAAAGCGGAAAAAAAATTATCTTGCTTCCTATCAAAACAGTATGTGAAGAAAAAAAAAAAATTCAGTGAAAAACTTCCACTTGAAAATGTTTTAAATGAAACATCTCTCTTTTTAGTTACTCTTTCTGCCTTACTGGGCTGTTACTGCTTTACTGGAGCATTTTGCTCTTGCCAAAACCCAGCGCTTTCCATCCAAATTAGCTCAATCCCAACCTCTTCTCCTGCTGCTTTTCTTTGTATCTCAGTAGTTATTCCCAGTAATCCCTATCTGACGGTTTGTCTATATATTAGGATTTCAGTTCCGCCTATACTTCTTAAAACATCAAAGGGCCCTTTGCCCTGTTCAGAACCACTTTGCAACTTCTGTGCGTAGTGTCGTGCCGATTTTGTACGTCAGATTTAGAACATTTGAGAATATTTCATCACTCATCCTTCTGGTTTACAGTTTTAAAAATCTTATTGAAATCCTCTTATATAGGGACATTAAGACATTTTTCAGGTGATGCATTAAATGTCAGCACCTGCAATTATTTAATTATTTTTTTTTCTCTAATTGCCTGAAGCTTTTACCAAATGGACATATTCTGCCCTCATACCAGCAGCTTTGCTGTTGCCCTTATTCTTGCTTGGACAGATTTTAGTTTTGCTTTTTGCATTTTCTGTAAAATTCCACTTACTGTTTATCTTCTGATATTTATGTGTGGGTATTTCTGCTCCTTTGAGGACACATGTGCTTCCTTTAGGGCCCAATTAACATTTTTCCTTGAACTATAGGTTAGCCTATGAATACTGCCATAGCTAGATTTTTGTATACTGTTTCATTTTCCTTTTTTTTTAGGGATGTATCCGAAAGCATTAGAGACCTGTTTGGTCTCTAAAACAGAAGTCTCATACTCTAAATTCAAAATGAAAACTTCCTTCGTGATAGTACAGTCTACATACCGAAAGCAGAGTCTCTCTAGTGTCTGCATTAGAGCTCAGATCTCTTGAACTACAATTCCAGGATTTTCTGCTGAAACAATAGATGAGTTGAGGCAGATGTTTTATTTTTCTGTGCCTCAGTTTCTCTGTGTGTGAAATCTCTATCTGTATGTTAGTAAAAACAACTGCTGCTTGCATTCGAATCCAAGATCTGTAGAAAATATTCTAAAAGAATGTTTGTTTTTTTTTTTCCTGTAGGAACCCAATTTTATTGTTCACGTCTTTTGAGAGCTCTTACCTTCCTAGTAAGCATTTCCTCTCTGGAATGCATGGTCCCTTGTGTCCCTTTCACTGATTCTTAACAGTTTCTTCCCTTTCACTGCTGTTATGGGTTTTAAACACCTTGTATGTGTGTGTGTTGCATTAAGCTCTTGAACACAATCAGCCTTCAAAACCAGTACATTTTTCTTACTTATTTTCCATTTTATTGTTTCCGTGGATCTAATCTACCCTCAAAAATGCTGTCAATCAAAAACACCGTTGCATTCCTTGCAGTTCTCACTAGCATTCCTTGTAACATAAGGATGACTGGAGAGGAGGAAAGGAGACGGATGAGATAGGGTAGGAAGGAATTGTGTCCGTACTAGCATGAGTGTCACAACTGCCATTTTTGTTTCCTCCCTTTCTCTATGTAGCCAATGATTCTTTCATTATAATCAAGTTTGTTTTGTTTTTATGGCCCTGTGGTGTCATCTATCTGTATAAGAGTTGTGTCCAACATGGAAGAGGGAGAAGACTGAAAAAACCCCACTAGGCAAATGACATTTTTGCTCGCTAAATAGAAGCTCCTGTTTATCTGCAGTTTAATTTAGAATTATAACACACCATGAGGGTATATAGTAATAGGACTAAGGAAATTCTGTGGTTATGAGATGTACTTTTTGACAGTAAAATGCAAACCACAGAACATACAGCTTGTTAAACCTTTAAGGACACTTGACAGATAGTTAAGGGGAGAACCAGGCCTCAAGGAGGAGATAGATAAAATTAGAAATATAATACAATTTAAAATATTAATAAGCAATAAAGGAGGAGAAGTAAACAAATAGTATGCGATGGGAAAGCCAGCAGTGTTTGCAGCCAGTGCATCTGTGACCTACCTCAGATCTCCACCATTTTCATCCTTTGCAACCGACTGTCAAATAATCCACTGCTTCCACTGAGAAACGTCTGATCTCATATTTGTCGGCATGCAGAGGGAGAGATCTCCATGCTCATTTGTAAATGGTGTTTCATCTTCCTACTTATTTACAAATCTTTGACATTCACGCAGTAATAAAAATATGTTTCTGCATGGGAAAGAAAATGGAATATTTATAGAGGATGGTATCTGCATTTGAAAAGAAAAATCTGAAGCATCTATCTGTTAAAGCACAGACTTCATAAATAAATGTACAGACCATATTATTAGTGTATATTGAGGTGAGTGGGGAGTTTTGAGAAAGTAATTACTTTGCCATATCCTATGGAGTATTGTCCAATTTACCAGTATTAATAATTCTTCTTATGAGTCGTTTTACACTTCTGACCTCTCAGCTATTCATATCATATAAAACCCCTGCATAAAAAGGAAAAAGATAAAAGATTATTCTGCTGGTTCAATAAAACACATGCCAGTTAGAGAGCTTCTGTCTGAACACCATAATCAATATTAAAATCAATATTAGCTCATTTCTTTCTTTGATATTGAAAAAAAATGATTACCGAAATAGTCATAAAATCTCGAATTGGATAATGTAATTTTCCATTATATTATTCTTAATTTTTCAATGGGAAAATGTGTTCCAAATAATATTACGTTCTAGTTTTGAGAATGATACTTTTTCATTTGTTCTCTCTGAGTCTGTGCGCACGCACAGGTGTCTGTGTAGGCACAGAGGTGATGGGAAGTGCATCTTTCAGCCCCATGGATTAAGCCTCTCTCCAGAGTCTTGCTGTTGTCAGTGTTTGGGAGGGGGAAAATAGGCACAGCAGAAGGAATTTCAGACAGAGTCAGCCTCTTGTGTTCTGCGTTTCTTGTGCTTTGCAGAACTGGTCACTGAGATTTAGCATCAAACATAAATTTCTGAAGCTTCTTCCTTATCACAAATGATTCACACGGTGACATAGTGGAATACAAATTATATTTGCCTTTGAGTAGATGATTCAAGTCTAGCTTGGAACAATGGTTTTTAACTTTATTTTCAGAGGCAGCCTCTCAAATGTAAGTTGATAACCTTTATGAGTGTGTAAGTGCATCAACTGTGTCTAATTTCTAGTTAGAGTATTTTAAGACTTTTCCATAACATGTGGATACGTGAGTACGTATTTACAAAACCATTTTGAGATAATTTTGTTAGTCATCTATGCAATAACTACAGCTTTAGAAGATTGTCCATAAGCCAAACCACTGTATTTTTGAAAAATTTTACTGTTTACTTTCTTTTGCCATTTCTAGCCAGACACAGTGATGGGTTATTTTGGGTTTTGGCTTTTTGTCACATTTCTGTTGACTTGAAGTGCAAGTATAAATGACAGTCACGGCCCCAAAATTAATAAACCAAGAAAAAGAAGTGTTTTATAGTGCATATTCATGCATTTAGGAATTAATAGTATTAATTTTTGATGTAGTTTTAGGACTAAAGATTGAAAGCCTCAGGGGGAGCTTTGACTATATTAAACAATACCAGGATGAATGTAAGTCATGAGTATAATGGAGCTCTAAGAAGGCAAATATGAGCCTAGATATATGAGATAAGATATTTCTAGTAGGAAGAAGTACTGATCACTTTTTTTTCACAGAGGTCTGCTAGTACAGAGCCTGCAGGGACCCAAGCTAGTATCACGTTTTCCTTGTCCACCAGCCAATAGTAACTGGAATGCCCCACTGGTGCTTTGCCCTGTTTCTTTACCCCTACACCAGCCCAATACTGTATTTGTCGTGAATATTCCTTACTTTGTGAAGCATCACGTGATAAGCATAGAGATGATCAGATAGCACACAGATGTGTCCAGCAGCGTGAGACTGAGCCATGACTCCGCTTTATACACATTTAACAATTCCTTATTTTGTATTATATTGTATGGCGAAAACTCTGAAAATCACTTTTTGAAAAACATTTTGCTTGGTCAGCCCTTTATCTGTGCAATAAATATACATGCAAGCTGCAGTCATTAGCAGCACTGTGTTCTGTTCATGTTACGAATCCTTTAAGACGTTATCTTACACTTCTGGTCACTGAGTACATGGGGCAGGGGTGCTCCTGAGACCTTTATTAGTCCTTTTGTGGACTAGAGAGCCAAATAATTAATCTACTATTGTCACATTCTCAAATACCACATCACTTCTGATGGACAAGCGAAATACTCAGGTTTTCAGTTTTTCATGCTACGGTAAAACTTTAGCTGTAATGGCAATTACCAGGGTCAGTGTATAGGATAGCACTAAAACTACATTGAACTACCCCACCTGGAGTACTGTGTCCAGTNGCACCCATGCACATGAACTTTGTTTGGAACAATGTGGGGAAGAGCTAGTTTCCAAGACCATAAAGAATGTATTAAGTCTACCCTATGAAAACGGACCAAAAAAAAGTCTTCACCTCTTTGTTACTCAGAACAAATTGGGAGAGGGCCAATAATTATTGTATCTGTCTTGCTTACACAGTGTACAAACACAGTGTGTGCATTTTTAAAATCTCCATAGCTGAATATCAATAGGGACAGAAAATTAAATAGTCGAGGAATGTTTGACTGTGACCTAATTCCACTGTAGAAAATCAATTTCTTGGTTAAGTAATGTTTGTTAGCGTAACCACTAAAACTCATTAAAGAAAAAAGATTGAAATTTCTTATCATTGCAAAGCTGTGCTAAGATAAGAAAAATAAAAAAAAAAATCAATTATAATAAACTTTGTTATATTTAAAATATATTTTAAAGTGAAAATTATTGAATATTTCCAGCATGTATTTTTCCCATGGTTATTAAAAATTAAACAAAACAAAATTAAATATGCATTATTTTATACCCTTAAACCACATCCAATGGAAGCTCTGATGATGTACCAAGAATAAAAAACCTACCATTATCCTGCACTGGATTTTGAGTTAAGTTTTGCATTCTTCTTCTTTAACTTTTAAAGTAGCTTTACATTTTTATGTTTCACTGAAAGAGCAACCAGGCTGCTTCTGTATATGCCTGAACTGTGGAAGCCAGGACCTGAGCTCCTGCCTTAGACACATCCGGATGGTTGGAATCTGAGGGCTGATGGCCTGTTATCAGTGAGGCCTGAATTCTGCCTAATCTTCCACTTACTTTCTATAGCTGAGATAAAATTGGTCGGATGACTGACCTCAGGTTCTGTGAAAATATTAGGATGTTGGCTGTGGCAGTTCAGGAGCGGGCGCCTTCCTCTTTCAGCCGTCTCTGCTTTGGGACTGAGCACCTTCAGAAAAAGGCTAGGACCAGAAATCGAAGGCAGCATCTGCTTTAGCTGTTCTATCTAAACGGGTCTTCATCCTTGAGTTAATGCTCAAGAGAGCTTTTCTGGGCAGCCCAGTGCTGAAGATGTGGAGGATGCTAAGGTCTTTCTTTTTGAATATGCAAATTCCAGATCTCTCTCTCTCTCTCTCTCCTTTCCTTTCTCTTCACACAGTTTTCAGCTGAAAACTACTAAAATCTCAGGTATCAAATATTTTAGCAAGTTTTTGTTTTGTTTTGTTTTTTAACTGGACATGTTTGTAGTTTTGTCTTTAATCCTTTTCCTACACCCTTGGCAATTTGCTTATTTCATTTCTATAATGTATATATCTAGTCATATATGACAAGATGAATCCAGTATCTGAATTTTGGGTTGCTTATTCTTCTAATGTAGGCTTAGTTGCCCTGTACTCTTTTCCTCCTGGTGGATAGACCTATGCAAGCTGTCATTCTCTAAGCTCTTCTGACTGTCCTTAAAACATTTGCATTGAAAAATGGTCACAGAGTCTCTCTATGCTGAAATCATAACCTTAAAACTCCCTGGGAATTTTCTGTCTTGTGTAGGGCTGCAGGAGCTCGTGGGCACTATCCTCAAGTGGTAGATTCCCAAGAGGCAACAGAAATGAGAGTGCATTGAACCTGTTTGGCAGATAAAAGCATTCCTCTTCTCTTTTTTTGTAGCTGAGCCCCTCAGGACCTGAGGCGATTTGGGCAGAGGCTTGTCAGACTCAAGTGGTGATACCAAATTAGGTTCTAGAGGCTTCACTCTAAAAAGTATTTTCTCCTCTGCAGACTTTCTCCAGGAGTCTTTTATATTTTCACTTAATACTCTTCCACCCAGTAATCTTTCTCTTGCCTTCCTCTCTTCATTGGCTCCATCCCCTTCTCCTCAACAGACTTTGTATTATCAGCTAATAAATTCCTGACACAGATCGGTAAATTTACATACCAATCTTTGGCATGAACAGATAGTTTCTCCCTGGAGCTAATTTGAAGCTTGTCATCCATTATTCTTTTCATTCTGTTCCTGTGTTATATCCTCGTACCTCAGAGTTTCCCAGGCTGCTGAGCGCTGGTATCCCCATCAGAAGTTGTAATACTCGCTGGCCCTCTGCTTTTCAGAAAATTGAATAATTGAACCAAGCAATTTCTGCATTCCCCTAGGCACAGGAATCAGCGGTTTTTCCTGACAATTGTATGAATGGCGGAAGCCCATTTTGAACCTCATGTAACCCTCGTAACACAATGTAACTCTTAATTTTTTTTCCCTGATGTACTGTAGTTAATTAGAATGTGTGCTGTTGATTGGAGCCATGGCTTTTACATTTTAATACAAAGTCACTCAGTCATAGTCATCAGCATGTCCAGATGACAACTTTGAAATGTCAGTGGAACTCTTAACTTCCTTGTATGGACTCTTTTTTTTTTTAACTTTTTTTTTTTTTTTCTTTTTCATTTAAATGCACCATAGAGAATACTGATCCTTTTTTAAAAAGTGTTGCATAATTCCATAATGCACTTTACTGTACAGGTAGCTCTTCCTCTGTCTTTTTCCAGGATTTTAATGTTTGGCTTTGCAACCTTAGCATTTTTAATATTTATGTGTAATGCAACTGCAGTTTTAATATGATGATTATATTAATGTGATGCTATGGTTTTATTCATAAGCAATAAGATCAAGAAAAACAAGACCTGACTTGGCATATGAACTGCATTTCAATCCTATTACACATACGCATTAAGTTTCAATCTTTTATTGCTCAGTGTAATATCGTTAAGAAGACATAATAGGAGCAACATAGTCAAATGTATTTGGAACACTGTTCAGTTTTCTAACAATTTATTTCTGATATGAGTGCAGCAGGTCAAGAATACGTTTCATGACATTGAATACAAAATGAAGAATGGATCTCTGCCTTCTCGTTTGTGCTGTAAGTAAACGTCTATGTGCAGATTAGAAATTAACTAGACTATAATATATTATCCCGGATCTTATATTATATACTGATGTTTATTTTCTTTTATTTGGGACCATGCACGTATACCATGTCAGTTGTGCTACCCGCTGCAAGTGTAAAACTATTCTGCCTTCTTTCAAAACTTCTACAAACTGGAGATCTTAAGTTGAAAAGGCAGAGATCTTTTATGCTTTATTCTTTTTCCCCAAAGTATATGCATTTAGATGATTTGTATTTGCTTTTTTGATTATATTCAAATAGTGTAGTATTTTTTCAGTGGGAAATTAATAGGGGAAAGTTATTGTGAATAGAGATCTCTCAAATGTGGTCATTGAACAAGGGAACTTAAAGACGTCCTTTTAGTGATACCCCATTTATACAGAGATCACGTCTATCACCTCTTTGATCCTGTTTTAAATACCTTCTGTGATGGGAGATTGCATATGGAATTTAGCTGTTTGATACTTTTGGTGATGCCTATGTCGTTTTTCTAACACAAGGTCTGTTTTGCTTGGAAAATGCTTGATTCAGAAAAAGCTTTTGAGGACCTTGGTGTCTGCTGATGTTTTTTAATTTCTGACTACAATAATTGCCATATGGTTCCATTGTGCCTGTGCAGGTGATTAATGAGTAGACCTAGCTTGCATTTATGGATGTTTATATCTTTGATCTTTCACTTCTTAAAATGTGAAATTACTTGATCACACATAAAGAATCCATAAAAACTTGTCTTCCTTACAGTTCTATTCATCCTTGTCCTAAGGAAACAAAACTTTTGTTTCCTTTGGACGTCATCTTTTACGATGCATCATGTGGGCTGGTCAAAAGGATGAGCACAGTGAACCATGAGAGAGAAGAACAAGCGACCTCAATTACAGTGTTTATTAAGCCATTCAGTGTTCAGATATGGTTGTGCTGGGGTTCACATGCTTCTCATCAAATCACATTTGATTTTAGATGAAGTCTGAATCATTTTCTTTCTTAACCACAATTGACCAGTGGTATCCAGTCTGGCAAAGTCCCCAGTGTTGTTTTTTTTTTATTGTTTCCGGTCAGGCTGATTTCTTAATACAGATTTTGTAGGAAAACAATCCCATTTTGCCACAGTTCTATTTATCTTGATGAAAGAATTGTAAAGTTAATGGATCAACAATTTTGTCGGTGTTCTCTTTTTTTGAAACCAAGGTTGAAGAGAATTGCTGTACAATGGAAAGTTCATATTTCTTTTTTTAATTAATCCAAAGGGAATGTATTGGTATGATGTTGGAATACATTAATGCATTGTTGGATGACTTGATAATCACTACATACTAATATTGCAAAAAAGGAAAATGTATATTCAAGGCTGGTCTAAGAAAATAAGGTAAATAAATAGCTAGGAAGTTTAGCTGATCTACTTGGTAGGATAAAAGACACTTTATAATTTTCAAAGGGAATAAAGCCAGAGCAAAAGTGGAAGAGCTTTCAAGCAACAGAAAATATCCATCACATGAAGAGGAGTTGAATTTCACAGAAATGACTTACAGCAGGTCTTTACAATGCTTACTTTTTTTTCTTTGAAAAGCCTGATGATTATACTAGGCTCTTTTTGAGCAAATGTATTGAAAGATATGTTTATGTCATTCCTGCTAAGTGTTTGAGCCCAGTATTACTTAATGGATAAGTATGTCTGATGCTCGGAGCCTGCCTCTTGGCACAGGCATGCAGATGTAATGTAGGCTAGACAAATACAATCTTAGGTAATAGCTAAGCAACTCTGTTTCAGTCCTAATTTCACTGGTCATTATGGTACTAAGTGAGACTGAAGAACAATTGCCATATCTGATATTTTATCCTGTTAGAAGACCTGAACCCCAAACCATATTGTTAGCCTCCGAAACGATTGGCATACTAAAGAGGAGCCAGCTGGACTAAGCTGGTGAGGGGTTTGAGGATGAATGAGTGGGTAAAAGATTTCACATCGTTGTCCCAACGTAACTGGGGTTGGGTGTCTGTTCTTTGATGTCTGACACATCATAGCAAGGTCTCTCCACTCACAGAAAATTAATTTTTTGCAAAGACTGCGCAGAGGAGCAGGAGGCATGCTTTTCTTTAAAGGCACATCTCCTCCAGCTTTGTTGTTAGGACACTCCCTCTAAATGTGTGCAGTCTGGGCTCAATTTTCTCCACCTGAGGAGACTCAAACCACCGTCTCTCTGCAGAACATCCGATGCTATTTGAAATTGGAGCAACCGGAGTAACTTGCAGCCTCCCCTGCTGAAGCAGACACAGACTACAAAGACTTCACTGGGTTCAGAAGAGAGTCAGAGTAAGCCTAGTTTAAAGCAGTAGGGAAGCCTGAAAACTCATGCCTGCTTCACAGACTGTCATTGTACTTTATACAAGGATATTTCATTGAAAGTTCATGGTTAATAGACACTGAGGATAAAGCTCTGGATACCACAGGCAGCGATGACACTGCTCCTTTCCTTTCACCCTTTTCCCCATGCCCTACTTTGTACATAAGAAAAGAACATCTGAAATTTCCCATTTTATGGCCCTACTTAACAAGCTTGCAATTCTGTCAAACTTCATCTGCGTGGATTGAATTTCTTCACAGTCAGCCTTTCGTGCCAGTGATAGGCATTTACCTCTTCCTGTGCAAACATTTCAAAAATTGGCTTTCAAATTCCAAGTTAGGGAAATGCTGACCCAAAAAGTTCCTGACTAGAGCTAAGCGTCTGGAACACCAATAAAGGGGAGGCTGGGAGTGTCTGGAGAAATGTATCGCAGACGGGGACCAGGAAGATTTTGCTTCAGTTTGAGGTAGAAAAGCAAGTCATAGGTCTAGGGCAACTGAGACTGGAGAAAAGGAGACGAAAAGAACCCTGAATAGAAAGGAAATCTGTCTTCAAGCAAGAAAATGCCTGAATTAGGAGGCAGCCATGTGAACGGGCAGGGAATGAGGAAGATAGACAGTGATAAATGAAAGAATTGGAGCTGGGAAATTCCTTCTTGTGTGTTCATCCATGTCCTTCAAGAAGGGGTGAGGCAAGACAGGAGAGATTGGGAACAATTATTGTAAGCCCAGTACCAAAGTAAACAGCAACCACAATCCTGGGATGCCAGGATTACGCCTGCATTTCACAAAGATTAAGTATGACGCTCTTAAATAAAACGCTTTGTAAGGGTGAAATATAACTTCTTTTCATATTTATATCAGGTACCTGTTCCCTCATGAGTAACTTCCTCCTCAACTGAAGCTGAATTACCTGAATTTTGACACGCTAGGCAAGGGTCTCATCAAAGCAGTCTCTCTCACCTGCATTTTTACATTTGATTGTACAAGGCAATCACGTTTGTCAAGCACGATTTACCCATGGTGAATCCATGCTGGCTTTTCCCAATCATGTGCTTCGTTTAACTTTTGGTAGCCCCAGAGAGGATTCATTCCATAACTTTCCCAGGGACTGAAGTTAGATTGATGGGCCTATAATTTCTTGGATCCTCCTCTCAGCCCTTCTCATCGATGAGGATGTCCAGTCTTCTGGGATGTCCCCCGTTCTCCATGACTTCTCAAAGATGAAATATCATATTAGCTCAAATTATCACTGACGATGATTTATAGCCAAGGTCGATTATTTTGCATGTGAAAATTTGTTTCCACAACCCCCCAAAATTTTCTTTGGAGTCAATGTTTTGGGAAAATATTCCTGTCATTCAATTAATTTTAATGTGAATATCACAGCAAGCAAATTTAAAACATGTTAACACAACCAGACTTGAAAATACCATAAGTGATTAGTAGAGTGAACGATATGACTAGAGAAATTTCAAAGGAAAAATTAGCATCATTGCTGTAAATAAAGTGCCCCAGACACTATACTTCAATCGCCAGCTGAAACACGTCTATGTTTCACCATGGTTTTGATATAGTAATTGTACATCAACAAACATTCAGTAAGTTGACTCATTATTTTTGTACTAGGTTATTGCTCAGTAGTCAAAACACTCTATAAAGTGCACTTATATATATGCCTTTATATTTTCCAAATGTCTTTGCAGCAGATTTCTTTAATTATGTGAGTAATATTTGAAGTTGCTCCTAGCCTCTGGGACTTGAGTCAACAACTTGCCTCTAGTTAAAAAGGAAAAAAAAAAAGAGTTAAAATATTCTATTTCTAATTTCTCTTTCCTAACCCTACAGATATTTTTTTTTGTTTTAAACAGATCCCGTGTTACCATAACAAAGAGATGGAAACTTAATTCTCTCTATAAATATGGCATAGACATATACATTTTTTTACTCAGCCTCCCTTGCTATTACAATTCAGACAAGAGTAATGCCAGTGCTCTAGATCCCTGCTTTGATGTGCAATATAGGATTATTTTGAGCAGAGTTCAAGACATATTGTCTATTCTTGAAATATCTCACTGGATAAGTACTCAGTGTTCTGATTTTGTAGCATTTATTTTGCATTGGTTCTCTGTCTAGCTGCACCTCTCAAGAAATTGAATTTTGTAAGCAAGATTTCATTTTTTTTTAATCAATATTTCAAAACTCTTTATTGCTACCCTGTAAGATGACATTAATCTTAAGTAACTTTAAAAATGAAAAACTGGTGTCACACCTTAAGTTAATGGACAGCTGATAGCACTTGGACAAGATGAGATGAATTTTGCTCTGGAGGTGCCTGTCTTCTCTTATGGCTGCAGAAGGGGTCCTAAAAACTTTATTAGCTTTATGTAAACCAAAACTTTTTGGTTTACAAAGTAGCTGAATAGCTGATAGCTAAAGTTTGGGGAACAAACATATGATTTTTCCGTTAAACATCATTCACTTATTGCTTTAGTAGTTTTAATAAAAATAGGCTTTTTCCCTGAGCTGATCCAGTTATTCTGAGCCCTATTAAGTTAATGAAAATGTCCCTTAAATTCTGGAATTTGGGCCAGTCATTGCTTATACTGTGTTTTTTACCTTCCTTCCTTTATTTTGTTCAGTTTAGTTTTTCTCTTTGTAAAATGAATGGAGGTACCTTTTTGCTAAACCAGTAACTAATACTAATTTTACAGGAAACTGTATCCAAATAGCAAGTTCTTAGTATTTCTTATGAGAGTCTCGCACACCAAATACCCCAAACTATTGTTCCCAAGTCACCATTTGGTACTTCTGTGCTTTGCAGCTCTTCAAATAAGGTGGCAGTTAAACTCTTCCTAAAAGTCCTACTTTGTGGCTTTGTACTTACTACATTTTGTGTGATATTTCAATAAGTTTTTGTAGGAATTTTGTGGGTGGGCACATTTAGCAGCTGTACTTTTTTAGTGACAAATGATATTTTCATTCAACTCCATTGCTAAGAGATACTTCTAGGATGTACATGTAATAAATTGAGGAATTCACAGCTGTTGAGGCAACTTAGTTATTTCTGTGTTGTGATGTAATTTTATTTTTTCTTTTATTAGGCTTCTGTTGTATGATGATAATTGAAAGAAAATCAATATCCTCCTACAATATATAAAACTATGCATTTTCTACTTACAGGGTTTGGGTTTTAACTGAAGCAGAAATCAATATGTACCGAGCTTTATATGGTAAATTATTTTGTCTCAGAAAAGATGTGTCTTGGAAGAATCATAAAATGAAAACATTAAAATTTTTTGCTTCTGAACAGCAGTCTCCTTGCTGGTTCACTGAGTCATCTCAGGCCAAATTTGGTAGTTATTTAAGATCTCAATGTCTATTTAAAATTATTAGAAGGACATTTCATTATCCTTGTTGGCATAGTATTGTTTAAACTTTTAATTAAATTAAATGGATTCATCACCGTATACACTCTTATTCATGTTTGCTTGCTAACTTAGGAACTGCTATCTTTAGATCAAAGCAGAGAGGGAAGACTTAAGAAGCTTATATGTATATAAATTAAAACCTGATGATCAAAATTCCTCCACTCCATAGCCTGAAGAGAAGGTTCTGGGGAGACTTTACAACCCCGTTCAGTACCTAAAGGGGGCCTACCGAAAAGATGGAGAAGGCCTCTTTATCAGGGAATGTAATGATAAGACGAGGGGTAATGGTTTTAAACTGAAAGAGGGGAGATTTAGATTAGATATCAGAAACAAAGTTTTCACTATGAGGGGGATGAGCCCCTGGCCCAGGTTGCCCAGAGAAGCTGTGGCTGCCCCATCCCTGGAGGGGTTCAAGGCCAGGCTGGATGGGGCTTGGAGCAGCCTGGGCTGGTGGGAGGTGTCCCTGCCCAGGGCAGGGGGTGGCACTGGGGGGGCTTTAAGCTTCCAACCAAAAGCATCCTATGTTCCTATGATTTTATCAAATAAATCAAAGCAGTTTAATATTTCCTCTGAAAAATGCAATACCTGGACACAAAAAAGATCATAGCAGATTAATTGATAAAGTACATACTATTAGAGCTNTTTGTCAGGGGGGGTTAATGGTTGGACTTGATGATCTTAAAGGTCCCTCCCAACCTCACCCATTCTATGATTCTATGATTCTATGATTCTATGATTGTTGCAGTGGCAACCAGGGCCAGCTGACCCGGGTGTTTACCCTATGGAGGGGTTGCCCCTGTGGGGAGGTGTGGACAGGTC
>VXBO01003057.1:448892-519536 GCA_013400135.1 Rhinoptilus africanus
GAAAAGATGGAGAAGGCCTCTTTATCAGGGAATGTAATGATAAGACGAGGGGTAATGGTTTTAAACTGAAAGAGGGGAGATTTAGATTAGATATCAGAAACAAAGTTTTCACTATGAGGATGGTGAGCCCCTGGCCCAGGTTGCCCAGAGGAGCTGTGGCTGCCCCATCCCTGGAGGGGTTCAAGGCCAGGCTGGACGGGGCTTGGAGCAGCCTGGGCTGGTGGGAGGTGTCCCTGCCCAGGGCAGGGGGTGGCACTGGGGGGGCTTTAAGCTTCCAACCAAAAGCATCCTATGTTCCTATGATTTTATCAAATAAATCAAAGCAGTTTAATATTTCCTCTGAAAAATGCAATACCTGGACACAAAAAAGATCATAGCAGATTAATTGATAAAGTACATACTATTAGAGCTAGTTTTTAATTAATTAGTCCTGGATGTATTTGAATGGAAAACATTGAATTACTCTAATTCCTCTGAGAGCGTGTCATACAAAATGATGACTTCTTAAGGAATTACAGTGCTGCTCGCTATATTTGAGGAGACCAATGATTATTAATTAGGTGACCACATGTCCTGGTTTGGGGTGGAGCAGAGCCACCTTTCNGTATAAAACCTGGGGCATGGAAGGGTCAGCTCCTCTTTAGTGGATCTCTTCAGTGACTGGGATCTGAGGAGGACTCTGTCTGTCTACTTTTTGTCTCAATCCATGCGTTCTTGAAGCTCAAATCTGCAATCCTGTTGCCATCCATTGCTGAATCCAATCTGGAACTTCCTCACTGCCTGCCAGTGACATCCTCCTGGCAACTTGATGCTTTTTTTTATATGTATTTTATCTATTTCATTATTTCCTTTTATTTAATTATTAATATTTCATTAGTTTAGGTTTTTTTGAAGCTCACAAATCTCTTTATCTCTCTCATTCCTCTCCTTGGAGCGAGAGGTGGGTGAGAGCATCTGTCATCTCATCATTGGCCCAAACCATGACACCGCATTTTCTTTAAAGGAATGGAATTTTTCTGGAAGGCTGGAAACATCACCTTAAACCTAAGTACGTGACTTTTTGAACCTTGCATTTAGCAATGCTGGTGTCATTGCTCTTATCTCCCTTTTCTACCTCTTTTCTTTCCTTTGAATAGAAGATGAAGTGTAGGCAAATTAGTTAAGTAGACACTCTGTGCTTTGCTTTGGTAATGGAAAATTGAGTTGAGTGTCATTAATTGAAATATAAAAATAAACACAAAATATGGACTCAATCTCATGTTTGGTATGCTGAACTTGCCAGAACCATAGCTGTTACCTATTTTTCAGATAAATTTTAGACAAAACTATAAGCCTGTGTTCTGCAGAAACATTCTACGTAGGAGCACTTCCATTAAGAAAATTGGTGGAATATTTTGGAGACACCCCCTCTCCCCATGTCTATTTTAAATTCTATGCATTTCAGGAATGTGCTGTAGTGTTTATATGTATTTTGGCCCAAGGGTCTATATCAGAGTCTTTTTATTATGATCCAGGTGAAAAAAAGCATGACCAAGATGAGCTTTTGTTCACATCTGATTATTTTTAAGCCTTGCAACAGGGTCACCCAAGATCATTATGTCAAATCAAAGGATATTATTGGTGCTTATGAACAACTTCACTTCTCTGGTGATATTAGAATCATAGAATCATAGAATCATAGAATCATAGGGTTGGAAGGGACCTCGAAGGATCATCTAGTCCAACCCCCCTGCCAGAGCAGGGTCACCTAGAGCACATCACCCAGGAACGCGTCCAGGCGGGTTTTGAATGTCTCCAGTGAAGGAGACTCCACAACCTCTCTGGGCAGCCTGTTCCAGTGCTCTGGAATATTACAGTCCTGTTACATGAGCAGAGATATTCTCTATCCTCTTGCAC
This sequence comes from Rhinoptilus africanus, assembly GCA_013400135.1. Lineage (NCBI taxonomy): Eukaryota > Metazoa > Chordata > Aves > Charadriiformes > Glareolidae > Rhinoptilus > Rhinoptilus africanus. Next base: position 450,789 of record VXBO01003057.1, read on the forward strand.
CCAATCCACTCCCTTCAGCAGATGCAGATAAATGGGTCTGAAATGAAGAAATGGTTCCTATCTTCATAAATGTCTAAATTAGGAAGTGACCTTTCTGATTCTCTGGTCTGACCTGCTTTACAGCGAGAATCATAAAGTTTCATCCAGTAGCACCTTCCTCAGATCTATCTTGAACCTTTACAACAACTGTTGGCAGATGTCTCTATATTCAGGTGAGTAATAAAGCCTCCTTGCATTGGCATTAAAATCACATCCTTTACTTTTCATCTAGCTATATGAGGGATAACTCATCATTTCAGGAGCTCCTGTACAATCCGCAGAGAAGTATGCAGATACATATGTGTAATTTCTAGACCTGATGTATTAAGTTAAAATCTAGAATGCTCAAAGTTAAGAATAGAAAGGTGCTGATATTTTGAATTCTTTTTTTCCCCCTGAAGACTGTGTTACAATTAACTGAAAGGAAAATGAGCATATAGGGCAGATGACTGAACGTAAAATGTTTATCTTAAGCAATGCTCCAAGTTTCCCAAAAACTAAGCTAAACCTCACCAGAAGAGCTAGACATCAGAACTGCTGGCCAACGTAATTGTAGTAAAAAACCCCAAAATTATTGCTTTAGGTGTAGCTAAGTGAGGAATGTTTTCTTTTTTGTAAATCTTTTGATTTTGACTTGTGATATAACCCAATGTGAAAAATGCAGTTTAGTTAAATGTATTAGCTTCAGGATCGCATGAACTTTGGCTATGCCCCCTTCTGCTTGTGTCATGTCATGTTCTTTCCCTTCTGACTGCTGTGATACTGCAGAAAATGAAAGACTCTGCTGTCTCTAAATGTTGGTGCCCATACAAAACCTGAAATTGTATTATAAGTTACCTGATAGTAAGTCCCAAAGAGCCATGGATTTATAAGTTGAATACTTGTTAACCAGAGTACATGTGAAATGAGACATACAGATGTAAGAGATACTGTATTTTGTTACCGATCCTTCCTCTTTATTTTTTTATTCCCTTAAATTTTTGCTGAGTGCTTAAGCATAAAAAGCAGTTCTGATGCTTAATTTAATCATGACTACCTTACAATATCTAAGTCACTGAATGTGACAGAGATAAATGTTCTACCCCCCCTAATTTTTTCTTGATAATTTTCTTAATGTAGCTGTCAAGAGGACTGCTTGGGTACTTGTATTTCAGTTGATATAAGTTGCATCTATATATTGTATTTCAGTTGATATAAGTTGCATCTATTCTGCTTCATCCCCCAAACAGACCTGAAAATCAACACTTCAAATGCACAGGATGATAAATTTTATGGGTTAGACAGTAGAAACAGCAAGGATTCTGAAAACTTCAGTAAAAGAAAGGAAGTGATAATGCACTACAAAGTGCAGAATTAATTGAATTGGGTGGGAGGAAGAGGAGTAACAGTTCTTAGCAAAATTCAAAAGAAAGATTTTCTTTTGGGAACTGAAATTTTATCTATAAACTTGTGAAGTCCTTCTTTCTGTGTAATTTATCCTGCTAGTCAAAATTGTGAGTTCATCAGGACAGATAATACTAACCTGTTCGAAAATCCTTCTCTTAATGAAGTTATCTTAAAAGGAGAGAAGTAAATCTCTTCTTTCTGTAAAGCTATGATGTTTCAAACAACTTGAAAAGAGACTTTTGACATAGCATAAATTTGTGAAAGACACATAATGACTTGATAAACTTTCAAAGTTTAAAACTATTCAAGCAATTAATACAGCCTCTTGTTATGGATGAGTCACAATTTCAAAGTTTTCATAATTATTCATGAGAATAGAAATGCAGAAAGAACAAGTTGATTAATCTTTGCTACTTTGGAGAAAGAGAAATCTAAAATGAATATGTAATTTGTTTAGGTTTTCTTTTTCCTTGCTTCTGCTTTAATGAAAAGAAGGTCAATACCATTTTGCCATCTGAGGAATGAAACAGCAGTGTAACCATCATTCTTTCAGAGTGATTTCAGGATGTGTCTGAAGGAGAATGATTGCTACAGATATCGTCATTTTTTGTAAAAGTAAGCTAGTTGTCTTGGCAGATTCCAGGACATTTTGGGCAACAAGCCTAGAGGTTAATATAAAAAATTAACTTCTTATGATGTTCAGACTATGATTATCTTTTCTTTCATTTCTAAGTTGCATAAAAGACTAAGGCTTGCTAGTTCAGGGGATTTATTAAGTCTAGAAAGAGGGTCTTTGGGAAATAAGTCTTTCCTTTTCTTACCAGAGAAGCCATAAATAGTTCACTTGCTTCCCCCAAACAAACTAGTCTCTCAGGAATGACCCAAATCTTTTGCTTCAGAATGTGATAAAAAGTGTTCTTTTCCAGACAGAAAGGACCCTGGGGGCTGCAGAAAGCTTCTTAACAAATCCCAGGGATTTACCTTGCTGAGGGTTTTGTACCTATTGATGGCCAACCAGAAGCTCATTGTCTCCATTTCTTTTCGCTCCTCTGCCTCTGTGCTGTTCTGATGTTTAAAGCCCTGTCTCCCCAGTGTGTGTCTCCAGAAGCAGAACCACAGAGACTATCAAACCCATGTGCTTCCTGAAGAAGTTCTCCTCAGGCATTTCCTAGATCTTTATTCCCAGCAAGCATTGTCAATAATGGGGTTTTTTGCTGCTTTGGGGATCCCTCCATAGAGAATTCCTTTCACATTTTGGGAGAATTTTCTCAATTTCCTGTTTCTTTTGTTGATCCAAAGCAGACTAGTCTGCATTTCAGTTCCTGCTCGTAGAAGAGTTTTGTGGTTTTTTGTCCACAGCATAATCCAACCTTTATAAGACAAAGAGATTGCTGTGATACTTCATAGTTATTGCTGTTTAGCTGACTAGATACTGAAATGTTTGTTGAATTAATGAATTTATTGTAAACTAGATCATATCCCTATTATTTAAGATAAAGCAAAGCACTGAATGTATCTACTGTTTTCAGTGTCATAAAATAGCTGAATTTCAGATCAGTTGCTATGCGAAGTTTAGCTTGTGCAGTATGAAATTAGGCTTCGATGCTTAAACTGGCAGTTCTGCTCAGTCTGTTTCCCTGTATTCTCATAACTTCACATGTGTTCTTTTCAATTTGGTTAACTAAAATTATAATGCACACAGTAGAAGTTAAGAACTGAAAATCAAATTGCAGATCTTTCTTTCTCCAAGAATTTTCCCTTCCCCCTACATCATTTCCTAGCATAAAACTTTTAATACATTTTTCCCATTAGTCCACTTTTAGCACTGAGTACTCTTCCCCTGTANGGACTTGATGATCTTAAAGGTCCCTTCCAACCTCACCCATTCTATGGTTCTATGATTCTATGATTCCCTTCCCTGAGGAAAATATTGTCCTTCTTTGTGTCCCCTGAAGGCTCTGAGCAGCATATGATTGTTGTTCCTTTATTTTGTGGCCAGGAATACAGGTAGCTGGAAACTACAGGAAAATCTGTTGTGAGTATGGTGGCTATCTGCAAAATCATAATGCAGACTGGGACTTCAGCAAGATGTGGTGATGTGTTTGTGATTACTTTCTTTGAGAGAAGGCACAGAGGATTACCATTCAGAATAGCAGAGAAGTGTTTGGAAGTGGAATCTGCATGTTTTGGGAAATGTAGGTAGCTAATTAATGGTAACAAAACTTGGCTACTCCTCAAAGGCACAGCCCATGAAGGTGCCTCCCTAAAGAAGTAGATTTCAAGAGGCAACATGAAATAAAAAAGAAAAAGGGAAAGTGCAGACTGCAAGATACTCAGGATCATGGTAGCAGTCTCAAATGAGTTATTCTTATTACTTAAGTTCGCAAAGGCAAAGAACTGCAAGCTGTACCTGTTATAAACCTGGATGGATAACTAGATAGGTACTGGCCATTCACTGGATTTCTCTTCACCTCCTCCCAAAAAGCAATCTGTAGTGTTCAAACACAAGAGACAGAAAGACTTGTACCCTTCTGTTCCTTTACACTTTGTTTTATAAGGATGCAGTTTTATAGCTAATCTATGTGAGGACATCCCTGTAACTCAGGGATGTCAGATGTGACATCTACACAGAATCACGAATGGTTTGGGTTGGAAGAGACCTTAAAGATCATCCAGTGCCCCCCCCTGCCCTGGGCAGGGACACCTCCCACCAGCCCAGGCTGCTCCAAGCCCCGTCCAGCCTGGCCTTGAACCCCTCCAGGGATGGGGCAGCCACAGCTTCTCTGGGCAACCTGGGCCAGGGGCTCACCCCCCTCACAGCAAAGAATTTCTTCTTAATATCTACTCTCAATCTCCCCTTTTTCAATTTAAAACCATTAGCCCTCATCCTATCACATCAGTATGCTCCCTGATAAGGATGATAAAGGAGGTTGTAGGAGAACTTTATGAACTAAAAAATCCTTTCAGATTTAAATTTTTATCAAAAACGTGGTAAGAATCCTTCTAGGCCAAAGCACAATGTCTGCTCCCTTGAATTCACTGGGGTTTTTTTCCGAGACTGTCAGTATCAAAAGCTCATTCTTTTTGTCTTTCATAAAATAAAAAAAATAATCTCATCAGACTTCTTCGAACATTTTTACATTTTTACTGATGTTTTTTTTGTGGTAGAAATTTTGACATACCTAGACAGGACTTAATTATCAACAACCTCTCCATTTATAGGAGGGAAGATAACATTTGAAAAACAATGACCTCTGCCATACCTTGTTTTCAGCAGCTTTGCTAGTGCAGATGTGGGTCTTGACTGCTTTTCTTGCCTGTGATGGCAGACCACAGCAGCTTTTAAGCGGCTCCCAGGTCCTTGGTGGTAGCTGCAGTTTCACCATACTGTTCTTTGGAAAGCTGGGACTATTAGGGGCTGGGTAAATGGTAGATCAGCTTGGATGCTCCTGTACTATCTCAGATTCTGCGAGGCATAAGCCCGGCATGATGGGCAAAGCTCTCATCAGGTGCTGTGTTAATTTAGCTTTTGTTAGTGAATGTTGGTGGGCATCTGGCTGAATATCTTGTATAATACTTACATTATGCTGCTCTATATGCAAGAGAATGCTGCTGTTACCAGGATGAATAATCCATCATTTAACTGGAAAAGTAGCGATTTTTTTTAAATGTTGAAAAACCCCAAGGAATCCCATTGTAGAAAAGATAACGTTATCGGATAGTTTTGCTTAGTCCTTGAATGTTGCAAACCTCAAGGTTTTTTTCTATGTAATTCATGATAGAAAAAGACCAAAAAACCCACAAAGGAGCCACATCTGTACCCTCTCATGGACTTGATTAACTTCAAATAACCTGAGGACATGGACCAGTACATTACAGAATGGTGCAGATGTTTATCAATGCCGAAAGATTTATATTTATACATACCTTGATGCATCTTTATGAGTCTGTCATGTTAGGGACTCTATAATATCTTGATTATGAGACAAAAAAGGCTGATCCCTCTCCTGATCTTCTCTTCCGTACTCCACACACCCCTCACCATTGCGACATCAGGCCTGGTCACACCAGCATATTTAACTCAAAGGGAGACTATTTGTTGCTTGCAGAATTCTTCTGTCACCAAGTTCAGCCACTTGATAACACTCCTGAGCTCAGGCAGATGCTTCCCTTCTAGTCTATAGTTTAATAACCGTCTTCCTGTGAGTGCTGTGCTCTGTTCATCTCTCCAAAAGTGCTAATTAAAAGGAAAATATTTCTGCTCATGCTGATAAATTGTAAAATAACTTCTGTTCTTTTTGATACTTTAAAAATCTTATTCTATGAAATATTCAAACTTAAATTCCTCTAGTCTTGGATTAGTGAGAGATAGCAACAACCCCTTTTATCTTTAAAAAAGATGAACAAATTTAAGTTTGATTTCTCACAATGCACTATTTGACATTTGTAGTCACTCTTTTTTCTTTTACGCCCCTCTAGGAACCATGCAGGGAGTACAGTTTTGAAACAAACATAGGTTTAAGCGCTGTGGGCTGGACTCACTGAAGTCATTGTGATAGAAAGCTCCTGCAGACATCCATTCAGATAGGCATGGCAGATTCAAAAGCGCCTCACTCCTAAAAGACTAAGTTCCCTGCTGCCTGTTGAACTACTTATCTAGAGCATTTCTATCACATATAGGTTTACTAGAAATACAAACCTTAAAACTAAAGACAAACACGGTAATGGTGCCTTGACCATGTAGCAAAAAACCCTAAATGATTCCTTATAGTGGAAAAAAACCCACCTCTTTTCAAAATAGACGTTCCTACACCAGGTGGAGTTGTTGGATGCGGGTGCCAGTCAGTTTTGAAAGCCCAGTAGGTCAGTCTCAGGATGAGTTGAATATACTTCATCATTTGCTTTAAGAGCGACGTTCATTGCACGAGAGAGCAAGTTGGTCTGCACATACGCAGTGTTTTGCAGATCCTTTGTGATCTGGGCTGCGGTAAATCAGAGAACTCCCATTGGAATCAAAAGGTGTTGCATAGTAAATGAAAGCAATTGTTTTCTGGACAAATCAGTTCAGGCAGCTGCTCTGATTAAGTGTCATTTCCTCTGTGTGACTCCAAAGGCTGTTGATACTGCACAGGAAAGAGCTGCATGTTTATAAAGATGAAGAACGTCTTCAGAATGGTCATTTGTATTATTGTTTGTAAATGAGTAAATATGAGAAGGAAGGTGGATATTATTTTCTCCTGGTTTCTTTTAGATCTCAGGTGGAGTAAATGAATCCTAATTTGAAACAAAATAAAAAAAACACACCCAAACATTCTTGCTGCTGGGGACAATCTGTTGCTTTGTCATAATAAAGAGAGCTCAAGTGCAGTGATATGGAGCACTTGATCTAGAGGAAGTACTAGTACCCCAGGAGCTTTTCTGTATGCAGAGGCAGTACTGGTTTTTTAGCTCCATACTTAGGCACAGTGGAAATAACAGCGTATTCAATTATGCTTAAATGGAAAAGGGTGCAGAGCTGAATCTCTGCTTCTTATAATCCATGTGAGCGAAAGTGGAAATTATCCTTTATGAATGATAAAGAAGCTTCTTCTCCTGTTTGTTCTTTGCAGTCTAGATCCTTGCCTGTATAATTTTTTGAATTGTACTGCGTGCATTCTTATCTGTGCAAATCTATTCATAGCAGAAGGGTCAGTGGCTTTCTACTAGTTGTTTGGTTTTTTTTTCCTAGTAATTGTTTTAATCTGGTGATTCTTTCATGATAGCATTGGATTCTTGGTAGCATTTAAAAATGATACGTTTCTATCTATGGTTCAGTTGGGAAAACAATTGTCGTTCCCTTTTGAAATGACAGCCTGCTATTCTGGGAGTAGAGTTAAACACCTGCACCTAGGCATTTGCATGCTGAAAAAAAATTTGCATACTTCAATTTACAACTTAGAAACGCCAACAATGGTATGCCAGAAATAGGGAGGAATAAGAAAATAATTTACAAAAGATGATGACGTGAGTCTCCTCTGTGTTAATATACTGAATAAATGAGGGTTGCATCTCACTTGATTAAATTATACTTGTGTGAATGAGAATCAAGTCTCTACTTAGAAGTGTTTCGACTTTACGCCTCTAGTGTTTCTGGCATGCATGAAACAGCACAACATTTTAATTAAACTATCCACAGAATGCCAATAAAACGGTGTCTTTGAACAGGTAATAGCTGTCCAAAATAATAATTAAAAAAAAAGAACAATTTGGGGACACTGCAAAAAACATTAGCACTGAAATAGAAAAATTTAAGTCAATTAAGTCTGAACCTTATGTTGATATAAACTGGAATATGCCCTTATGAATTCTAAAGCAGGTGAGAGAGATTGACTGGCATATTTTGCTTGTTTACTGTGGCTCATGATGGTCTGTTAATGTCAACAGAAGATCTGACGTTGACTTCCCTGGGGCCAGGATTTCAGCTCAGATATATTTGTTGGAAGTTGGAGACCATAAACTAGACTCAAAGAGAGCTAGAATATATCTCCATTAGACAGGTTATTTTTTATGTACATTTTCCAGCCTGGCAACTAAGTCATATCAGCAAGAGTGAAATGGATGTCTCACATCAACCTGTGCTTTGGGAAGATATTCTGTGAAAACCACTGTATCAGAAGAGGCAAAAAATCAAAAATTCTCCTTCTGAGAGATTCTGAAAGAGGCATCTATTTTTACTCATGGTACCTGAGGATGATGCTAGCGATTGGGATTTGTGGATTTATCCGTGCTACCTCAACAGTACAAAAGCCCCTACACATTGTACTTACTAGTAATTCAGGAAAAATACTCTTAATGCTGTTCCTGCCGAGCAGCTTGTACGTCCTCTTTAGGTTTGGGTTCAGCCAAAACAGCAAACAAATCTGTTATTACACAGTTTCCTTAACAGATCTCAAAATGCTTTAAAAAAGAGATTGATAATATTTTCCAGATGGGAAAGCTGAGTCCAGTGAAATGACTTCCAAAATGCATTCAGCTCGCAAAGAAGTGAGTTAGAAATTTAGGCTTGGTGCAGAGCATCTGAATTGGACAATTATCCCCAACCCTTTCTAACAAAACATTTGTTTCTGGCTGTTTGTTTTTTTGGCTTTGGGGTTCTGGTTTGTTTGGTTTTTTGTTTGGTTTGGATTTTTGTGGTCACTGTCTTCTGGCATCTCATAAATGCTGACAGATTCTTAACTTTGCAGGTTCTATGAGAATATGAATTTCTCTACTTATTTTACAGAGGGGATCAGATCTTGAAAAGCACTCAGGTGCTTAATTCCCAAAAAAGTGACTAAGAGATTTAACCGAGCTTCCATAATAAGGCAATGTCTAAGCCAGACTTTGACTGTAGCTCTCCTGAGCCCAGTATGGTGCCCTGGGGCCAAGCAGAGACGCAACGTGATGTGGCATGTTATATCTTCGCTACACAACGTTGTGAAAGGGAGAAACAGAATCATTTCTTCATTAGTTCATGCCTGACTAGAATTCACGCAGCTGAAACCATCATACCGGTAATTCAAAGCAACCTAACTTCACAATTAAAAAGATGTTTTGTGAATCGTGAGCAAAGACTTTTCAGCCTGTTCTTTTGGGTTCTTTGGTCTGAGCTATCCTTCCAGTTCCTGTGTAACAGCAGAGCATGACAATAATCCAATAATTTTGTCCTTTACAAGGCCTATAGTGAGATGTTATTTAAAGATTACCATAATATCATTGGTTTTTTTTTTTACTGAATAATTAAGTAAAAACCTCCTCCTCAGGCTTCTGCTTTTTGGCCCCAGGTTCTATGGCTAAGCGGGCATGATTCAAGTATAGTCCTTCAAGAAAAAACAAGGTTTTCTGTCTTTTTTTTTGTTTTTTTTTACCTGTATGATCTGGGTCCTCAAGAACAAAAAATAATAATCCCACCCTTTCAAGTAGNTAAGTCTCAGGGACAGATTCATCTCTCTCATATTTTTTCACAGTGCTTTCAGTCCAAACCTTTTGCAAAGTTAATCCCTCTTACTCTACTGTGAGAGGAGAACGCTGTTTTAAATTTTAGAAAACTTCATAAATGGTCTGAAAAGAAATAGAAAACCTAATTTTGTTCTTTTAATGCTTCTGAAGCATTCCTTAAGCAATCTCAAGGGAATTTTTTTATAAACATCCAACCNTGTAACACATGCATGTCATTTGAAGTGATCTATCTAGGCAATACCTAATGCAATTAGCAGCTGTAGTGAGGAACCTGTGAAGTTAGACAAAAAAGGCAACAAGATTGTGCTCACAGCTCTGCATATTCTGGCAACGTTTTTTTATATTGTATCGTAAACTCTGTTCTTTGATGCAAAGGGACACAAAATTGAGTCTTGACCAGCTTACATCTTCGGATGCGTTGTCAGGAGCCACTGCTGGATCTCACATGCACTCTCGTTAAACAGACTCACAATGTCACAGACCTGCTCAAAGGTAAAGTGAAAAGATGAACCATCTCTAAAAAAAGGAAGGAAAGAGTAATCAGTTCTTTCTTTTTCTTTACATTAACTATGGGAAATCCACAGGCACTGCTAAACAATGACCTAAATCTCTGCTGCACCCAACTGCAATATGGTCTGTGGATGCGAAGGGTCCATTGGTGCAGATATCTAAAGGGTTTCTTCCTTTTACCAGCTCAGGGTCTCATAAATTTAAAAGCAGTTATATCCTCTCTCACTTTTATCATGTGTTTTCCACCCTTATATCACTGTTTCTTCCATTAAAATGATACTTTTAAATGTGTCATCAGCTGTGTTATTTGCAGTCTGGAATAACATTTTTTATTTAACAAATTTAATTTTTTGTTTAACAATTTAATTCCACTAGAAACTTTGAGTAATTATAGTCTGTATATAGAAAATCACAAAATGTTTCGTTTTGAAATTCATTATCATTACTGTAGATATTGTATGGCAAATATGTTTCTTGCCCAGATGAACCCTGTATAGGATAATCTAAGGCTAGAGTGGGCCCCTGATTATAGCTATTTCTGAACAGCAAACAAGGGGCTGTGGGTTACTTTTGTGCTTGAGCAAGGGCTATGAGAGCCAATTAGACTTTTATCCACTCCTATGTCTGATTGATTCATCTTTAAAGATGATATTTGGGTACAAGTACCAGAGAGATGTGAGATTAAAATATCCAGTGCTTCCTTTTGTACCGAATATAAGTACAAATATACTTTTATATATATATATAGTGTATAAATCTGACCAACTGCATAAACTGCTTGTACAGGCTGCCAGCGGCTCATTTTGTCATGCTCAAAGTGCAATCAAGCTATTATACTACATAATATTAAAAAAAGAAATGCAAAGGAGTCACTAAGAATATAAACATGTGATTGAAGGTGATCCGTTTGCTAAGTCCTTCCAAAAAGCTTTGGAAAAGGCTATTAACCAAGAACTTTTAAACTGGCAAGAAATAATAGTGCTGGATTTCTCGCTGGGTACCAATTGGTAACAAAAGAAGACAAGGATTGAACCACAGTTTTCCCAATGGAGTGGTGTCTATATCGTGCAATAATGTTGATATCATTAATTACATCATTTCAGGTAAGGTTGCGTAATTTCCAGATAACAGCAAATTGCTCAGGGTACAAGCAGTTGCAAAACTGTCTTGAAAAGCTTAACAGAGTGAATGAGAAATTTCAGTTGAAACTTAAAGGTGGGCAATGCCCAGGAGGTTGAGTGGAAGAGGTAAACAATCCGTAACAAGATCTCGGAGTCACTGTGGTTAGCTGTCTGAGGACATCAACTTGGTGGGCAGCAGCAGCCCAAAAAAGCACCCGGGGAATTATGTGGAAAGAATAGAATGCTAAACAGAAGATGTGAGTATGACACTGTGAATTCATGACGCTTTCATAGCTTGAATGCTGAATGAATTTTTGCTCATCCTTTCTCTAAAAAGGTGCAGTACAACTAGGTGAGGTACGGGGAATTTTAAGGATGGTGAGAAATAGAGAAAAACTTCCACATCGTGTCAGCTAGACCGAGTAAGACAAAACCTTCAAAGGGGATGAAAGCAGAAAGAGCATGATACATATTTATATAATTTTGTACCATGTGAAGAAAATCAGTAGGGAATTATTAATTTGTCTGCTTGTAGCACAGGAAGTTGCAGTTGTCAAAGACCAGAAGGTTTAGAAGGGAAAGCAGCACTTTTCCTGCAGCACAATGCAGAAATGGAAGTCTTCCATTAAGTAATTTCCTAGTTTATACAGGTAAAAATCATAAAAGATATAAAATTATAAAAGATATATAAATAGCTGTGTCAGCAGGGAGGATGACTCACAAAGTACCTAAAATGTGGCTGCCATACCTTGGGGGGGATGAAGGGAAATATGGAGGAGAATGTGCATGGCCTGTTTCTAGTACCATTTTCCTAAAATTTCTTCTATTCCTTGCTTTCAGAGGTGGGATACAAGGTTAGTTTTTAGTCTGGGGGCTTAGACTGATGATTTTTATGTAGACAAGTCATTAAGCTTCTCAAAATCAAATCTCCTTGCCTGAAGCTCAACTTCAACTCCACACTGTAAAATAATGGGTAAATACTTACAGGGTTTAAACACACACTTTTTTTGTCTTAAAAGTAAAGATATTGTGATCTCAGGGCTAGGAGATGGGTTCTGTTACATCTTGCATTGCCCAGGGAGCAGGGTTTTACTGCGGGACAGGTATGACTCTAACACAGTTCCTCTAACTTGCCATCAGCAAGTTAGAAAGAAGAGTTCCATTAATTGGCTCAGTCTTGCAGTATCCTTGAAAGATCCCTTTTTAAAAAAATAAGTCTTCCAAGAAAAGGAGATTTAGCACACATAATGTTAGACAAACATAGTTTCTTGAATTTTTATAAAACCCATCTATTAATGCAGCGTTCAGGAATTATGCTACCTTGTCAGTTAAACAGCTTTCCTCAAGCTTATCCATAAGTTTATAATGAGTTTTGTGATTGGAAGTATTTGTGTGTTCATGCTCTCAGTAAATTACCTATGCTGTGGACACAGGTTTCCAAATCAGTTTACCCAGAAATATTCCCTTCATCTTTAGGAAGTGAATTTTCAAACCTGGCTCACAAGGTTCCTGCAACATTTGTCCCCATGTTCCTCTATCTCCAGAACAACTGAAGGNGAAGGGAAGTGGAATTTCAAAAGAGCTTCATGTTTTTTGGTATGCTCTCAGGTTAGGTTGAGATTACAGAAGCTCATACTGAATTGTTTGTACACTGGTAGGTTAATATCTGAGCTCAGTTTCTGAAATTTATTTGTTGGATTATTGTAAAAAAAACCCCAAAACAGACAAAAATAGCCATCTGTCATATAAAAAACCTGAATCTTTCCTTTGCTCTTGAGATTTCAGCCTGTTTTTTCATGCCATATTAACATTGTTTCGTAGAAATCAGGCTTGGTGACAACCCCTCCCATGATCCTGGGTAAATGACTAATGCACCCATCTTAAATTTATCACATATCCAGTTTACATGCTCACATGTCAGGCATTTAAGTATGTATTATCTTTCCTGTTCACCTTTGCATTTTATGATTAAAATTTCATTGGCCAAAGGGAGGAGAGGAGGGTTCCATCACTCTTATCCTAATACTTATATACTTACAAGAAGAGGAGGGACAACCATGGATAGGATGTCTTGGTCCCTGACTCATTTCCATGAACGTGTGAGTCAAATGACAAGTTATTGGAGGTTTTGAACATGGTGACCTTTTTGATTTAAATGTATGAACTGGGAGCACCTTGTACATACAGGCAAACTATCACAGGAATCCCACTACTAAGAGAAGTGTCAGCTTAGCTTAAAGATAAATCGCAGTTCTTAGGGGATAAATCAGAGGTTTGTAGACTACTGGGGAAGGGCTTCTAGTAAACATTCCTGGAGAGTCAATTTCTGGAAACAATTTAGTTTATTATTCAGTCTGTACCTATGATGTCCCATTGTGGCTGTATTGCCAAATGAATGTGTATTCCAGATTAGATGAAGGGGAATTATTTTAAATAGAAAAGAGATGAAAAAAAACCCTGTCAATCCATTACTGTATGTGCAGCTATGAAATATACATATATATGTGTCTGGTAAAAAGGACTTATACAAACAAAAAAATTAAGATATTTTTTAAAAATTGTGTAACTGCAGATATGATGTTATAGTAAAGCTATTAAGTAGAGAATTAAGCTAGATTTGACCATCTGCATGATTCTTATCACAGCATCTATAAATTATTTGAAAGGCAGCTGGCAGTTTTGAAGGTCTATCGATGAGCCATAGAATGGTGGGAAGAAATAAAAAGCAATATAAAGAATAAATTTTGCAAAGATAGTTTCATTTATATATGAGTTATTTAAAAGATACTTGTTTGCAAGCATTTTTAATTTTATTTTTGTCCTCTTTTCTCCCTTGGAATTGTTAACTCTATAAAAGTACAGAGACTTCCTGCTGCCGATATTTATCTTCTTGACAGTAACTATGCTGTTTAGCTGAAGAATTAGAGGTAACAATATTTTCTTTGGAAGTAGTGCACAACAGAGCATGGTATGTATTCAAATTTTTACTTTTCCTGTTGTGATATTGTTACAAAGCTAAACTGTCAGCTGGGGGTAAATTAGCTGGAGTGGGGCTGTAATTCTTGTGAAAATAGTGAAAAAAAAGCTTAGAAAAAATAATTATGAGCTCTAAAATCACAGTAAGGGAGAATATAAACTTGACAAGTCTATCTTATGGAAAACCCATTTAAAATTTTTAACACAATTTAATTTCTGTGATGTCATCTGGAATGACACTGCCAAAATCCAGTTAATGTGATGCAACACACTAATGGTGTTATGGGCTGATCTTTGTATCATTTGAGATTTGTAATAATAATGACTACCTTACTTCAAAAGATACCTGATAAGAAAATTTATTTCAAGAGATGATAAACTTATAATAATAAGGGTGTCAGAGAGAGGGGAATATACTCTGACCAGCCATTACAATACATGGTAATGTGTTATGCATTGCAATCAGTGAGGTTTCAAGGTCTGAATGTGGACCTGTTTTTGAGACTTAAGCCATCTATGGAGAAGTAGATCTAACACCTGTAACTAAGGCAGTATTTACTAGTTTTCTACTTCGATAATATTATCAAGCCTTTTCTAGCCCTTCTATTATTTTGGTTCAGATTCTGAAAAGCTAAACCTGAATTTTCTTTCAGATTCATCTGAATGTAATCTTGCCACTTACTTGTCTGACTCTTGCTAATTTCTTTATTGATNATACAAACAAAAAAATTAAGATATTTTTTAAAAATTGTGTAACTGCAGATATGATGTTATAGTAAAGCTATTAAGTAGAGAATTAAGCTAGATTTGACCATCTGCATGATTCTTATCACAGCATCTATAAATTATTTGAAAGGCAGCTGGCAGTTTTGAAGGTCTATCGATGAGCCATAGAATGGTGGGAAGAAATAAAAAGCAATATAAAGAATAAATTTTGCAAAGATAGTTTCATTTATATATGAGTTATTTAAAAGATACTTGTTTGCAAGCATTTTTAATTTTATTTTTGTCCTCTTTTCTCCCTTGGAATTGTTAACTCTATAAAAGTACAGAGACTTCCTGCTGCCGATATTTATCTTCTTGACAGTAACTATGCTGTTTAGCTGAAGAATTAGAGGTAACAATATTTTCTTTGGAAGTAGTGCACAACAGAGCATGGTATGTATTCAAATTTTTACTTTTCCTGTTGTGATATTGTTACAAAGCTAAACTGTCAGCTGGGGGTAAATTAGCTGGAGTGGGGCTGTAATTCTTGTGAAAATAGTGAAAAAAAAGCTTAGAAAAAATAATTATGAGCTCTAAAATCACAGTAAGGGAGAATATAAACTTGACAAGTCTATCTTATGGAAAACCCATTTAAAATTTTTAACACAATTTAATTTCTGTGATGTCATCTGGAATGACACTACCAAAATCCAGTTAATGTGATGCAACACACTAATGGTGTTATGGGCTGATCTTTGTATCATTTGAGATTTGGAATAATAATGACTACCTTACTTCAAAAGATACCTGATAAGAAAATTTATTTCAAGAGATGATAAACTTATAATAATAAGGGTGTCAGAGAGAGGGGAATATACTCTGACCAGCCATTACAATACATGGTAATGTGTTATGCATTGCAATCAGTGAGGTTTCAAGGTCTGAATGTGGACCTGTTTTTGAGACTTAAGCCATCTATGGAGAAGTAGATCTAACACCTGTAACTAAGGCAGTATTTACTAGTTTTCTACTTCGATAATATTATCAAGCCTTTTCTAGCCCTTCTATTATTTTGGTTCAGATTCTGAAAAGCTAAACCTGAATTTTCTTTCAGATTCATCTGAATGTAATCTTGCCACTTACTTGTCTGACTCTTGCTAATTTCTTTATTGATGAGTTGTGAATTTGATATGCTTTTTTCTACTGTTTATAGCAGAAACTAGTTATTTCTTAAATTTCTCCAACGCTGCCATCAGTTTAACATCCCTTGGACAGACCTGGAGTCACCAAGTGCAATCAAGTATGGTCCTAGTACTGTCAGCAGGGCTTTACATTGACAATCAGTTAAGTCTTGACTGCTGCATCTATTATAAAATGGAAGTGTGGGAGAAACTGCAATATCAAATTTTAAATTTGAGAGCTATTATGATTTTAGAACAAACCATGAAGGCGGAAACTAGAATATGACCCATTTTGTTATTTTTTCATAGATATTGTGAATAAAGAATGGAATGGAACACCAAGACAGCAATCAAGGCAAAAAAAAAAAAAAATTTACTCATTAACTTGTGGCTGGATTAGAACACAGCCCTTAGAATGATGTGACTTTTTGGTTTGAGGACTACAACCACTGGAAAAATCATTGACCTATTTTAATATTTTGATGTGAAAAAAAATTAGGAGTTTTAATATTAGAAGTTTCCACTGATACTTTATGAAAGGGAGAGTCTTTCATCTGTCTTGTAGTTCTTAAATTATTGAAGGAAAGACATCTGCCTAGGCTGATATTAGATTCTTTTAGAACTAAGAATTATTACTGTAATTAGTTTTCAATCCTTTGTTTACAAGTAGAACAAATTTGTTGAAATAGGTCTTAAAAGATTTCTAATATTAAGCTCCTATTACATCTGTGAAGGATTAGTGATCTGACAAAAATACAGACTGAAGTCAACAAAATAGCAGAACTTGTATAACACTAGTAGGGAAGAGAATTGGCCCTCCCACAAACAGTGCAACAAAATTGGTTCTGCCTTTCGAGGTGGCATAAATTTGTATTTTCTCTTTCAAAATGACATTTCAACATTTAATGTATTCACATTATGCCTAAATGCAGAGCCAAGACTGCAGAATTTCTAGAAGGGCTTGTGCTATCCTTGTTCTGATTGCATAGTTCCTTTGAGGAAAAGGCCTACTTAGAAATTGTGCAATGGCCGTGGAAAAAGAGTATTTATAACAGTTTAGAAATAGATCAAATGCCGCACCCCATGCAATTGACTGTTCTCACTTTCCAAGTGATTGAACGCCCACCCACACCTCTCTTGGAAGAAGGTGACATTGTTAATTCACAAAGAATTCATGTGTTGTGCTGTAGGTTGTACTGACAATTTGATAGCGCCCACAACATCAGACCTTATTCTTACACCTAAAGCCACTTGCAAGTTTCGAAATGGAGTGCCATTGTCGAGGTTTGTACTTCTACACTTCTGTTTTGTATTTGTGCCATTACTGTGTTTACTTTTTATAAAATACCTGTCATTTGTTGACCAGAAGGCTCTTTCTCTCTCTCTATTTCTTCCCACCACCTCCAAGAAACAAGTGTAGCAAACATAATACTTGATCTGCTTGCCATCACTGGGATATAAAGAGAATTTCTAATTCTGAATTCATAAATAACAAGCAGCTTCCAGCTGGCAGCTTTGCCATTGCTGTCTAATTGCAATGAGAACATAGACCGAAATTACACTTAAGATTTAACAGATTATATTTAGGGCATGAACTGTAGGCTTTAATGGGATGGGTAATGGATGGTAATCAGGTTAGGAGAAGACTGAAATGGCTTTAAGAGCTTTTGCAAATTAGAAACTTTGAACTATCCTATGTGAAGCTGCTCACAATTGCTTTACTGCAATTGCGCTTAATAGCACATTTGGTGCCGTTAGGGCCCTGCTATTAACCTTTGCTACCACTCCTGACATGGTCCTTCAACTCATTGGCCTTGTCAAGTAGAAAACCACAGGGGCAAATTCAGAGCTGTCTTCTTAGTGTCCAGTAGACCCCCAAGAGCGGGGGTTACCCTGTCAAGACATCCTTTCAGCATGTCATTCTAGCTGCTTAACCTATCTAACACAGGTTGAGGTTCTCGCTTCATGTTCTCATAAACCATTTCTAGCTTAGATGTGACATACCGCACCATGTTGATGCATTCTCCTATCCTTTCTCATTCTGGAATAGCATCTTTATTCCTTACTCTTCATCAAATGTTTAACCGAAGACCTGTTTGTGAGTTATCCATTGCTGTTCCCACAGAACCTGGCAAAGTAAAGGTAGTATGCTAAATCGATAACATTGCCTCTTTTTAATGTCTCCATACTTATGTGACATCTCTCATCTGCTGTGTGAACTGCTCTGGCATTGGTAACTTCAATAGGCATGTCTGCACGATCACATGCCAACATTTTGGTAACTCCCACTCTGCCGGACGTAAGTCAGCTCTTGATGAACCCCTCCCTTGTATCCATGCTATTATGTCTTCTTGAGAGGCGGTACATTTTTGTACAGTTTTGCATTATAAAGACACACAAAGCCAAGTACTGACGTTGTGCCCAGCTGCCCGTGAACCAGTGATGTCTCTTCCTCCAACTATGTAGGAAAGGTCGGTGTCATGTACCTACTGTGGCAAAGGCAATTCTGAAACAACTGTCTTGAGTATAGATAGTGGAGAACTAAAGCAAAAGATTAGAGGTGAAACTGAAATACTACTGGCATTTCCACTGACCAAACTGTACGACTGATTTTAGTGGACTTATATATAGGCATATCCTTAGTTCTTTGAAAGATTTTACTGGCACTATCTAACTAGTAAAAGCATTTTCAACCCTATAAAAATTACTTAAAATCAAACGCTGATTTATGTTTGCTGCCAGGCATGTACTTTAATAGACACTTACAGACAATAGGTGTCAAGGAGTCTACATTCGGCAAACTGACCTGCAGCTGCCCATGGAGATGAGCCCCTAATGCACACATTCCTCTTGTACTAGCACATCTTACAGTTAGGCAACTAAAAGAAAACAAAAAATAAAAGACTATAACATTCACCCTCAATATCTAAAGGGTAAAGCATCACACATTGCAGGAAATAAATAGCTGGCTAAATAATTGGAAGTAATTTAAGTGTAAATATTTACTGTAGAAGATCAAACACAGATATGTGGGTCTTGATATTAAATGTTCCTTACATGAAGCTTAGTGTTGTGTCTACAATGATATAAGATACTTCAGCATGACTGGTCTAACCTCTGAAGTATTTGTTTACAGTGAGTTATGCTGAAATATTCATGGACAGAGAGAAAGTAGTAAGGTTTAATTAACATGTCTATCTGTTGGATGCACAGATACATAAAACAGCAAGGAGAGCAATAATCTCATGTTACAGAGCTTGCAGTTATTGCCATCCTTAGGAGTAATTGAAGTACACAGGCTAATAGTGTCTTTACAGCTGGTTTGGGCATTGCAGTGTTTGCTGGGGAATGGGAGGATGGGGTTGATTAACATCGCAAATATCAGTCTCTCCATGTAAATAGGCTTTGGAGTAGCATTGGAAGAAAGGATTATTTGGTGATGAAGCATAAAACTATGCTTTGGAAATTGGGGGTTCATTTCCTGGCTCTGTTACAGGCTTTCTCAAAGGTAAAGCATCTAATCAATCCATTTTGCCTGTTTTCCAGGCAGTAGAAATTCCTCTCCCATCTTGCAAAGACTCTGTGACATATGTCTCAGAATCATCAAGTCTTCTGGGAATACTGCTTGGGTTGCGTTATGTCCTAATAAAATCTGGTTTTGCCATATTATACCTCTGTGCCACATATTTCATACCATGACCCCTACCTCCACTGGAGCCTTGCAGGGACAGTATAGCGCAAACAGAGATGGCTCCAGGAGATGAGCGGGAGTTGGACAATGTTAGGAATGCTGCTGGTTGTGCTATCTAACATCATATCACCACAAACCATACCATCTCTGGCACTCATTTCTCAATAAGTATTGTTTTCTAAATTAATCATGCGTTTTTTTATCCTCTCCTTCTGCATTTTGAGGGCTTCTCTAACGCTTTCATGTGCATTTCTTTTGCAGTGTAGACTGTGTTGTAAAACATGATGATAACAGTAAAAAGGCAGCCACAACAGGACCAAAAAAATATGAGGCACATCCTGCGGTCAGTGAGAAAATGATAAATACAGTGGTGTAGTCGTATCTTCAGCCCACGTGAATATCCAAGGATGGGAACCTCTAGATGAGGTGAACGTATGCATGTCTTCAGCCGATAGTGCCTGCTGCACAATTAGGCTTAGTCTCCTAGTAACAGCTGCCCGTGCCTCCTCCAGCAGTGACACGCAGTGAACTTTTAAAGGGCAGACTTCAGCACGCTGAATAAAAAACAGCAGTCAGAAGGGGAAAGTCAAAAATTTAGGGGAAAAAAAAAAAAAAAAGGCTGCAGGCTGTTTTGCGGGGTTTTTAAAGAGCATTTCATTAAAGGAGCAGAAGACTTGTGTGCCTTCTAAGCATTTAAGTAGTGGAGTGTTTACATTACAGAGGACGGCTTTATTAGAGCCAATAACATTTGCTAAAATAGCAGATGATACCTGAACACAACAGGTTTGACTGGAGCAGGGACCACAGTTCAGAAAGAAATTACCAGGGCAAAATAAGGATCAAAGAAAAAGCTGAAGGACGTAAAGAGACACAACCTGTTCTGGTACTGTCTGGAGGTGCCGCTTTGTGTATCTAAAGGCCAGTCAAAGCTGTGTGCTGTGTGTACCTGCTTAAATGCCAGGATCTTTAAAGTATGAAAATCCTTGGGCTGGTTTAATTTCAGTCCAGTACAACCCCCCACCCAAAGGCTAGTTGAATCCAGGTATGAACTACAAGCAGACTTTGCCTGGATGCTGCCAAAGTCCTGGAGGTAAGAAATTTCTGGTATTCCTGCAGGAAATCCTGTATTTCTCACCACTCTCCTTTTCTTTCAGTGAGTAGATATAGTATGTCCCTGTGGGTCTCAAGTGTGAGAGAGGTACAAAAGGGCTCCCTATCAGGGCTGGAGATGATGTTTTTGTAGTGGATCACACTGTGAAAAGAAATATCCAGCGATAAATACTTGGGCACCACTAAAATTGCCTGATGATCTTGCAAATAATCACACAGGTCAATTCTGAGGGAAGTGCCTGTGGTTGAGGAGTTTTTCCTGTTGGCAGAATCTAAATCACAGAATCACAGAATGGTAGGGGTCGGAAGGGCCCTCTGGAGATCCCCTGTCCCACCCCCTGCCAGAGCAGGGTCACCCAGAGCAGGGGGCACAGGAGCGCCTCCAGGCGGGTTTGAGATGTCTCCAGAGACGGAGACTCCACCAAATGATTCTTCAGGCTCTAACAACCTTTTACTACCTCTTGGAAATGCTTGTTAAATGCTTGCCCCATTGTGCAGCAGCTCCAAGCTGATCACAGGTCAGGTTGCATTCAGATTTGGAAACAATGTGCTCACCAACTCTGATGAGTTTGTAATGCCACAGATACCTTGAGGGGTCCTCTAGAAGCTTCGGATAAACTGAGCACACAAAACTGCTAATTATTTTTTACCTTATGTATCATCAGATAATTTAGACGTGAAGCTACTCTTTCAAAATACAGTTAGGACATAGAAAAACACCGGTACTTGGTTTGAAATTTCCAGGAAAAGAGGATACTTGTGACCCGTAATAGTGGTAAAACTGGCATGTCAAACTTAAAATCAAGAAGCCTCAAAATAATTTACGATGCAGTAAAAAATAATTGTAGAAAATTTATAAAGATCATTTTTATCTAAAGCTATAAGAAGCAAATATATTTTAATGGAACTCTTCAGTTATAGAGAGCTTTTTTCCTTGAATACACTCTATATAAATTTATATTGTTGTAACAGCCATTAAAAGTATACCTATTCAGTGCTCAATAGTAGTAATGTAATGAACAAAATAAAACACCTCAGCAAGAATAAAAGTTTTAAGAGCAGTTTAGTTGGCTTGCTATGTGTAGAAGCTGGTTTTTAATCCTCCCATTACTCTGAGATGCCTATGTGTTTGTAATGCAATCACAAATTTTTTCGTTTAAAATCTGTTCCGTGGGTGGGTGTATGACTTAGCCTTGATCTATTGTGAATTTAGATGAGGAAGCTTTTCTTTTGCCTGGCAATGCAATGCAAACCTGCTACCATCATCCTGCATAGGTCCTGCAGCACCATTGTCCTAGCAGCTTTTACGAGAGAATGCGTAAGGGAAATGGAAGATAATTGGTGTCACAGTCCCCATTTTCCTGCAGAATGGTCCCCTGTTGGCCACACTAGGGTTTGTGTGTTCATGGCCAGTTTTTCTCTTGCTCTGCAATGAGTTCTGGTTTTCAAATCTCACTACACAGATCAGGCCTTGCGATCACGCAGGAAAAAAAAAGATATGTTTTTGACTGGGCAGATATAATCTTGAATTCTGTGGTATATTTAGTGAATGAAAGTGGAATTTATTATTATTTTTTTTAATTTAAATAGAGGAAGGATATTTTATCAATAAGTCAATTAAAATCTCTTTGTGTGGTGAGCAACCTTCCAGAGCCCATCTAGAAAAGGCATTTCATGCTGAACTTGATTTTTTGCCCAGCTTTAAAGGTCACCTAGAATAGAGTATAAGAGTACGTAGATAAGTATTACAGAAGATGATTAAATTGATGCCTCCAAATCCACTTGCTGAAAACAGAAGTTGTAAAATTTCAAATCTCTAGTGAGGTAGGTTTATTTTGTCTAAATAAATGCAACAGCTGTTGAACCTGAGTTCTTATAATCACAGAATTGTAAAATCAAATTTTTCAAATTTTTTTTCCCCAGTACATGGTATTAAAATCTGTGTACCGTATCATCATGTTTATAATTTCATCAGTTTAAGATTGAAATCTGCATCATGTGAGATTTACATGTTATATATAATTTTATTTTGTTAATTATTATATCTTATACAGAAATGATTAATTACTATATAAGTATAAGATTTATATAAAATTTATTTAATATAAGATCACAAACCATGTAGGAATGACTATTGTCTACTGTGTCATGCCTTAGAAAGAACATTAAGCATGTAACCCTACACAGTCGTTAATTCTCAGTCTCCTCTGACGCAGTAATTTAGCCTTGCCTGATATTTATCTGGATTTCATATAAAAGACAAGTACTTGAAAACAGAGACATATTAGATTTTTGATTGTGCTTTCAATTTTAATTCTACCTCTTGGTTTGTCTACTGACTGCAGTGAATGGCACAAGATCCTGTGGCAAAATATGTTCTCATACAACGTAAACTGCTTGTGCCACAAGCAAGCATAGCTGGGAGTGCTGAGACAAATACAAACCTGGTGTTTTTTAAATACAGAGAGGGTAAGGGCAAATTAAATAACATTATTTGAGTATAATACTTTTCTACATGTTAATTTCTTGACCATCTTTCAAAAATTATATCAAACTATCTTTTCTGTACAATTTCACATGCATATGTGATCCATGGAACCTGTCTTGTGAAGTTAATGCCTTTTTGCTGAGGTTTTAAACCCATTTCTTAACAGAGCATCACCACTTGCAGGCTGCCAGCTACAAGATAAAGTTGGACAGAAATTTTTCTGAGGCATGTTATTGGTCATGGTCCTGGGCAACCCTCTCTAGGTGGCCCTGCTTGAGCAGGGGAGGTTGGACCAGGTGGCCTCCAGAGGTCCCTACAAACCTCAGACATCCTGTGATTCTGTTAAGATTAAGAATGTATTTTGTATGCTTTCTGATAATGTGCCAAATCTCCTGAAAAATTATTGCCTGTTCATGTAGAGTTCCAGCCTATCTCCGCTTTACTTTCCTTATTAAAGAAATCAATCTGAGATTCTAAAAATTTCTGCTAGGTTTCTCTTCTTTCTTTATCACTTTGGTTTTGGGTTTGGTTTTAGGGTTTTTTTTTGGATAATAGCTTTTGTCTTTCTGTGGAGTCTTGGAATGACTGGACTGCCAGGCCAAGAGCAAGAGGGGAAAGAAATATTAATGTCTACCTAACATAAATGTGAATAACACAGTTGATTTTTTAGGATGAATTTAGCAAGTTCCATCTCCTTGGAGGCGTATTTCTGGTTTGGGATTTGTGTGTGTGTGTTTCTTGTTAAATCATTTTCTAGCTACGGTCTGATCTGACTCATAACAAACCCTAGCAACCTTTCCTTTTTTTTTTTTTTTTGGGAGAGGGCTTGTTTGGATTCAATGACTTTTCGTCTTTCTATTGTTTGAAAATTACTATGAATGAATATAGTAAATAGGAAGCAAAGCAATTTTTGTAACAAAGGACTTTGATAGGATTATTTTTATTGCAACTGTACATTCAAATGAATGCGTGTGTTATTTCTTCCTAAATTTCAGAGATTGTTTTTCAAAATATCATAGAAGTTAAGTTGTGTTATGGAAACATTAAAGTAGCTAAAGGCATTCTTAAAGAATGTAAAGATTTAAATATACAAACAACAGGCTTCCTGCAGCTGAAATGAGAATAATTAGAGCAAAAGAATGAAAAATAGACTTTTCAAGTTTCATGAAATGAAAATATAAATGAAAAGTACGGTGCCAAAGGTAGTCATAATGTTTACCTACTAAAATGTCAAGTTTTCCAATGAATTGCCCCATAATTTGTTTTTTACTTCTGACAACTGTTACGTTATCTGTCTTTAAGAAAGAATGAGCACACATCAGAGAGGAGAAGGTCATAAAGTTTTTGAAAAATTTTATAAAGAAGAATTATCATGCAAGATTCTCTTAACTTGTTACAAACTCCTGTTAGATATATGTGCCGTTCTGCAGAGAAAGTATAGATATTCTGGAGCTGCATCCTGGCTAGTTGTCTAGTCATGTAGGCTTTAAACAGATAGAGAGAGCATCCCTTAACTTTAACTCACGCTCCTTTTGGAATGAACCAGGGAAAAAGATGCATCTTCTGGAAGGTAACAAAACTCTGGAGGTGCTTTGTATCTGTGCCGGTGGGGATAAGGCACAGAAGGAATCTGGAATGTAAACCAGCGAGGTGACTGCTGAAATTTCTGGGTGCTAAGATCATAGGAAAGGCTGTAATGAGTCAGACTACAAGGTCACGCAGCAAATTTCATGTGTCTGGCAGTAGACAGACAGCATCAGATACTTGAGGGAAGAGCATCAGAACAGAAGTACAGAGTGAGCCTCCTCCAGATTCTAATAATTCACAGTTTAGAAACTTCTTGAAAGGGAGGTTGTAGCCACATCTTCAGATTTAACAAATTTTTAGACTTATTTATACTTTCTCCTTCAAAGTATCCTGGTTCAAGGAATCTCACAATTTAATTGTACTATGCAAACAGAGAGGTTTTGCCCCTTTTAGACTGTATGCGGAACAATTTTTTATAGTGTTGTCTACTCCTGCGTTACAAGAACTGTGACTAATATCTTCCCTTTGCACTTTATCTGCACCTTTCATGATTTAATAGATCTCCTAATTAGTTGCTTTTACAGGGAATACCCTGCCAACTGCTTCTCTTGCACATTAAAGGGATTTTCAGCTTTGATTGTTGCAGTGTGGGAGGGTTCTTTTGGTAGGCACATCCTTGAATAATTTAAAATCTACACAGCAGTGCTTTGGGGAATGTTCCTAAATTATGATGATCCAACAAAGTTATCATTAACTTGATGTCTTGTGTGATCTGAAATAGGATCAGACCTTTTATGTTTGTTGGTGTTGAACAATGCCTGAACTGGCCAGAGGGACTGCTGCTCAAAATGACATCCCCATTTAGTTTAATGAGCAAAACTGCTGTTACCTGGGAAATGTTTTGTGTGTTGGCGTGTGTGTTTGAAGGCAGATCAGCACCTGCTAGTGATGCACGCTTTCCTGGGGCTGTAATGTGCTCTTCACCTTTGGGGCTCTCCAGGGACAAAGGAGACAGGAGGCCGTGATTCCAGGGCATGTTTCTATCACAGGTACAGATGCCTTTGGTGTCCCTTAACTTTTGACTACTTCTGTGCTGGTGGTCACTTGGTTGGGGATCAGAAGTTGATCACCATCTGATCTCTGGTCTCAGTCCAGAGCCAGAACATGAGCTGCAACCTGGGAAAGGTATCTGAATTTGACTTAACCCTCAAGCAAATCCTTGCAAAAGTATGTGATGTGGTCTGTTTGGGTATTTCAACTTCGCAGGGCATCGTTCTCTGTAAATTAAACTTTATTTTATGGTCTCTTTAGGAAAAGATACAAAAAAATGGAAAAGGGCTAACACATGAATTCACTATTTTGTCAATTAATTTATGATGTTTTTAACTCACAGGTTCTCTAATTCATAACTCACAACTTCTAGTTTGTAACTTGTGCACCTGTGAGCAAAATAGTAACTGAGATGGTGGTGAAAGTCCTCCTGCATCATGGTGAGAGCATCCCCTGTATCACACTGAGAGGCACAAAAACCTCAGCAGCCCAGCTGCTGTTGGATCCACCTCGAAACCCTTTTTTTTTTGAGTAAACAGATGTATTTCTACATTCCAGCTTGGAATTTTGGTCTATACTGTTTCCATGACTTAGTGGATTCTGAAAAAACTGCCAGACAATTGATACACAAGGATGATGGCTGCAGGAGACAGGAGGCTGCAGGTGACGATGGCTGCATAAGGACTTCTAGCCCTTTCTGGCCACCATGGCCTGTCTCCGTGTTGCCCTCACTTTTACCTAATGGAGCTGTTTCCCACATGTATCAGCCCTTTGCACGAGCTGTGTGTTAGCCAAGATCTGAGCAGGAGTTGAATAAACAGTCACAGTGGGAAAGGGAGTTCTGCACCCAGTTCTGTTTTCTGCACCCAGGGATCTTGTGAATGCGATCGGACACTGCAGGGGAGGTGCTTAAAACCAGCTCTGCCTTTGGAGAACTGGGTAAAAACGCACAGCTCATCAGGTGGAGGCTCAGAAACGGAGGAAAGTAGATCATGGGTGGATTGCTGTTGGAAGATCAATATCTACAGGACATTGGTTAAGGTTGCTCTAATTTGTTTTGGGTTTTGTTCTTTTTTTTTTGTTTGTTAAAAAAAAGAATAATAGCATTTCAGACCTTGGCTGCTTAAGCTAGGTCATAAATCATTACAACCTCTTTTTATTTCAAGGTATTTTTTGATCTGTGAATGAAGTAAATCCTTGTTGGCTTTTAACAGCACTAAAGATTTCAGAAAACAAACCAAGTCAAAAAAATGATTTGTCTTTTTTCAGTTTTTTATTTTTTCTTCCATTGTGTTTGCGTCCTGAATATTTTTGCTTGAGTAAGTAAAGATGACGTTAAGGATTATAAAATTGTTGATTGTGGTCTAGCTAATAAGAGCAAAAAACATTTGTAGCAACCTTGATATTATTGCAGAAAGAATTACATATAAAAATTGCAGCCATTACAAGCAGTGTCTCTCATTGTATATACTTATATATGGACTTGAACTTCGTAAGTTGATGACCGAGTATTCCCTGAACTGTTCTTCTGTCTCCGTATCTGTGCTGTTTATGCATTGGTTAATGGAAAATAACAGTGGAGCCATATGAAAAATGTTATCTATCCTTCTTTGTCTGCTTTACCTCTATTAGTGTCAGTGGTGGTGAATCACAGCTTTTTTTCCTTAATGACAATTTGTTGAGAGTTTTGTTATCTCTGTTGTTAAGAATTGTGTCTACCGTGAAACACTGTCAGAATGTATTTGCTTGTGTGAAGTACCTATTCTGGTAGTTTGTGAGCACTGTGCATGGCTTAAGAACAACAAAAGGAAGAGAGGAGAATAATTAAAAGCTATATTGGATATAATGTGGCCTTTTTAGCTTAAAGGGAACTAGAAAAAAAAAATTAATGCTGTCTGAACAGCTGTGTTTGTGTGTACAAGCACACACAACCAAAGGCAACCTTCTCTGAAGTAACAGGATTAGACCCCTGTGCATGTTACCCAATGCATTTTCAAAGAAGTGATAAAATAGAAGACACCTTGGTCTTCACAGCAGTAAAACTATGATCCTTTTTTTTTTTCTTTTAGGATTTTTATTGTTTGCCTGACTAGTCTCTCTCTGTGGCTAGTCTCTGTGATGTACCCGGTTCAGGAAGCCCTTCCATGGACCCTGCTCCAGCCAAACTCACTTACCTAGAAAGTGCAGTCCCTAAACTGGGTCGTGATCTGATTCGGTGAAATAGGCAGCACCATGAAGGGGGTGCTGAATTCTGGGAATACACCAGTGACAAGCACAGGGCTGTCTTTGCTACAGTGTGCCCGTCACTAGAAGAAAATACATCTGCAGATGTATAATAACCACTGCTGCTCCCACTGAGATAAGCATACCTAATGGTGGCAGTGTGAGCAGGGTCGGTGTCCACACAAATGCAAAATAATGAATTAAAAGCATTCCTAGAATTATAGAATGGTTCGGGTTGGAAGAGACCTTAAAGACTATCCAGTTTCACCTCCCTGCCCTGGGCAGGGACCCCTCCCACCAACCCAGATTGCTCCAAGCCCCTTCCAGCCCGTCCTTGAACACCTCCAGGCAACCTGTTCCCATGCCTCATTGATTAATAAGAAATAATTCCTTCCAAATTATATATTGTCCACATGTTTCCAAAGGATTTGCAAGTAACTAACTACTTTCTTGCTATGAAAGCATAATGCCAACCTATGAGGGGGATTTGAAGTAGAGGCAGAGCAAAGGTAGTTTTTTAATGCCTATGAAACAAACGAATGGAAATGAAACTGTTCTTTCTTCTGAAACACTAGTATTTTCCAGAGAAAACCAATTTTTCAAAATACGGGAAATCAAAGTGGGTCTTTATAACGGAAAGTGATTACTGTTTTAGTTCTAGGTAGCATGAGATCTGCTTCTTTTACTGCTATTGCTCAGAACTTGCTACCTGAACATAAAAAAAAAAACCAACAAACCAAACCACAACCACAACCACAACCCAGCAACAACAAATAAACAAAGAAACTAAACCCCAAACCCAGTAAGTTGTTTAAAGGCAGTCTGTCTCATACCTTTGCTAATACTTCAAGACTATTCTGTAGGTACCCAGCATTACTGAGAACTTTGAAGATGTGTGAACTGAACATGAGATGTTGAGAGCCAGTTGCTGGAGAGTTTGAGCAAGATTCTTGCAATCAGTGGGGGGGTTCTGGAAAAAAAGGGAGACCAACACTTGCTTTCCAAAGCTACAGGAAAATGTCTGGCACTGGGCACTTCATGAAACATAAAACCATGAAAAGCTCTCCCCAAATCTGGAGGAGGCATGTGTCAACCTATGGTTACAGCTGAAGTCTCTTTGTGAGTGGTTGCAGCACCTCACGGAGCCTAGGTGTTCCTGACTTATGGTCTTCACCCAGAATGCCGGGACTAAGTATCTGGGATTTCTCAGAAAACGATAAAGGTCACTTTGTAACCAAATAACATTATTTATTATATAAATTGCATGATTTTTTTAAAAAAAGAGAAAGTTGTTTTCTGATAACCTTTCAATAAATGAATAATTTCTGTCATCTCCAAAATTAGAATCTGTGTCCAAAATGTTACGGCATTTCTGAATGTGAGACCATTCAGTACAATACCTCTAGATGTTCAAAATGTAATAACTGGGTGCTAACTACAGCATGAATGTAGCAGATTTTAATCTGGGGGAAAAATGTTATAGAATAAAAATATCTTTAAAAATATTCTTATATTTTAGTTTTGAAGNGCTTACTTAAACTTGATACCCTGTCAGCATACACAATTACAGCCTGATTGTCTTGACACTTTTGCTTACATCTTTTAAGGGGCTCATTAATGCTCATGGATTTCAGTGGGGAAAGTGAAGGCAGAGAAAGCAGAACAAGCTTTTGCTCCAAAAGGCAAGGTCAGTGTTATAGTCATGGATCTATCCTGGAGGCGCTGCTATAAAATATTCAGCAGCTGAGAGACTTAGATAATCCACAGATAAGATTAGATCAGNTAATTCCTTCCAAATTATATATTGTCCACATGTTTCCAAAGGATTTGCAAGTAACTAACTACTTTCTTGCTATGAAAGCATAATGCCAACCTATGAGGGGGATTTGAAGTAGAGGCAGAGCAAAGGTAGTTTTTTAATGCCTATGAAACAAACGAATGGAAATGAAACTGTTCTTTCTTCTGAAACACTAGTATTTTCCAGAGAAAACCAATTTTTCAAAATACGGGAAATCAAAGTGGGTCTTTATAACGGAAAGTGATTACTGTTTTAGTTCTAGGTAGCATGAGATCTGCTTCTTTTACTGCTATTGCTCAGAACTTGCTACCTGAACATAAAAAAAAAAACCAACAAACCAAACCACAACCACAACCACAACCCAGCAACAACAAATAAACAAAGAAACTAAACCCCAAACCCAGTAAGTTGTTTAAAGGCAGTCTGTCTCATACCTTTGCTAATACTTCAAGACTATTCTGTAGGTACCCAGCATTACTGAGAACTTTGAAGATGTGTGAACTGAACATGAGATGTTGAGAGCCAGTTGCTGGAGAGTTTGAGCAAGATTCTTGCAATCAGTGGGGGGGTTCTGGAAAAAAAGGGAGACCAACACTTGCTTTCCAAAGCTACAGGAAAATGTCTGGCACTGGGCACTTCATGAAACATAAAACCATGAAAAGCTCTCCCCAAATCTGGAGGAGGCATGTGTCAACCTATGGTTACAGCTGAAGTCTCTTTGTGAGTGGTTGCAGCACCTCACGGAGCCTAGGTGTTCCTGACTTATGGTCTTCACCCAGAATGCCGGGACTAAGTATCTGGGATTTCTCAGAAAACGATAAAGGTCACTTTGTAACCAAATAACATTATTTATTATATAAATTGCATGATTTTTTTAAAAAAAGAGAAAGTTGTTTTCTGATAACCTTTCAATAAATGAATAATTTCTGTCATCTCCAAAATTAGAATCTGTGTCCAAAATGTTACGGCATTTCTGAATGTGAGACCATTCAGTACAATACCTCTAGATGTTCAAAATGTAATAACTGGGTGCTAACTACAGCATGAATGTAGCAGATTTTAATCTGGGGGAAAAATGTTATAGAATAAAAATATCTTTAAAAATATTCTTATATTTTAGTTTTGAAGATCTGGTTTAAATCAAAATTTTCCTTGTTAAAATGCCAAAATACACCTGATAACAGTAATCATAGAAAGAAGATTATATTTCTCTTTTATCTAAATCACACTTTGCTGTTGCAGGTGAATAAGGCCACTGACCTTCAGATTATACATAATCTTCAGGACATCTTTTCAGTAAGTTTATTTTGTTTAGTGCAGTCCACAACCCTGGAAATATAAATCTTATGAGTAATGATGGATTAGATCTGGTAGGAAACTTTCCATATCAGTATCCTCTGTGAGCATCAATGTGCACCTGAATATTAACAAAACAGCCTCTCAGAGGAAAAATTGCTTTTATATATATATATTGATTTTATATATATATATAAAATGCTTTTATAATTGTCTATAAGGGTGGCTTTTTTGGGAGGAGGAAGAGGAATAACCCATTTATGCTTTAANTGGAGAACAGTTAATGCATGGAGAAACAGGGAAAGGATAGAAAAAAAAATTAAAAATTTTTACAAATTTAAAAAATAAAAAAAAAATAATTTTTTCCCATGAGTTCTGGAATTTATAACACCTAATTTCCTGAGCTCTTGTCTCTCATGACTGGAATGGTTACTGGGGCTGGAACAGCATAAAATGCATCTCCCTGGTTCGCACGGCTGTTCTTTCCCAGGCTCTTTGTGTGATGTGAATAGAGGTGAACAAACACAGCAGCTTCCCTAATCTGGGGAAGAGGTACTTATTTGATACCCTATTCTCCACTCTGCCAGTTGTTCATGAAGCTGTAGGTTAAAACCGAAGTAGTTTGGTTTTAATTTGGTTTGAAAGTGGCCCCTGGATCCAAAATTTATTATGAAGGACAGGCAGGCAGACAGTGCAAATGGGAAACAAGGCTGAAAAGATTACTACTACTACTTAAATCACTGTAGAGGGATTCTGCCTACTCAGATACTCTTTGACAGCTTCACAGGTTAAACGGAGAAGCCTTTCCCCTGTCTCAGTGTGGAAGAGTTGTCTGATAATGAATGATTCTACATTTAAAAAGGCATTTTAAACAGTTTCTCTTTCTGCCCACTTCTTCAAATTGTAAGTTGTAGTTAAGCTTTTACTGTTGATGTGTTCAATTCTGAATTGCCTTTGGGAAGTCCTCAGAGAAGGTTACTGCCATTGCTTTGTGGTGAAATGGACAATAAAAACACCCTCAACTGTCCATGCAGCATTCACATCCAGCAAATTCCCTAAGGCATCGCTGACACCTTTGCTTTCTTCCAGTGGCACCCAGGAGCTCCTGAGGTGTCTGCATTTAATGGCAGTGATTTGAAAGGACTATCTTCACTCAACTTCTAGCAGTTGTTTGTGACTGTGGGAGATTTAAATCAATAACCAAGATTATTCCTTAGAAATTTCCTCTGATTCAGCAGGAACCACCCTTGATCACCCAAAGCCTGTTTTGAGATAAGGCTCTCGATATGCACAGCTGTAAACTTTTTTTGCTGATAGAGAAAAACCACATCTTTCAACAGCATATTTTCTGAGCAATACATTGCCTACTTTAGCATGTAGCCTTCCTCGCGAAGGAATAATTTACACATCAACATCAATGGAAAAGATATTAGCTGTGGAAGGTTTTACTTATAAAAAAAGTCATTGAGTCATGATCCAAGTCTGATTTCTGTCTGCTGTAAGAATAATACTTTCCTCAATGTAAATGTTGCTACGGCAGTTTGGAAGCTGGATATTATATTAGTTAATCAGGACATGATAATGTCTGTTATGCAGTCAAGGTCATGCTAATGCAGAGGTAAGCAGCTCTTGCTTTAATGAGATAGTAATTGAAACGGACAAGAAACACAAGTAAAAGGAAAGGATACATGCATGTCGGTCGCTGTCTTTTTTTAAAATGACTGGGTAAGATGGAAGCATCAACCTCAGTTCACTTAGTGCTTGAACACGCACAACACTGCTTATGCGAGTAGTTTGGTTTCACTGAAGTCTGGGGGTTTGAGCCTTCTTTTTTTTTTTTTGCATTTGAAGTTTGCTCTTAAGTTTCAGACCCTAAAGGGGAATAAATTTACTCATTTCCTAACCTAGTTAAAGGGCTGGAAACAGTGTTTAAAATAGAATTTTAAAATAAATGGTTGTAATTCATGCACTTCCTAATATGCGAAGTTCATGAATTGGGACATCTATTACTCAGAAAATGACATAAAAATAGAGAGATAAATGAGTACAAACCTAACTCTGCAGAAATATACTGCATTAGGAGACATTAGAAAAATGTTGACTATTTTTTGTTAGAAGCCAGTCCCCCTAACATAAAAAAGACATAATTTTGAGAAGAGATAATCCTAATGACATGTACTTTTTCATGATTACTGGAATAAAAAAAAAAAATAAACGAAGCGGCTGACTGTATACTTGCATACTGCTGAATGACTACCAAAAAAAGGAAACAAAAGCTTTTTTTTTGTGACCCATCTTATCACAGAGACATTTCTTGCATCATGTAGACATTATTTTCCTTCCTGTATTGCAGAAGTCTCCTGCATGGAAAGCATGATATTTGCTTTCTTGCTGCTTCTATGATTTTATTTTTACATGTAGGGTCATTCAGACTATCATTATGAATACAAATTCTTCTGAGCTCTTTGAAAAGGACAAGAATAGAGGGATATGCCAAAAATAATGAATGTCAAATGTTTCCTGTAGCTAAAATAATTCTCGGTTCCTCTGCAGTTTAGAGTTGCAGCTTTGCAGAACTCATCTGGTTCATAAACTTTCCTGTGTCCAGAAATTCATATCCAATCAGGAAGATTTCATCTGAGTTTTTTATACATGTGTGTGTATTATATAGCTATATCATAAAGTTGATATTATTTTCCCTGTTTCTAGATTTCTCTAAATGAATAGGGGATTATGAAATACTAAATATTTTCATTTGGAGGAAAGGAAATACTCACTTCAAATATTCTTTCATCAGTCTTGACTCCATCATTTACTCAATCAAGACTTGAACAGTAAGGTGACGTAAATGAATTAGAGTGTATAAATACTAATATATCATATAATAGTACATGCTCAGGCAGAATTCTAAATAAATCTAGTCCACCTTGGCGTATCTTACATCTTATACATCAAATTACGTTATCTGCCAAATATGAAATACCAAGCATCTCAAGAAACATCAGTACTTAGTTCCAGGAGATGTCATGGGATGTTATCAAAAACACATACTTTGAATGTTCCTGACGTATTCTCATAATTCCCTCTTGAACTGGAGTGTGAGTTTCTGCTCATTTTACTCAGAACAGAAATTCTCACTCAGAGTTTAGCCATTGGTCCTGATAAATGAAAAAGCCTTGAGTGAGCATGCAATGAAATATTCCCTTATTTGCACCTGAGGGCAAGTAGATCTTAAAGATGAGGTGGAACATGATGATACATCTAAAATAAAGAAGGTGTCCCCTGTCTTTCTCCACCTCACCTCACTTTACACCAGCCAAAGTTTGTCCTTCCATCCAGAGGACAATGGAACATGGTGACACTGTCTCCATAAGTCATAGTTTAACATAATGTCATACTTGGTGCTATTTCTTCTCTGTGAACCATCTACAAGACACTATTTACATTGGCTGAATAAGCAATAATTATTTAAATCTTTTGGTTTCAATGCATATGTGTATTTTGGGTATTTTTTGCAAAGGAAAAAAAAACCACAAAAAACCAAAGCAAAACAAAGAAGAGTGTTATGCCCTTATAGGAGTTGCCCTTTCAAATTCAGTAGAAAAAGAAGGTGAAATTCCATGAAGCTAAAAGAGAAAATAAATGATAGAAAGAACAAAACCAGAGAGAGTTCAGTGTATCCAATTGAGTTGAAACAATTTATAGGAAATTGAGAATTGTATGAATTCAATGCTAAAAATTAAAAGCAAACATATCACATTACAAAGCGTAATGGATACACGGTACAAAGGAATCATGCTGTAACTTACTAGAAAAATAAACTTAATGTTCTTCAATATTAAAAAGCCTCTGACTGGGGGAAGGGCAAAGAACAATTATTCACGAGTGCTTTGAAGCACTTGTGTGTGCTCACCCAAATAGCTGAAAATTTATTCTAACCTACTAAGGCATTCTCTGTGATTTTAAAATATCATGTGTCCAGCTGTATTCTTATACTCCCTACTTTTGCCACCTGTCCTGAATCCCCACTCTTTCTTCTCTCCCTGCTGCCTTCAGGAAAACTAATTGACTTATAAAAAAGAGGTCTCCTTTTCAAGCGTATCGTGTTGTCTGGCCTGCTCCGACTTGCTTGCTCAGCTAATAAGGTGAGTCGTTTGATCTGTGCTTTGAATTAAATGTGAGAAAGTAATGTCTGGAGAAGAGGAGGCTGAGGGGGACCTTATCGTTCTCTACAGTTACCTGAAAGGAGGTTGTAGCAACGCCGGGATCAGTCTCTTCTCCCAAGTAGCAGGCGGTAGGAAAGAGGAAAGGGCTTCACGTTATGCCAGGATCTGTTTAGATAGGATATTAGGAAAAATTTATTCACTGGGAGGGTTATTAAACATTGGAACAGGCTGCCCAGGGGAGTGGTGGAGTCACCAACCCTGGAGGTATTAAAAGGTCAGGTAGACGTGGTCCTCAGGGACATGGTTTAGTGATGGTGTTTGGCAGTTAGGTTAATGTTTGGACTTGATGATCTGAAAGGTCCCTTCCAACCTAAACGATTCTATGAAAATAATAACCAGTCTTAGACAGCTGAGTAGGATTAAAAAAAAAGAAAAAGAAGAAAAAATATGTATCTTACTGAAGCATACAACAAAGAACTGCTCTCTTCTGAGGGTTAATTAGACAAATGCAGCCTTGCACTGTGTGGTGTTGTGTTGCTTTTCCATGTCTGTATTGGTTCTGGTTCCAGTTACCACAGCTCTGGTTGTTGGAGGAACTCTGTCCCGTGGTCTGCTGGGTGGGGTACTGACTGTCTTCAGTGTTGAGTAATGCAGAGCCATGAATGCTAGTAGGCACTCTTTTTTGTATATATTGTGCTTCGCTGGAGTTTGCTTGAGAAATGAAACTTAGGCGTCTTCCTCCTTTGGTGGATTTGGCCCCTCACCCATTCTGCTTTATTGGATTCACATGGGAGTTCCACATTTTTTAATACAAGGTTTGTTATGTATAAATAAGCCTAGATAACATCACCCACATTTCACTTTCTTGGCCAAAATCTTCCTTAAAGTTGATATTTTGTGATGCCATTTTGATGTAGCTTACTCCCTTTTATCCTCCACCTCCTTGTGTGGGGTCATTTCTCCCTTTCTCATGCATAAAAGCCCACTCCCTCAGAAAATCACTCCTGCATCCAGAAAGCAGAAAAATGCTCTGACTGATATTGCCGACTGGCCTTAGTGCTTCCATCAGATGAAAGCAGAAGGAAGAGAGGGAGGTCTTCAAATTAGTCTAGCAATAGTGCAATTATAGCTAAAAGAAAAAGTTCAAGAATGGTCAAATGAAAGCTGGAGGAACCCCTTTGACTATAATGATATTTGTTTGCAGGTTTTAATCTTTTTTATTATTATTATTATTATTATTTTATGAAGGAACTGTAATCTAAACTCCTTAGAGTTTCTCTGGAAGAATGGCCTTCATCCAGTTGCAGGATGGCAGAAAAAATTGCTGGAAATAATTTAAGAAAATAAAATATCAGAGAGTAAAATATCATCCCTGTGTACAGTACCCTGCATATAAACTGCAGATGGAGTTCTGTGATTTTTCTCTCTGAATACGAGTAGCTTGTTCCTAACACATTTTCTATTTTCATAAAATAAATAGGCTGTAGGAATACAGTGATGGCACAGCATTCATTATTTTAGTATCTGTCCATGCTATGAAAAGCATGGACATGCTACCAAATAGTCATGAAACCCTGCAATCAAACATAAACTGGTAAAACATGATGAGAAAATATCCATAAAAGTGTGGCCATAGTCTTTCCCTGACCCAGAAATACTTATGTTTTAAACTAAATTCTTACGCTCTAAAACTTTGGGTTTCCCCCATGAAAAGGAAGAAATTTCCCTTTGACATAAGCATATTTCCAGGGAATATAGGTTATTCTTGTGTTCAACAAGTGCCTCGAGCAGAATTAGTTAGTTACAGTATTGCAGTTCTTAGGTGTGCCTTTATTTTTATTCGCTTTTGTTGTAGGCCAGAAGTTGGACGTGTATTAATTCCTCTAATTAGCAGTGATCTCAGTGAACTCTAATTGTTCCAGGGCAGCTGAAAGCTGAACATGATGTCGGTCTGCGTAAGTGCATTAAGGGTAGATGTGGTACTTAGGGACATGGTTTAGAAGGGGTTTTTGTCAGGGCAGGTTAATGGTTGGACTTGGTGATCTTAAAGGTCCTTTCCAACCTTGCTGATTCTATGATTCTATGATTTTATCTATGTACGTTACCCATTTGTGTGCAGACCAAGGGGAGACTTCTC
This sequence comes from Rhinoptilus africanus, assembly GCA_013400135.1. Taxonomy (NCBI): domain Eukaryota; kingdom Metazoa; phylum Chordata; class Aves; order Charadriiformes; family Glareolidae; genus Rhinoptilus; species Rhinoptilus africanus. The sequence continues at coordinate 488,170 of VXBO01003057.1, forward strand.
TTGTCCAAAAGCTGATGAGATTGTGCTCCTCAGGGATGGCTATGCGTGTGTGCGACTGAGTAAATGGACTGACAACAAGGACTGCCAAAACATGGGATGAAGGCAGCTGAGGTCTTTCTGCTCTCCTGCTCAATATTGTCTTCTTTTATATCAGGCCATCCAGTTCTATTACCTTGGTAGCATGAAACTACCATTACTCTATTTGTAGAGCTTGGACTAGCTATTTCCACACTGATGAACAATCAGACTTAAGTGAGGTGTTGCCACTCGTTTAGAGATGGATGAATGAGTTTGAAGACAGTTACTAAGCTGGACATATTTGTCCTATGCCTCATTTGAAACAAAATTAGAAATTTCTCTGAAATTCCATAGAATTGTGTTNGAAAAATGCTCTGACTCATATTGCCGACTGGCCTTAGTGCTTCTATCAGATGAAAGCAGAAGAAGGAAGAGAGGGAGGTCTTCAAATTAGTCTAGCAATAGTGCAATTATAGCTAAAAGAAAAAGTTCAAGAATGGTCAAATGAAAGCTGGAGGAACCCCTTTGACTATAATGATATTTGTTTGCAGGTTTTAATCTTTTTTATTATTATTATTATTATTATTTTATGAAGGAACTGTAATCTAAACTCCTTAGAGTTTCTCTGGAAGAATGGCCTCCATCCAGTTTCAGGATGGCAGAAAAAATTGCTGGAAATAATTTAAGAAAATAAAATATCAGAGAGTAAAATATCATCCCTGTGTACAGTACCCTGCATATAAACTGCAGATGGAGTTCTGTGATTTTTCTCTCTGAATACGAGTAGCTTGTTCCTAACACATTTTCTATTTTCATAAAATAAATAGGCTGTAGGAATACAGTGATGGCACAGCATTCATTATTTTAGTATCTGTCCATGCTATGAAAAGCATGGACATGCTACCAAATAGTCATGAAACCCTGCAATCAAACATAAACTGGTAAAACATGATGAGAAAATATCCATAAAAGTGTGGCCATAGTCTTTCCCTGACCCAGAAATACTTATGTTTTAAACTAAATTCTTACGCTCTAAAACTTTGGGTTTCCCCCATGAAAAGGAAGAAATTTCCCTTTGACATAAGCATATTTCCAGGGAATATAGGTTATTCTTGTGTTCAACAAGTGCCTCGAGCAGAATTAGTTAGTTACAGTATTGCAGTTCTTAGGTGTGCCTTTATTTTTATTCGCTTTTGTTGTAGGCCAGAAGTTGGACGTGTATTAATTCCTCTAATTAGCAGTGATCTCAGTGAACTCTAATTGTTCCAGGGCAGCTGAAAGCTGAACATGATGTCAGTCTGCGTAAGTGCATTAAGGGTAGATGTGGTACTTAGGGACATGGTTTAGAAGGGGTTTTTGTCAGGGCAGGTTAATGGTTGGACTTGATGATCTTAAAGGTCCTTTCCAACCTTGCTGATTCTATGATTCTATGATTTTATCTATGTACGTTACCCATTTGTGTGCAGACCAAGGGGAGACTTCTCTTGTCCAAAAGCTGATGAGATTGTGCTCCTCAGGGATGGCTATGCGTGTGTGCGACTGAGTAAATGGACTGACAACAAGGACTGCCAAAACATGGGATGAAGGCAGCTGAGGTCTTTCTGCTCTCCTGCTCAATATTGTCTTCTTTTATATCAGGCCATCCAGTTCTATTACCTTGGTAGCATGAAACTACCATTACTCTATTTGTAGAGCTTGGACTAGCTATTTCCACACTGATGAACAATCAGACTTAAGTGAGGTGTTGCCACTCGTTTAGAGATGGATGAATGAGTTTGAAGACAGTTACTAAGCTGGACATATTTGTCCTATGCCTCATTTGAAACAAAATTAGAAATTTCTCTGAAATTCCATAGAATTGTGTTGGGTTGTCTAATTATCCCATGGTGATACTGAAACCTTGCATTTCAAAGTGATGGTCAAAAGTAGAAATGCTAAAAGCTGCATAAAAGGATCTTTATCGTGTCCTTTTCATCTTAAACCTATGCAAGCATTAATAGGAATCTCCTTTAAACATTTACTCCTCTGAGACTCACAAGTATGAACATTTAGTATATTTCTGACAGAGCAGAGTATATTTTAGTAAAACTACTTACCAGTCTGAATTTGCTCAAATATTACAGCTATTACTGCATCGAATTCCTTAGTCCATAATGGCTTATATCAAGAGTGTGAATAAAAAAGTGCCTGGCTTTTAGCAGCCTGTTCTTTCTTATCTAAATAGATTTGAATAGCTGCCGTGCACATCACTGACTCATCCCATTTGAGCTCGATTACATGGAGCACCTCTGGGAATATGGACTTCTATCATAAATGAAATAAAGCATAAGTCAGAGAGTGCTCATCAAAGTTATACCAGGTCAGAACATGCTACTCTCCTGAACGCTCACATTCCGTCACTTACGTATTGTCCTTATTGTGGTTCAGTTGAGTATTACTACCAAGAGTGTTGTCATGGTTGCCTTAAAATTTTGATGCCAAATCGAACATTAAAAAAGAAAATTCCTTTAATTCGCTGCCTACAGCAGAAGAGGACAGATATTCTTAGTTTTGGTTTGAAAACACTAAAAATAGAGAAGCATATTAAGTTTCCATAGTAACTCACATACCAATTCTTACAACAGATTAATGGAAGTAATTTATCCCAAGACATTCTCAATGGCCAGACTCCAAACCTTTCTCCTGCAATTAAATAGTGTCAGCAGCATATACTGAACGACCCATACCCACTCCTTTAAGAGTTTCTCTATAAGAATACATGTAACTTTAATTTTGCTGCCGCGGTTTGACAAAAGCTACAAAGCTCTCTGTTTCTGACAGTCATTTGCAAACTGCATTATTGTGTTATCTTTATATTAGCAGTGTATGTGTGTGGCCAACTGCTAAAAGAAAATAGCCTGTGCCCAGCTATTGTCTATTTATATTGAGAAAGGGCTCTGGGATATGTTGAGTAATGATCTTGGTTGCCAGCAAACCACAAGGATAAATTCTTCAGAATTCAAGTTTTTCATCCTGGAAATTGTGCCTGTATAAGCATACTTTGGTTTTCAGACATTTTTTTCTCTTTATTATGAAAGTTTTGTACTTAAAATAGTTATGATTTATTAATACTTACAAATACTTAAAGGCTGTGTGTCAGGAGGATGGGGCCAGGCTCTTTTCAGTGGTGCCCAGGGACAGGACAAGAGGGAAAGGGCACAAACTGGAACATGGGAAGTTCCACCTAAACATGAGGAGGAACTTCTTTCCCTTGAGGGTGGCAGAGCACTGGAACAGGCTGCCCAGGGAGGTGGTGGAGTCATCTGGTGGAGTCATCTGTCTCTGGAGACATCCCAAACCCGCCTGGANCTGGAGACATCCCAAACCCGCCTGGATGGGTTCCTGTGCCCCCTGCTCTGTGTGACCCTGCTCTGGCAGGGGGTGGGACTGGGGGATCTCCAGAGGGCCCTGCCAACCCTGTGATTCTATGATTCTTTTTTTTGTTGGTTTTTTTTTTTTTTCAAAAACTGAAGATCCCAATATCTGCACTAATTGTTGTTAAGTGGTAAAATGATACACAAGAGGCTTATAGTTAGCAACAAATGTGTTCTCAGATTACTTTTAGAGTTTGTGCAGAAACTTGTGCTACGAATAAATGTTTTAAACTTACATTTTATGTCTTTTCTCTGGCTGACATTTCTTTCTTATTTGTAACACTAGTCCTCCACTGGTGCCACTGAATAGTCATCTTACTTGTCATCTGTCATCTCTCTGGATGACCTTTTCATTTATATTTTGCTTTTGTTTAAATTGCAAGTGAAAATGAGGTGTAATTAATGACTCCATTCATTCTCGAATGGCTTCTGCCATTTTACAGGGAAAATAGCATTGCAATGTGCTTGAGAAGCACTTATTTTTTTCATTGGGAATTTTTAAAATTGGTAATTAACTGTGGGCTAATCTCTTCAACCTTGTATTTGAAAATCTTATCTCGATTAAATGGATGGTAGTTTCTAGTACCACTGTCAACTGAGATGTTGTAGTGCTTGAAGAACATTAGTACATCATCTATATTCTAACATTAAGAACCAAAACCCCCCATTTTTTTTCTGTAGTGGAGGAAACAATTCATTGTAAGAATTGGCTTAATGAGGTTACCTTTATTTAAGTCACCTTTATGAATTTTTTTCAAGCTCACGATTTCCTCAGACACTAAGCAAACAAATTCATTCTGCTGGAGGTGTTTTAATACAGCCTACTGCTTAGCAGAGGAAATAGAGAGTTCACAGTCTATCCCTCGGAGACATATAGCATCAGGCTGCAGGGTCTGGTTGAACCTGCAGGACTTAGTTGGAATAGATCACATAAAGCACTGCGTTTTCCTTTGGGCAGATAGTACAGCAGAATTTCTAGAAAGAGGAATCAGGCATGCACATTTGTGTGTACAATAATGGCATCCCTTACAACATGCCAAAAATAGACTAAAACACATTTATTTTGAAATATTGACTATCAAAATGTTGAATATCGAAATATTGAATATTGAAATACTGAAATTTTGAATATTTTTGGCATTTTGAAACATTATTCCGTAATTTTGCTCTGTGTGATTTGAACTGGTATTTGTTTGGGTATGGAGATACTTGATACTTTGCTGGTTAAAACATTTCCAGAAGTTGCAGAAGGCTGGGTTAATTTCATTTTGTAGCAGCTGGTGCTAAACTGAACAGATCAAGCATACGTGAGAGGGGGCTTATTTAGACAGAAAAAAATACCAACAATGAATTTTTCTATTTTTTGCCCTAAATATAGCAATATATTCCAAGTAACTGATTGAAACTTGGGACTTTTTCTTCCTTTCATGCGAAACAGAAGCAGAGCTATCTTTTCTTTGGGGATTTTGAAGAAAAGTGGCAGATTCTGAATATTTCCAGTTATGTTGCCCCTAAAGTCATACCTTCTGGGACAGGACTGATACAATGCTCAGTGAGGCACAGATACGCAGTGACATTTTTCAAAACGTGCAGTGACTTTTAAGTGATATTCACATTATCTTAAACTAACACCTGAAGTTATGGGTGGTACTATTGCTCAGATGCAGCACTTCACTGGCAGTTACATGGAGCAGTTTTCTTTAAGCACATTATCCTATGTGTAGGTATAACAGGAAAATAATGGTGAATATTTTCTCTCTTGTTTTTTTTTCCGTGTAAAGAAATAGGAAGAAGAGCTTCCATAAAACTTTACGTATTTAATTTTTCTGCTAGTGGCCTGAGTGACCGTGTGTAATAGCACTTCTGATATTCAGCTTTTATTTCCTCTGTGAATCACTTGTTTCATTAAGCACGGGATATGTTCCTCCTGGAAAGATAAATCCAGCCTCAGGCAAAACTTTTGTGCTTGCTATTTTGACACAGAGATCTTATTAGCTATTTTAAGGAAATGCTGTGTTCAAAAGCTGAACTTGAAGGTTTCTACAGTGCTATGTTTTTAATCAGTGGACACAGCAATGGTGTATTTTATCTTCAAATACTATCCAGAGGGTGACCTCGGGCATGTAGATGTGTTAGGAGGCTGAGTATGGTTCTAGATGTTGCACTTTTTATTTTTGTTATGCCATACATCATAAGTCTACAGCTAACAGCTTATCACTAAATTGTTCTAAAAACTGTAAAACCTGTGAAATCAGGAATTTGTGCAGTAAAAGCTTTCATTTCAGGACAATCCAACCCATCCTTGCATACCTGACTAGCTGAGTCGTATAGAGATGCTGTTATTTACTTATTAAAAATTAATATGTTAACAGCTGGAGAATACATTCTTTGGAGACAGTTATGTTGCTTAATGTAGTAATGTATACTTTCATTTATTTTTATTTTATTTATTCAGAACGTGACAGTGAAACTACACTAATTAAAAATTCCCTCTGTTCAGCCATATCTATAGTATATGCATACACCGGTATGTTTAGTGATATGGATATATAGATATACTGGAAAATATTTCCATAATAGTATCCATTGCACAATATAATCTGTAACAAAGTACATGTTTGATCAACAATAAAATCTATTCTTTCTCCTAAGGATGTTTGTTGCCCAGGCATAAGTAGGGAAGGTTATTTAGGAAGTATTTTGTTCTCTTTGCATTCCTGATCACATTTTGGTATTTCAAAGTTACTGAATTCTTAAAAATATATATTTAGTGATTGTAGAGTCCTTTGAGTTCTCTGTAACCTGATGCTTCTCTTTCAAAGGCAAACCCAGCTTGCTAGGGAAGAAAGGTTCTCCGCTACGAAGCTACTTCCAGCATAGGTGCTTCGGAGTTGCCTCAAATTCATCCCATTTTAGAACACGCTGAAATTTTCCTGAAGCTCCTTTGTCTGCCCATACTTTGAACAATATCAGGAATTACTCTGAACCTGTCTTCCTGCAGTCAGTGGTTGACAACTGACCTGGGGAGAAGCTGGAAAGTTGGATGATTGTCTTTTACGGAGAGGGCAGTAAGGTTTCTCCTTAAGTTTGCAGAGCAGTCAGCCAAGTCAACAGCCAGTTCAAAAACATCACACTGATTTTAACCTAAATGAAAGTCTGTCCTGCTTCTGAGACAAAGTGCATAAAACAGTTAAAAAGTGGGGGGATCTCACTTGTTCTTCTAACTTGCAGACAAACTTTGTGTTCCAAATATTTTGAAATTTTCTGTTGACATAGCCTACATTATCATTTGTGTGGGTGAACGGATATACCCATCGGCACTTTAACTGCTACTATAATCCGTTATTTCAGCAGCATCATTGTGCAAGTATAGTAGCTGGTTGCCAACCTTAGAAGTTAACTTTTCCTGTACTTCTTCAGCAAGATATGTTTTCAGGAAAAAGAACTAATTTCTATCATCAAATTATTTGGAGAAATATTTCACTGAGGTTTGTTTAGAACAGTCAGTTTTCCTAACAATAAGTTGCTATCATGCAAGGAAATATTTATTTCTGTTCATACAGGTAACAGAAAAACAAAATGGATCTTGATGACAAAAATTAACAGGGTACATTTCTTATCCATGGTAATCTAAATTATGGCAAAAATTAAATGATCACTTTTCTTTTTCTTGACATCAGCTCAGAAGTATGAACACTAATCTAATGTTGAATGTTTCTGGTGTATACTTTATTGCAGTTTTGCAGTTGTTAATTTTCTTTTTCTTTTTTTTTTTTTTTTACAGACAAGTGTACCATAGATTCTCCAAAGAGAGCAAGTAAAAATTGTTTTTTGTAGTACGCTTCTAGAAGCCAAGAGACAACACTAATTTAATGAAGGTTATAGAGGAAAGAGACAGTAAAGCAGTTTTCCTCATGACTTCAGTTGGAAATGGTTAAAAAGCGAGTTTCCATGGACATTATTAATTTAATTGTGCACATGGCAATTTCAAGTTTGGATTTCAGGAGTTCAAAGAAGGACAGAGAATTACACAGACTTCATAGATCTGGTCTTTTGTCAGATAGCGCCGTAATGAAAAAGCAAATAAATTGTGACAGAGGGCAGTAAATATTACAACCCCCCCGTAAATATAGCTTGGAAGACTTCAAAATATGTTATTTTACACTAATTTGAAGCTCAAGAGTTGGCATTTCCCCTAATGTTTGGTTGTTCAGATTTTAAAAACTGATAAAGTGCAATTTAGTAACTAATTAAGTCACTCTGTCTGCTCCAGTCTGAACACCGAAATGGTGAAATCCCCATTTATCAGTTTCCTTCAGCTTTCATCACACAGCACAGCCCTCTGGACAGACTCCATGGTCTTCCCGACGGGGCCCTGCTCAGGACCTTTGTTTAATGAGTTTTGTGTAATATTTAGGCATTATGATAAGTGATCTTGATCCAGGCAAATCTGCAACTGTAATCAATTAAAAATTTATCTAAGAAATTTGTAAGACAAAGTCAGAGACAGCAAAGGCTTTTACTTACAGGCTTGTAAGGGATGAAGGGTAAATAATTTATCTTAGACTATTGGTTTGTTTTCATGGCTTACATTTGGGAGGATAATGGGGCCTGTCCACAACACTGTCTCTGAGCTGCCAATCTGAAAATCACAAAATATTCTTCTCTTCAATTATGCCTCTCTATCCACTACTCATTAACATTCACATAACTAGATATAGTCCAAAGTTTCAAAGGAGCTAGCCTGTGCATGTATTTGCATATACATTTTATAGTAATGAGAAGCCAAAGTGGCACAGGACTTAATATGAATATTTCTAAAACACAGATGCAACAAACAGTAGTTACTTTTATCTAAAGCTTAATTTATTTTGCACTAAAACACTGCCATATCTACTAAATATTCTGTATTCTCCCATTTCTCCATCATTTTCCCAGTACATAAATGCAGCTCAGCCATCATCATCACAAAAATTTGCAGTTCCACTTTTTGAGTTTACCAGGGTTAAGTTATTTCCTTCCTGAACAGCAGAGCTTCATATAAAAAGGTCTGTGACATTGTTCCCCGAGATGAAACTGAAAAATGAGAGAAATTTACACCTAAATAAAATTTTCTGCACTTGTTGGAGGCATCATTAACAAGACCAAGTGTTGCTGTAGACAAAGATACTGGAGACTGTGCTGACATCTCATATCGTTGCTTGCTTTAGTTCAGGAATATGTATTATATCGATTCCACAATTAATGTATTAGTGGCAGTTCCTCCCGCCCCGTTTTTGACAGACTGGAATATAGTGGTAATGTCCTCTGAACAAGTTAATACATGCTCTTGTGGCTAAAATCTGCAACTTTGAAATTTTTGTCAAAAATGTCAAGTTATTAAAAATTAGTAATTATCAGTGCACTCAGACCTGTCACCTAGCTGTTAATAAATTCAAGAATAAGTCATCGGGAGATAGTGTTAAATCAAGATTACCTGAAATAATTTAAGTAGGGAAAGATACTGATGCATATCTCCACGGAGCAGATCAGAAGCCTGCAGTAATTAGCATGTCTATGGCAATGTAGGCTGACATCTCCTACCTGTAACACATTATTGAGTGAGTTTTGCCCGTAGCTACAGTTGTCCGTTGTCTGTATGGTTCTCGCAGGAAGGAGCATCTATGAGCAGGCTGCATACCTCTGATCTTCCAGCTGTCCCTTTCCCTGCTGTTTAAATAGCATAGAGATACTGTGCAATTAACGACCCACTGATTACTAGAAATACAGTAGCATTCCTGTTTCCCTCATCTTAATACCACAGATTTCCTGTGTTGTTGAACGTCAGGTATGTTTGCACGTTACTGATGCTCTTATGAGCATTATAGCCTAACTTACTCTTTCTCAAGGTGCAAATTTTATAAACTGAATGTGTATAACTGAGTGCTTAGCGATACGGTTTAGTGGTGGGGTTTGTCACTGTGAGGCTGACGGTTGGACTAGAGGATCTGAACGGTCCCTTCTAACCTAGGCAATTCTATGATTTTGTGATTCTATATATATATCATTGTAGGCAGGGATAAAAAGCTTTTGTCAAAGATAGCAGTGACTCTAAATTTTGTCATGTTAGACTTTTGAGTAAAGAAATTAAGGGGAAAAGGGAAAAAATCTTATAATCTTGTCAGGAACTGAGATGTATATTTCCTTGCACCTGGGTTGCAGCTCATTTTGCTGCTTGCTAGATGTATGCCCAAGGACCCAGATTTAAAACAAATTACATTTCACCCAAGATGTACCAATTTTGGGGTGGCTTGTGTTAGGGATCCTTTTTGTGTATCTAAATGAGGAGTTAGTTATCAGCCTGAGTAACGTCTAAAGGCCAAACTTCTAAGAGCATTTAAACAGTTGCTTGAAATGCTTAGATGCAGGTAGTAAAACACAGGGCTTTAAACACCTGCCTGTTTAAGTGGTCATATATGAGACGGGGTGAAGATATCTGTGACTCTGCCTCCTGAGGGCTTTGAGAATCCAGGCACAGGTCTTTCATTTTGAGTAGGCGATTTCCATAATATTAAGCCATTTTAGAAGAAATAGGCCCCATGCCTATCTTTCTGTTTATAAAAAATAAAAGGTGTCTACCATTTATACCTGAGGGGTGTTCTCAGCTTTTAGAATATCGGTATTGTATTTTAACATGCTTGGGGGATAAAAGGCTTGAGAGGAGTATCGTTTTGACTATCCAGATCTTTGGAGCTCTGTGTCAATGAAAAGGTTTGCTTACCCACAAATACGCCTAATGAAATATGCATTTTTGCTTCAGCAGCCCGTCCTGAAGAATGCACGTAAAAAGCTGAAGCGCTCAGGCAGTGATATAGGGAGGCATCAAGACTGTTTGATGTACTGTGTCTGCAGGGCACTAAGGGAGATAACACATGTCTTCTGGTTACATCTGTGCCCAAGATACCGCATCTGTCCCCCAACACGACAGCAGTCCCTTTGCTGCCTTTGTGCCGTCCTCACACGTTAAAAAGCCATTAGATGGAGCTCTTCAAAAAGCATGAGACTGAATACAGTAATAATCTATGTCAGGTTTCCTTTTTTTTCTTTTTCTTTTAAACTTCTAGGGTTTGATTTAATCTTTAGATTATCCCATAATTGCCCAGTATCAGTTGAGTAGTTCTGCGTAGTCTTTTTGCAGCAGCCGGGCATCTAAAAGGTCTGACTCTGCTTTTGCCTGATGTATGTGTCAGCATGAAGCTGCCTAATGGACTTCATTTTGCCCTGTTCATTTTCACAAAATTACACGAATTAAAATCATGTTAACAGGGCAGAAACAACAGGAAAAGGCTCTTAAATATTTTTTCTGACAACTGTGCTTCCATTATGTGACTTTGTATGATCAAAAAAACTCCATTTGAATGGAGCAGACTGAATATGAAGCAGAATTGTTTATGCAACTCCCACATAATGTGCAGCAAAAGGTAGATGGTGCCTAACAAATAAGGTTGCAGAAATAATTGATATAGCAGTGCTGTGGCTAAGAAAACATTTAAAAATCAATATTCGGTTGGCCTGAAACACTTTTTTCCTGCAAAGCAATGTAAATAAGATATAAATTTCATAGAATTTACACTGGAAACCTTTTCCTTACTTCATTGTCTTTTGGAAAGCTTTGATGTGGGTGTTTTGGCTACAGCAGTGGGACATGGTAACACCAGGATGAGGGAGCAGCCGCTGCCAAATCCCCAGCAGGACGCATCCCCCAAGGATGGAGTGGTCCCTCTGCAAAGCGGGGGGTGCATAGCCGTTTGTCTCTGCTGTTTCACAGGGGTGAAATACAATATTCCAAATAGGCACAAGCATATACATGGTCATAGGAAAGGGTTTAGTCCTGACCTGTGCAATATTCAAATACCTGCTCTGGCCAGGTTAACATTAGAGCTCACAAAATAATCGGTAATCTCTGCAGTGAAAAACAGCATCCTGCCTGTTTTTTCTGAGCCTATTAATTCCTAGCCTGTTGCTCCTAACATTCCCAGGAGTATCTCTCTATCAGTAAACAAAACACAAAAAGAAGCTATCAGCATACTGCTTAGGAACATTGAATAAAGGTATGTGTCAGAGGGACTAGGAAAGACATAGACCTGATCTAGTTGAAGATGTCCCTGCTCATGGCAGGGGGTTTGGACTAGATGGCCTTTAAAAGTGCCTTACCACCCAAGCTATTCTATAATTCTGTGACTTTTATCTTTGCTGGGAATGGCGAACATTAACATTTTCCCAGGTTTTCACGTGTTGCTTTTGTAACAGTGATGCACTTCTGAGACGGGTTGAGGACAGCCCTCAGAAACTACCTAGCTTTCTTCATCTCTTTGGATGTGCCTACTGATTATATTTTTGAGATTGTGTCCTCCTCTCAAGAGGAAAGATCAAGGAAGGCAGACCAAGTCAGCAACAGCACTGACTTGTGATCATCTGGAGGGGCAAGAGGTGCAGGGACGGTGTTAGGTGGAGCAGCCCTATCGCAAGAGCTCTTTCCTAGAATAATAGCCCCACCTACAACATAGGTAGCTGTTTTCAGACCAACATATTTTTGAATATCAAGACAAGGACAAATGCTACTAAATCGGAAGAGTAAACAACATTAAATCGGAAGAGGTAAAACTTAAATTGTTTTTACAAGGTTTGATGACATGTTGAACTTAGTTTTAAAATCCATGCATAATTTCTCCAGTCCTCATTTAATGAAAAATAAAAATATTGCAAAGTGTTAGCAGGCGCTGTAGGCAATTTAAAAGCATGACTTTGCCAATAGAATTACTTTTCTTTTCCCCTGTCGTTGTAATTTAACTTTAGATTACATTTTAGTGGCTATTACTTTAGGTTAAACTTTTTACTTTTCTATTTATAATTTTCTAGTCTGAAGGAAAAAATTAAATTCCTCACTTGAGCCTTCTTTAACAAAACAAATGTGATAATGGTTTTTTTTAAATTTTTTTAAGGTTTCTTCATAATAAAAGCCATAACATCCAGACTGTGCCTCTGTGGTCTGCCTGGTGAGTAGTACAAAATCAAATCCTTTCAATAAATGTTCTGAGACCTTCAGGAGCACTAAGCATACTCATACCTAAAATGCCTCTAAAGCAAAATATGAGTGTCCACAGGTACATACTCCTTCTTAGTTATTACAATTAAAATAGGATTGGGTTAGTACTTGGAAATAGAATCATGGAATCGTAGAAAGGTTGGGGTTGGAAGGAACCTCTAAAGCCCATCCAGTCCAACCCCCTGCAGTGAGCAGGGACATCTTCAACTAGATCAGGTTGCTCAGAGCCTCATCCAGCCTGGCCTGGAATGTCTCCAGGGATGGGGCCTCCACCCCCTCTCTGGGCAACCTGGGCCAGTGTCTCACCACCCTCAGGGTAAAGAACTTCTTCCTCATGTCTCATCTAACCCTGCCCTGCTCTAGTTTAAACCATTGCCCCTCGTCCTGTCGCTACATGCCCTTGCAAACAACCCCTCACCAGCTTTCCTGTAGGCCCCCTTTAGGGACTGGAAGGGGCTCTAAGGTCTCCCCGGAGCCTTCTCTTCTCCTGGCTGAATGTAACTGGAACATTCCAAGGAAGAGAGAAATTTGGACTTTGACAATTAGATACCAGCAGGATAAATGACAGTGCAATGACTTGCTGCATTAATTTGAAGACCTGCTTCTCATGCTTGAGTCTGTGTGTAATAAGCCAGTGGTACCTCTGATTTACACAGAATCACAGAATCAGAATTCATCAGAATTTAGGCTGTATGTAAGAGAGGAGAGAGTGTTTTCTTGGTCACTTGCTTCTTTGTGGCATTGAATTAATGTCTAATGCACTTCAGATTTAAAATCCTGGAATAGTCCAGTAAAATAGCTGGATTCATTGAAGTTTTCTTCATCATTTCAATCATGCACAAGAAAAGGAGGCATGAAGCATAAAATTTGTTGTCTGTCTGTCTCTGTCTACCTATCTGTTTCATGAATTCTCAGCCTGTTTAAGGATACAGAACTTGGCTTGAGCCTTGTCCTGGTACCTAGCTCATATCCACCTGCCTCTCCATCTGTACCTCCATCTCTTCAGGCTTTTGCAATATTTGTACTCTGGTTGTACTTTAAGCCACACTTACTTGGGCTTCATGTGCTGAGAAGAAAAATATTTGCTGAAAAGCAATCTCTCTGCATTACTCAGGTGAAATTCTTATTTTTAGATATATAAAAACTGGTGGCTCATAAACAAATTTTTTTTCAGCATGTTTACTCTGAAGTGTAAACACTCTGAGACTCCTCTTTGACAGCGAAACATTATTTGTTAGAATTTAATTTCAAGTGTCTCAGAGCATGACTTCAAGGGAACAGAACACATTTGTGTTAAACGTATAACACAGTGTATTACCAATTACAGCATTCAGTAATATTTAGTTCATAAAATTTTCTTCCAGTCGTACTAGTATGGGATGGGAAAGTGGGGCTTTTAGAGGATCCAAAATGAACCAGCGTGGCAATAGAATTAAAAAGAACCCCTCAAAAAGCTAAAGTTATGTCCAAATGAAGAAAGCAGACAATATCATGAACCTTGACAGATTAAATGTAAATATATAATAAGGCGTGCCAAAAGAAGTTTGAGGAGACAGTTATGAAAAGCATAAAAACCAGTAACAAGATGCAACAGAAACAAGATGCTTTTGAGAAAGCCTTTAGGGACCAAAAGACGAATTCAGAGAAGATCAGTCTGTAACAAAAACATCCATCTGTGGAGGAGCTTGAGTTTGCTGGAACTCCTCCCCAAGGGCAATCCATGAGAGGATGCGCCTCAAAACGAAGCGCAGGTTGAACAAACTGAACAACAGACAGAGCAAATTGGCAAGAGGAACAGGAACAAACTGTCAGGTTGACGTGGTGCTCACTTAAGAATTCGACTGGACCTCAAAGATGAGCAGTCGAACCACTCTTTCTGATATGCAATTTCTTTTAAATTTCCTTCAGTACCAAAAAACCCCATGAAACAGGGGCTACCTGAAACCAATTTTTAAGCAGGCTTCCAGAGATCTGGAGAAACATGGGAAAATATGGGGAAATTCTAAGTGAAAGACAAAAACATTATAGATATGACCACAAATATGAAGAGAAATATATGCTCAGAGCATGCAGGTATTTTTCTCAGTGACCTGGGAAAAGAAGTCAAGCAATTTTAAAATTCAAAATTAAGCACTAAATGCGCTTTTAAGACTTACTCCCCCAATGAAGGATTTTTCAGTCCTGCAAGTAGTTTAGTCATGGGAATACTTGTGTGACACTTAGATATTTTATTGAGGTATGACATATCCATAAAAGCAAAGAGTATCCAAGATCACCTTTTCTAAAATAAATCCTGTTGCATCACTTCTCTGCTTCCTATTTTGTTCATATTCAGCTCTGAATATCTGTCTTTCATGAAGAAGTTAAATATGTTTGCTTCATATATAAAGATATGTAAAGCATGTACACATAGAAACATGGGAAGAGCAGACCTTATTCTAAAGAAGTTGCACTATAATTGTTAAAATAAAACCAACTTTTTTTCCTTTGTAAGTGCTTTGGCTTCTGTTTTCACAGAACTGGCCATGTAAGCGTTACCAGAGTTGTGACTCCCCAACAGCTTTTTTTTTAATTTGGAATAGGCTGAAATAACTATTGTTCCAATAATGTCCATACAGGTATTTCAAGATTTGTTGATATTATGGCAGCTGACAGGGTATCTTATCTCATAGTTGTAGCAGGTGAGGGAAACTGAAACATATTCCATCCTTCACAAGTTTCCTCCCAAGGGTTATCTTGGAATTTCTTCAAAAGGAGAGGTAAGAAGGCTGTTCGTATAATTAAGAAGGAAACTGAGGAGGAGATAACACCATTACTTTAATTTATTTCTTACCCTGTTCTCCTCCTATACTTAACTATTTATATTATTCCAAAATATGGACGCCTCAGTTAAAAGATATACCTCGTACTAAGTAGTAGTCCAAAACTGCATAAATGATATTTCTTTCCCTGAAAACTCTTCATTATACCCATGGTAAGAGTTCAATCAGGCATCCTGATTTGGGGTAATGCAGATATTTGGGTAAACGGTAAGTAACCTCTTAAGTATAAGCTTATGCTGCATAGTAACTCACTCCTTAGGCTTCACAATTTTGTGTAATATTTTGTAATTCAGTGTACATACTTGGCTGTAAAACAAAGTTTAAAACCAGGCAGACATTCTGCAATCAATATTTGCCTTAAATGAGTAGATAAATAATCCTATAACAGCAGAAGCCTCTTTTAATCTAGCAACTCCAGCATGCAATATCTTCAAAAGTACAATCTGTACATTCTTGATTACTTTGTACCTTACAAAGGGAGAAATAACTATAATTACCTTCTAAAACTGTCTTAATTTTTCAACCTACCTCTGAGATGCCTATATTAGTTTCTGTGCTTGTAGATATAAACCATATTGCAGTCAGGAGAACATAATCCTAATTGAAAACTCTTGATCTATGAAGTCTGTTTTCTAGACTACCAAGCACTGGATCAGGTTCAAAAAAAGTCAATTGGCTGCAGCATTCCCCCTGCCTTGGGATGCCTTTTTTCAGCCTGAGAAGCTGATGAGTGGTC
Organism: Rhinoptilus africanus; assembly: GCA_013400135.1. Taxonomy (NCBI): domain Eukaryota; kingdom Metazoa; phylum Chordata; class Aves; order Charadriiformes; family Glareolidae; genus Rhinoptilus; species Rhinoptilus africanus. Next base: position 504,244 of record VXBO01003057.1, read on the forward strand.
CGTTGACTCTGCAATAACAATACAGCTGGAGAAGCCAGTTTCAACTAGTGTAACTGAGAGGTACTGAGCTGCAAACAGAGAGAAGCAGAAGTAATGCGTTGGCATCATAGCTGAGATAATACATAGTCAGCCATTTAATGTAGTTCCCACTTCTGTTGAAAGTTTCCATCTCTGATCTGGAAACTGGAATTTGTCAAAAAAAAAAAAAACCCAGTGGAATTTCTGTAGCAAGGTACTTGCCCATGTAATCACTGCTTCCCTAGCTGCTAGGGCTGCACACCAGTGTCTAAATGTTGCTTGATGGAATGGAGCAAGGGAAGGGAGGGAAGGGTTTCTAACTGTACCTTTGCTCGGTCAATAGATAGTTTAGGCCAGTACACTCGAAAGACCGCTTCCAACCCAATCCCATGCTGCTGGAGAGAACTCCCTCTAGCTGTACCTGAGAGGACATTCTCAATGCTGCATCTTCATCTTTGGATTCATTGCTGTAGTTAAAAATGACTGATATTATGCTGCAAGGTTCATTTTTACAGAACTTCAAAGGATAAGGCGCTAAGGGAGCATATGAGAAAACTACATTTGCCTCTTTTTTGAAAATTTGACTGTAGATGGTGTATGAGATATTATAAGATTAAGCTCATTAAGTTTCACAGATCTATACCTTCTTCTCTCTTATTTATTTAAACTTGGCACTATTTATAAGCATAATTGCAAAAATCTGGATCAAATTTATGTATATACCCAGCCTAGCCTCAGCAGACAATCAGCTTGCATTTAAAAGTATGCAGTCATAGTCCTCAAGGCAGTCAAGGCAGTAAATGTGAATTGAATGCAACAAAAATAGTGAGGTTTCCCTGAATTTTCAGGGAGGTCATACAGCAAGAGGAATTTCAGCTACTACTACTACTACTGCCAGGAAGGAAATTTCCCAACCATAAATTTGCCAGGTTTTCAGATTGAGCTGTTCCGATGATCTTTAAGGTCAAACCCAAACCAATTATGGTTTGGTTTATATAGGTTTAACCCAAACCAATTATGATTCCATGATTCTGTGACAGATTGATTGCTTTTGAATAACAGTGTAAGTGTAGTTGCAATATTAGAAAGCATTGACAGTGAGATGTAGACTTTACTATCTTTCAAGTACAGCTTGACAGTAGAAGAAAAAGAGCAAGAGGCACTGCAGGTGCCATCATGTTTGCCCGTGTAGTTTGGAAATTTTATCTGGATCCACTGCCTGAAGCACCGTTCTGAATATTGCTGTCCTGAATCATTTGCTGAAAAACAAGTCACTGAGAGATAAGTGACCCCTCATATTTAATGGAATTATGACTCATTGAGGTTTGTTTTTTTTTTTTTCTTCCGTGTACTTTAAATATTAAAGCTTACCGTGATGTCTGCTTTGCTCTTTACTTTTGAGCTGATGTTGTTTAAGGGTAGTGTAGGTATAAATATCACTGACAAAATGTAACCCACAAACATAAGCTGGCACTGTAACTCAGGAATGCTGTAACTGTTTGAATGTCAAGACCAAGACTCAAAGTAATTTTAAATAAGTGTATTAATATGAACTACCAAATTTTAAATGCAACAGCTCTTTTATAGGCTGTAGGAAGTGCATACGAGCTTGCAGGAAAAGCAGACGTTTTATATGACAAGATTTTGATATTGTCAGTGGTCGTTTGATGAATACACTTTCCATGTCTCACATATTTCAATAAAGCATGTACTAGTAACTATTTTTTCCTCAAAAATTAATCTAAATGGGAGCCAAACTCATCACCTTGCTGTAGAGAATAACACAAAGCAGTAATTCAGCTCTGAAATGATAGACTGAAATCCCATCTTCACAGGGGCCTAGTACATAGATTACTTAATCCTCAAGGTACAGTATTGTGAGGTAATCTCTACATTATTTTTACAAAGAAAAATAAATTAATTTAAATTGGCAAAATTTAATTTGCCTTTCTATCCACCTATATGGGTAATATTCAAATGATTTAGATGTTTCCATACTGGAAAATATCAGACTTTGGAAAAAGAAAGCACCTAGACTTCTACACCTAAAAATTTTGTCTGCACTGAAATCTCAAGTTGATTTTCCTTCAATTCCACTTCTGACTGAATCGATTGCTAAAAATTTGGTGTGGCTGAAACCTTCACAGAAGGTTTGAAAAAATACCCCCCAAAAATTGATGAGGAGCTGAGGGAGAAACCCCAATCCTTAAATATGTTGTGCATCAGAATGAACAGTACAACAATTTTTTTCATTGTCTAAAGATTATTCCTTTCTTTTCTCAAGACAGAAAATGTTTAAACAATTCCACATTGCATGTCTTGCTACATTTTGCTATACATTTGAGGTTAAGTCAGTTTTCCCAAGAAGCCTGCTCTAAAAATGTTGTTAAGGAATGCTTAGAGTTTTGCAGTGGACATTTAATAGCTGATTAGAAAGAAAAACAAAAAAATCAGTCTCTACCATTAAGGGTTTCTTTTTTTGGTGGTTTCATTTACTGCTAAGGATCTAACAAAATACTAGGGGCTTCGTTCCATTTCCTGCTGCTGGAGAAGACTGGATTCACGGAATCAGCATTATTTTCACGGCTGCTTATCACATATTAAAATGCCTACTGCCTACTGCCTGTCATATGGATGAGGCCATTTCAGCTCAGGTTTTTCTCAAAGTTTGCTCACACTCTTCACTTTAATTTTGATAAGGTAGCTGGCTGATACAATTAGAGGCCAGCGAGTTTTACTGGTGTGAGGGAGAGAAGGAAGGAGCTGAATTCTGCAGAGGAGGCTAAAAAGTCAAGAAAGCCTGACAGTGGTAAAAGAACAAATTGAGTGGGAGAGGGAGGATCATCTAGACAGAGCTTACGGGAAGATGGTGGAGTTTTTTTGGCAAAGCAATAAAACTTCCAATTAACAGGGGAATATGATTATATGATTAAAACGAAAAGGTCATCGGGAAGTATTGATTCAGATACCCTCTGCGTACCCCCTGACTGGTCAGAGACTGAATCAGAAGGTCTGGGAAAGGCTACTTGGCCTGTGATTAAAATTTGAACAATCAGTCCAAGAGTCCATAGAGGGGCTGAAACCCAATTTTCAGTGTGGAAGTTGTCAAAACCAGCAGAGTGATAGGAATCCCTTCATAGTACTATGTTTCATGCACAGAGCTCATTTATTCAGTTTTGTTCTTTCCATCTCTGTATGTGTATTTTAAATGAAAAAGGAACCACCAGACAGAAGTAAATACCTACAGATGGTGACTACTTGAGAGACGTACACACAATATTCTATAAATCCAATGTAACTTATTACTTTAAAACATTTTCCTCGCAATAGATGCAATTTTATTTGGTTAGGAAAAAATATTGCATTCTCATGCAGAAAATGCCCTTTCTTTTCACAAGATACTTTTTTTTTTCTAAAAATTCTAAATTATTTCAGACTTTTACACCTGGTAATACTCGTACCAGCTCTAACCTGGCAACAGTAGTGCCATATTGACAAATTAACTTACTCCTTTTTTATCTTTTTCCTGAAGCTGGCTTTGTATTTACATTGTGCAGCTGTTGAAAGATGGAAGACATGTTAAGCTTTATTTTTTTGTTAGTATTTAATTTAATTTTTTTATATTTCGAGGCAAGGGATTCTTGTTTGATTGTCACTTCAGTACATTTAGTGTCATGAATAGAATTATGTTACTTTAAGCATCACTTTTGTCCTAGGAGACTGCAATCCTAATCAGGCTTGACAGTTAATTTAGGCTCAAGAATTTATCTTCTGAATTTTTTTAAAATATTAGAAAGCAAATCATAGCAATCCACATGTGGCTTGAAATCTTATCCCCTTCAGTTATCCCTTTTATGAGTGTTGGTGGATTCAGACAATCCACGATTGAACTAGTGCTCTTTTATAGTGATATGGGAAATAAAATTCTGTTTTTTTTCATATGTCTGCAAAAGCAGACAAAATCAAAAGAAAGATATTAAATTTATTAAAAATAAGTTTATGGAGTATTGAGGTTGGGGCATATTAGAATAGAAGATCATTCTTCTTTCAACTGCTCTATGGGAAGATATTTTATAAATTAGGCTTGTATTACTCATGAGAACATATTCACAGCTTCATTCAGGTAACTTGGAAGGGGAACTAGAAGCTAGATCAAAGTTAAGCAGGTGTATTCCAGGAACACAAATTACCATAATGACCAATATTGTCTCATTGCACCTTTTGTATTTTGTCTAGTCTTTTGTCTTATGTTTACATTGTAAATTTGGAAAAGAACTTAAGAACTGACTTATTTTGTTAGGGGTTTTTTTTTGTACTGTGGCTAGCCCAGCTGGCTAGCCCAATTTACTTCCCTAGCATTGTACTGTAGCACAATACAGTATAAAAAATGTATTTTGTTTAAGTTGAAGCCAAGCTCAAAGTTCTGAATTTACAGAATCGAGTGCTTTAAGTGTTCTGATTTAGATCTAAAATGTTTGATTGAACACTAGAGGTTTCTGTCCTTTCCTGGAAATTTTGCATAATTTCTGCCTTAGCTTACATTAAGAAAAAATAGCTTAGGTGGAAAAGGCCCTTCTCTATGACCTTTGCATAAAATACGATAAGTCCAATGAAATAATCAGGCAACTTGGAAATTTTGAAACAAAGTCTGGATTCATTGACCTAGACTATAGGAGTGTTTAATTATATTTTTTTTGTTAGATTTCAAAATAGTCTATTTATAAATTATTCTTAATAGTCCTATTACTGACTTGTAAACTGGTTTATGCAGATGTGGAACAAAGTTATTTAAAATTCAGAAATGCCCGTGTATTTCTGGAGTCTCACTGAAAGCGTTTTTAAGGGGATCCCAATGCTAGTATTCTTATGTACTGAAACTGAGGTCCACCCAATGGGTTGGACCTGTTGATCCTCAGTGCTTAATACCTCATTTCTATGTTTGCATCTTTAAAAATGTAATGTATAAATTACAGCTAAGTGTGTTAGCCATAGTGTCTGGAGGATGTGAGGACCCCATGACTGGGAATCACAGCAAACAGACATTAGAGCGGTGCTAACCTAAGATAGTTGTAGGGTATCCAAGGAACCAACTGGTGGACATGACACAGGGCTTCTGTGCGCCCATAACCCTGACTGCCCTGGACTGGCAGCTGAAGTCCCCATGGAATATCCTTGGGCATTTCAAGTGTCATCAGATGTCTGCTTAACCAGACTGAGATCTTCAGTGATGCTGAAAATAAAGTCAGGGTGCTGAGGCCTGAATGATGTACTGGCCACCATGAAAGCAGTATCCAAACATGACTGAGACCTTGCACCTCAATCCTATTAGTTATTCTGATGGAATGGTCAAGTCTTTTCTTTTGCTAATTGGATACACTAAGGTTGTTTGCCTTTTCACATACTACTTAGTAATAAGAGCGTTTTCCCAGGAAGTAAAAAGACATGCTTGAGTATAGGAGGGTGTGCTGAGAATTACTCTTCCTACATTTGCAGGGAAGAATAATTTTGAAAAGAAAATGCTGGTTAAGCTCAGAAATACAACTGCTATTCACCGTAAGTACGTCCTCCTGGATTGGAATTTCTAGTCCCAAAATTAGTCAAGTATTTTACCCATTGACTTTTTTGCCAAGCAAAATATATGAACATGTCTAGAGACTTCCATCTTTCAGTTTTATTTCGTCACTGAGTTTGGCATTCCCGGCACTACTTCTCCCCATGATCTGATAAGTTCTAATGCTCGGCTCTGCACCAGCTCTGCTTCAAGAGATATCTTTGACACCAACAGATTATAAGGGCTTTTGTGCTTTTCTTGCCCTACTTTCATATAGAAAGGAGAGACTGATTTCAATAACAACTCTGTTTCTATAGCATATTTTCTTATTTCATTTCCATTGGACATAAAAAATTCCATCTAAAAGCTTCATTGGAAACTTAGAAATCTTGAGGTGGGTATTTGTGATAGACAGTTGAATTCTACTGTTTAGATTGGAAAAAATCTCTTCTTTGACTCCCAAACCTGAGAGAAGGAAGATATATTGGCCCAGAATATTATGTATTCTCTGAAGTAGACAAACTTATTTTTATATAAAAAGCTGTCAGAATCCCAGCAGTAGTAAATGGAGACTGGAGAAGAAGTTATTTCATATTCACCAGCTATACTCAGTTATCTCCAAGGAATTGAACCAGGAAAACAAACTCAGCTCTAATTTCAAGCCTGGTCCTTGCTGTTGCAGAAGTAGGTATGATCAAAGAATGGAATGAGAGAGGGGGCTTCAAGATGGTGCATGAGTTTTGTATTTGAAGAAAGGAAGAGGAGACAAATGTAAGCAGGTATGCAAAAAAAAAGAAAGACAAAAACCTTACAAAGTTATTATTTACTTTTAAACTTAGTATATTTTGGTATGTGACAAATTGAAAGACATCATAAATAATTGCTTAGTATGAAAGTTATATTATGTTAATATAATTCTTAGCCGAAAAAACCTTTTTTTTTCCTTAGACATGGATTACCTAAGAATTTCAGCTTTCTTTAAAAATAAGAAAACAGACAAACTCTGTTTCACACATCCTTACAAAGACAGGCTGAATATATGCTACCATAAAAGCCCAAAGATCAGAGGACAGGTCAGCTAATCTATGAAAGATGCTATCTCTTCCTAGAGATTGTGTCTGTTTTATAATCTTAAACCATCACAGCTACAGCTACTCTTACACTCAACATTTTCTTTCCAACTACAGCAGAATTTTGGATAAGGAAATGGGTCCACTAGCATGGAAGAGGCGAACTGTGTCACTTTGGAAATGTGAGAAACTTGCAAAGTTGCTATGCAGGTGAGTTCCTGTGGTGCCCTCCCTGCCCAGCTTGATTTGCAAACGGTTGCAATGAGTGGTCTCATTAGAAGTGAAAGACAAGGGTTGAAACATGTCTCTACCCAGAAATTTTGCAGAAATTTCCCAGACACGTCCCAAGCAGTTGAATTTAAAAATTAATTCTACAAGGAAAGATTGCTCTGCTTCCATCATTATACAGATGACCTACTGTCTAAATATGGGCCTTTCTGAAGGCCTGACTTAGTACATGGAGACCTTGGCAAGTGGCAGGTGTATTGCTCCTGTTAAATATTGAGTGTATGCAGTGCTTGTATGGTGAGTTTAACAAGAAGAAATATATCTCTCAGTTTGTTTTGGAACAGCTGAATCCCTGCTGTATAAACTCCAGAAAAATAGTTGGTAGAAAAGTTATTCAAGTTTTTTAGCTTCCGACAAAGATCTGAAGACCTTTTTAATTAAACCCAGGGCTACTCACCAGAACATTATATTTTCTTTTCAATCTCTTTTAGACTTCCAGTGCCTCTCTCAAGTGGCCAGTTTACAGACACATCCCTGCAAACTGAAGCCTGTATTCAATTAAAAAGCTCTTGCAGTAAAAGTGGCAGTAGAGAAAACTGGCTAGAAATGATGGGTAAAATTGTTTGTTGTGAAATTAAAATTTGTATTCTTTCTCTTTCCTTTACATATTTATTCAATTTTAGTAGTTTTAGAGTTTTCATTATCTACCTTTTATTGGATGAAATAAAACAAACATTCAAGAGACAAAAAAAATATTAATTTTGCATCAGTTAATTGAATAAAGCAGTGCCTGAAACCTAAAAAACCTCCTAATTTAGTTACCAAAACTTTTACACCATTTGTACATTTAACGTTGATTTCCAATGACAGTAGATACTAGATTATGCCAGAAATCATGAACTGAATAGCTTTCCAAGTATTCCTGTTTTGTTAACTGAAGAGTGATGTTAACAGAGGTATTCCTGTTTTGTTAACTGAAGAGTGATGTCCAGGACATTGAACACTCATGAAACAGGTTTCAATGAAACAATATGCAAGGAATATACTCAATATATATACATGTTACAGAATCAAACGACATACTGTTTTTTGTATTGTCTCAGTTGACTCTCCTCCACTCAGAGGAGAATAACTACTATGGAATGGCATTTGATAAATCCTGTCATCTGACATTTCTGCATAACTTAAAAAAAATCCCTGAAATATATGCTTTGAAATGTTTAAAGATGACAGTACTGTCATACATGCCTCTTCAATCTCATACTGGTAATGTACATGAACAAGTGTCGGGCTTCCAAAACACAAGCAAGGTCCAACAAGAATCATGCAAACACAGAATGATAGAATAGTTTGTGTTGGAAGGGACCTTTAAAGGCCATTTAGTCCAACCCCCCTGCAGTGAGCAGGGACATCTTCAACTAGATCAGGTTGCTCAGAGCCTCATCCAGCCTGGCCTTGAATGTTTCCAGGGATGGGGCATCCACCACCTCTCTGGGCAACCTGGGCCAGTGTTTCACCACACATTACCGGAAAGAATTTCTTCCTGATATCTGATATAAATCTACTTTTTTAAAGTTTTAAACTGTTACCCCTTGTCCTATTGCTACACTCTCTGATCCAGAGTCCCTCCCCATCTCTCCTGTAGCCCCTTTAGGGACTGGAAGGGGCTCTAAGGTGTCCGTGAACCCTTCTCTTTTCCAGGCTGAACACTCCCAACTCTCTCAGCTTGTCCTCACAGCAGAGGGGCTCCAGCCCTCTCAGCATCTTCACGGCCTCCCCTGGCCCTGCTCCAACAGGTCTGTGTCCTTCTGATGTTGGGGTCTCTAGAGCTGGAGACAGCACTGCAGGGAGGTCTCCCCAGAGTGGAGCAGAGGGACAGAATCACCTCCCTCGTCCTTGAACAAGGACCCATTAGTTTCCTTGTGCATAATTTCTTACAAAGACTGGTGTTATCCTTTCCTGAATCTGACCATTTTTAAAATGTGTTTATCACAGTTTACCTTAGGGAATGGAATTTATCAGCAAACATGCAATATAGTGAGGATCAGATACCCAAGACTGTCCTTTACATGCTTTATTAATTTTCTACTCTACCCAAGAAGTTTTTATGAAGTTAAGCTCATTAAATAGGGAAATTAAAATGACTGAGACAGACTGTTGTTAGAAGGAACGGCTGGTGAAGGTAGGATGGCTCTGTATGACTTGGAATAGGGTCTTCCATGTCACAGGATGGAGTTCTAACCACTGTGTTTAGAGGCAGGCATTTGTTGCTCTTCAGCTCTTTGTGGCAAGCATACGGCTTTGAATATATAGCCAGATAACTTCATCACCTACGGCTAGGGGCGCTTGCCTACATTGGGAAGTCCAGATCCATCTACTTTTTCCATCTTACAGCAGCAGAACCATCTCAAGCCTCCGATGTCACGTGAGTGCCCTGGCCTCTGCGTATGTTTCTTTCTAATTAGAAATTCGAGTACTCTCCTAGTAACAACGATATCTAGAAAACACAGGGATTTCATTGGCATTTCTGATGGAGTAAAAATAGTTCATACCAAAAATTCTAACAAGCTGTAATCCTTGTAATTGATGAGTTGTATATGAATACTTTTATCCCAGGTTTTAATATTATATAGTCACTTTATGAGGTTTCTATTTTAATTTAGTATTTTTATAGATTTTTTTGAAACTGTTTTTTCTAGTAATTTTGATGTTTGCTATGGGGCCAGCTATAATTCTGCATCACCTGTTGGTATTTCTTAAAAATGTTAAAAGAGCAGGGAGAATACATCCTCTGATGGGCCACTTTACCGTGCTGCTTTAAAAGTCAGTAATTACTTCTTTACTGTGCTCAAAAGCAAAGTATGTTAATATTTCAGGTAGTACCACTTCACCATTCCAATACAGCACCTTTTCTTTTACAGCCGAACACGAGTAACCAAACTGTCTGGTTTCTATGCTTCTGCCCAAGATACATAACAACAGGCATACTTTCTTCTTGGGGTTTGTCCACACACAGTATTTTTAAAGATATGCAAGACCTGTCCCAAGCTAACTCCTTTACTGGGGTTTGGCTTTATTCTGAACTTAGAAAACAAAATAAATACTAAGGTCCTTTCAAAGTTTGGCAGTGATACAGAGCAGTGTTCAGTACTCATGGGTAAGAACTAGCAGAACTCACCTGGTCCAGCAAAAGTCTGGCCCACCTGGGCCAAAAAAGGTCTGACAATGAAGTTCATTAACCCTATTACTAGGTATTAAAGGTACTAGGTATTAAAGGTATATTTTTATTCACTGTTTATTTTTAAAAATCAATAAACCCCCCACCCCCANGTGGAACTCACATTTTTTATTCACTGTTTATTTTAAAAAATCAATAAAAAAACCCCCAACACTAAGAAATTACTTTCAGCCTACACAGGCAGCAAATTCCATACATTCCATACAGAACCAATAAAGTTTTACAAGACATTGAAGTTAGAAAAATGAAAGGCTATCTTGGAAGCATGTGTAAAATCTTTGAGAAGGAGTTAGAAATCTAATATGAAAGCGATACACAGCGAAAAGTGTAAGAAAATAATTTCACTGAAATAGACACACAGAATCTTTGCGTAAATTGTCTTTGGGTTGTGCAGTTTATTTTCTTGCTAGTTCAAACAAGCAAGCAGCAGAAGCTGCCTCATCAGACTTTGTAAAAGAATGTGCTCTACATGTCCTGGGGCCCTTAAGCTGTGATTTTAAGTGACTTCAAATTGAGTTCAATTTTTACAAGAAATACACTTGTCAGAAAAATGAAATCTTTCAACTCTGGTCCACCTCTTTCAATAACTGCCTGACCACTGAGCAATTACTCAATATGTTTACCAGAACTTTTTTTTTTTTTTAAATTATAGGATCTTGCCAAAAAAATCCTTTATGGGCTTTTTCAAAATCCAAACTTCTATTATACTGAGCATAGGCTGATATCCAAGGCCAGAAAAGATTTTCTTTCTCATATTTTCTCAAACAAATCCTTTCCTTCTTAGGTGCAGATGATTTAAGAAACACTTCTGAAATTCCACTGAGTTTTGACATTTTGGTAGCTCTAAAGTATCTGAACCAAAGTAATATGTCAGCATCTTCCTGGAAACGTTTTTCTGTTAGTACTGATATGTCATAGTGCTGCTTTAGCTTTAGAACAGTGATAAGGTCTCGTCATTTTTAATGTCTCTTCCAAACTGCTGTTTTTCAAATTATAGGTCTTATTTCCAAACTACATTTGAGACATGATAAAAATATGATTTTGATGGCTTGGTGAGACAGTAGGAAGCAGCACTGTCTCGTATTTGTGAGTCTCATATTACGAGTTAAAAAGCATGTCAGTATTTAGGTTGTGCATGCAGAATTTCGACAGCCACCCGTTTTCAGGGAGCCTTTTTTCCTTTTAAGGTCTATCTTATACTCCAGAATTAAATGCAGGCCACCTCTTGAGATGGGAAAAGTGTGGCTGGAAATGGAGATTTCAGTCTTAGCTACACTAGCTTTATTGTTAGATGCTTTATTGTTAGATGTTAGTTTTATTGTTAGATGTTAGTTGGGTTAGAAGTGTGCTAGGCACAATTTTGACTTTGTATCAGATCTCCATTGAAACAGATTATTTATACACCCAGTTTTTGATGCTGCTTTGAAGACAGACTCAGGACCCAGGTCTGGGGTACCCTCTAACAGCTGCTGCACAGCCCTAGGGATGTGTTCCTCCAGCATTTTGTCTTTGGGGCAGAGCAATCTCTGCTTCCCACTGACGACAGGGGGTGCTGCTTTTAGCCAATAGCGTTGTAGCTAAACTCTATGTTATGCCCATGGTGAAACTGGTAAAAAGTAGGTCTCCCTTAGACAAAAGTCTACTTATTAAAAGACTAACAAGAAGTTGCTGATTACACTCTTCCACTTTTATAGACACTTGTCACTATAAATATCTATGCATTCAAGCAGATTGTTCGCTGGGATTGTGAAAAACCTGAAGGATACAAATTTCTTGGGCACAAGAATTGTACTAACTACAGAATGAAACAAACCTTATTTAACTCCTAAGGGCAATCTAAAAGGATGAAGAAAGGTGTAAAAAAAGGTTTTGGGACAATAGCATTGTCTCTAGACCATACTTTTTCCTCATCAGTCACTCTTTGCACTGTCCATGTGGTCTCTCTCTTACAAGCTCATTCACACAGTCCTATTCTCAAAAGTTTCCTCTTTTTTTTCTGTTCAGTCTTTTGTTCATCTCTTGTTTCTTGCTCAGTTATAAGACCAGTCTCTCTCAACTCAGGCAACAGTTGCAATCTTACTGAATCATAGAATGCGTTGGGTTGGAAGGGACCTGTCAAGGCCATCTAGTCCAACCCCCTCTGCAGAGAGCAGGGACATCTTCAACTAGATCTTGGTGTGCTGCTGGCTGGGTGTGGGACTCATGGCTGGAATGCCCTGCAGTAATCTCCCCTCTATTCCACTCACTTTTCATGTTTATTGAATAAATTGTTGGCCTATATTAATTAGGAAATGTTTGATTTCCAGGGTTTCCTGGAGTTTGTTGAACAGAGTGTAGGAAGAATGAGATTTCCCAGTTCATGGGAACGTTACAACCTTGCAGTATGTGTTAGATCAAGTGCCAATTTCTGGAATTAGCTCATTTCAAATGAAACCACTGATGGGTTATTACACTTAATTTTGGCTTGCTATATCTTTTAACATTGGTGCCTGCTCTTCGCAAAAAGATGAAAATGACATGGCTGCACCCTTATACTCCCGACTGCTGTGCATCAAGATGTCAAATGTGGGTCTAGGCTGCTTATTTCCAGATTGTGAGTGAGCCACCAAAGTAATCATTTGCTGAATATTTAGTTTTGCATATCTTTACTAAAATTATAATCATAATTGCTAGAACAGTTATGTACTTTTATGTATATATAAAAGTTGTGAAATTCCATTCAGTTGACAGTGTTCTGGTTTTGGATACCCATGAATCTGTTCCCTTTTTAGAATACGTCCTGGTAACAAACACCTCATATAAGATTCTAATATACCTTCAGTTTAGAATGAAATGAGTGGGTGTTGGAATATTTTGTAACAGCCAACGCTTCCAACTCATCTTTCAGATATTCCGCTTGGGCTGCTTTGGGCTGTCGCAGCATGCAACCGCTCTTTGTGACTGTATAATGAGGCTCATAGAAAGTACTTGAATTTTTTATTTGCTTCTGTTTCTTAAAATTCCAGCTCCTAGAACTGGTTAATTACATTATATCCACTTTCATTCAATAAATAAATAGATGAATGAATAAAGAGTCTTGACTCATGCAAAGAGATGAAAGCTTAAAATGCTAAGCAAACGCTAAAGACTCAAAAGCAGACAGCGCATGAAAATCAAAAAATGTCTACAAAACTTATAAAGAAAAAGCAGGTTGTGATTTTCTTAGTACCCTAATTCATACTTTGTGAGTAAGTGGCGTTGGCAAGATGGTTGACTGCTCGGAATACCTGCCCTCTAGCCATTTCTATTTTCACCTCCATGTCTGGTACAAAAGAAAACATGTGCCTGTTACATCTCCTTCCAGTTAGCCTCTAATTGATTTGTAGTGGAAAATGCTCATGGGAGTTCTATTTTTGTACTCAGAAAGTGATATTTCAGATTGCTGCTTTTTGTTAGAATTTGAACGGATTTTTTTCCCTTAAAAACTATGTATTGTCTAGAACATAGTTAAGTACAAACATAACTTATTTTCCCATCTCTTTAAACGCAGAATATACTTGTTATGTCTCATGATAATCATGTCTGATTTTAGTACTAGAGCAGGTCTCCCGCTGGGAATCAGCCTAGGGGAGGGCATGGTCCTCAAGTGACTGTGTAGTCCATGGGCTTATTTCTAAATTAATAGATGATACAGCTCAATAAGTGTAAATTTGCAGAGAGACACTGTGCTGATAAGCCAATCAAAAAAAAAATATGTTTTACAGCTGGGCTTACTTCCTGCTAGCTCTTTTCCTGAGAAATGAATGCCCTTTAGTGGCTGGAGTGCATTAGGCTTGCTCCTGAAGTGCACCCTCCAGTTTCATTTCATCCTGAAAGGATCAAGTCCTCGTGATTTTTTCTACTCCGTGATGTGAATAAAAACACAGTAAGCAGCAACAACTGGGAGATTCGCTGTGGGGGTGGTATGGCTGACATGAGCCGAAACGCTGATGGAGATGCACTTGTAGCAGGTAAAAGGTATGGCTCAAGAGTATCTGCTTATAAGCTGATTTTGAAAGCCACTAGTGAAGTTGCATTTCGTGGGGAAAAAAATCCCAACATTGCAGTTCCTGTATATTTCAACTTTCTTAATTAAAAAAAAAAAAACAAACAAACCTGAATTCTCCCAACTTCCAAATCATGGGTTTATGTGTGCATGAAAATGGGGGCATTTTTCTCAAAAAATGTAGTGTTTTTTTCTGCAGAATCCCAGAAACATTCTAGTATTATGAATGTGGATATAATTTGTGAAGTTGTACTTGTTGCTGCCACTTAAACACATGGGCATGGCCTATGCCCTGTTCATTTTTGAACATAATCCCATCCTGGTTAAAAATGTTTATAGGGTTACCTAGGTAGACTTTGAACTGTTTTTAAACCATATGCTTTTAATTCTCTCGGCTGTGGCTTTCAGGTGTTTTGCAGCCATATTCTAATATCGTAAATGATAATATCTCGGTAACAACTCTATAAAAAAGAACTGAAGGAATCAGTAAATGGGCAGTTTTTTGAGAGGGGGCAACACTTCTAGTTTCTTTAGGGAAAGCCACGGAAGGGCTCACCACAGCTGCTGAAATTTGACTAAGACTGAGGACAGTGCAAGCAAATGGACAATTTAAAGGTGGACAGTAAAGCACCCCTAAATGTGTGCGTTGCCCAGATGCTTTGGTGCTATGGCGCTTGTTCTGACTGCTGTTGTCTTAGTCCTGTATTCTGTGCTGCCTGCTCTCCCCCTGCTCTGGATCACCCACAACACACTGTCCCTACGTCTTCTCCCTTGGGTTACAGTGAGTATATAATTTCTGGATTTTTCTACAGAAATGTGTAAGGAGAGTTGTTCAAAGCAAACCCTACCTCACTTCCCCTTCTCCCTTCCACCCACCAGTGATGGTGATCTACTCTCCCTGCAGGTGATCTGGCAGTGCATTGGGCAGGGCAACACGTTCCCAGAGAAGTTGGGAAAGAGGGCAAATCCCAGGGGTATCTTGCATTTTCATCCTAGTCCCTGGGGTGGGGTTACATGAGGACAGGAGGTTCCTTCTTGTGGCAGTGTGCTCTTCCCCTTTCCCCCCCACCCTGGCTCTTGCTCAAGCCATAACCATCAGTGGGAGTTGTGAGGAGTAGCACCTGGACTTTGGGGGATAGTCGGCAACACAGCCAAAACACTGTC